>VXBC01011968.1:614195-660335 GCA_013399945.1 Ploceus nigricollis
GGGGTGTTTTTTTGAATGCCAGGAGTTGGCAACACCGGATGTGTGAATTTCAAATAGGGATCCTGGTTCTTGCAGCATAAATCCCAGAAATATTGTTTTCATGGAAGAGCAAGCACTAAACAAAACCAGAAGAAAATAGGAGGTAGTCAGGTTGCTAGAATTAATCTCTGAAGGAGGTCTCTAGCTCTCTCTGGTACAGGAACAACTTGATCAAAGAAGTTGCAAACTAGCCTTGCTTTTCCACCTTTCCCTGAGAGCTCTCAGCCTGTGAAACATGAAGGAAAAAAAATACTGGGGAGTTGGGAACTGAAAATACCAGATATTACAGTTTTCATGGGGGGTAAAAAAATTACAAGCTGTGGTGTGGTCTAATAAACAAAAAGGCAACTCTTACAGTAAGCTTGAACTTTTCCTTCTTATTAATTAACATGAATCTGTTTTGAAATTCCTGTAGAGAACAAGTGCTTCTCCTGACAGCTGGTTTGAAATTAATAAAAAGGAAAGTGTTTTCAGCTTCCAACAATGGCTTAACACACTCATGATACATGAAAACAAGATTAAATTGCTCCTTTCTCTCTACTACTAATAAAAGAAATTTTGAAAATTAAATGCTGTAGCTTAGGAAATAAAAAGTGCCAGCCAAAACTATGGACATAGTGGTGAGAGCTGCTTATCACTTGGTACTTGCTGAAATGGGCAAGTATGGTTAATACAATACCCATTTGGAAAAGCTTAGGCAGTACCAAAAATTATTCTTCAGTTGTAGGCTTTCAGAATATATTGTGTTGAGGAATATATGATCCTGTTTCTGCAAGATAAAAGAGTCTTGATTTAATCACCTCTTTTTTGGGGGGATTTAAATGACATTGAGGCTTTTTTGGAAATCCTCTTGCCCTGATACCCTTTAGAATCTCATCCTTCTTCTGCTCTACTTCACCTTTCCTCATGAAAGGATGACAGAGGCTTTATTCCTCAGGATGTAAGGAATGGAGTATCTGGAGTATCAGAAAACACACAGCAGGATCCAGCCTCTGCTGCAGAGGGACTAGCCTCTGATAATCAGATACCTGTAGACTTTGGCTGACTGTGAATTGCAGCCTGAAATAATTGCTCCTGTTTGATGTTAACTCTCCAGCAGAATATAAGACGTAACTTTATTGCAAATATAACATGAGTATCTTACGAATAACAAGGGAAATAAGTGAAAGTAAAATACTAGATTTTACCTCAACAAACTCTTTATTCTTGTCTTGTAGAGTGCAGAACCCTTCCAAGTTGCTGTCCGAGAAGACAATTGTATCATTGTGTCCCTGGAAGCCTCAGACGTGGTGAGCTCATCCTCTGTATATGTTGTGAAGATAGCTGGAGAATCCAAGAACTACTTTTTCCAGTTCGACGAATTCAATAGCACTTTACCTGCCCCTGTGGTTTTTAATGCCAAATACCATGGCCTATATTACATAGTGACTCTCTTGGTAGTCAACTCAAATATGGTTTCCAAGTCAGCGAGATCAGTCACTGTGTTAACCAGTAAGTAAAACCTTATTCTTCTTTTCTTCTGTTTCTTGTCTGTGTGTGTGGCTTTTTTCCCCCCAGAAGTTCTTGTGTGGAGAAGGTTGGGTTTGTTTTCAGTGGGTCCTGCTTGTGTGTAGTGTGCATCCCTGTGTGAGAGCAGTAGGGAAGAAGTCTTGACAAGGTGTGAGTGAAAATTCATAAGGTGTGGGCAAAATGAAAGGAAAAGCTGTAGGTTGCCCCTGGCTGGCCCTTCCTGAACACTGAGGTGTAACATACTAAAACAGTGTGATGAATGAACCCCCCTTTTCAGATGCTCATCCTAAACCCTTTGAACCAGGAGTTCCAAAAATCTACTAAAGGGCATGACAAGTGTTGACGGACGTTTCAGTGTAAGTGTTCTTCTTATATAGTGAGTTTTATTCTGTTTTAAATGCTATAACATTGTTCTTTGACTGCTAATATGTGGAAGCAATACTAAACTTGGAAAGCAGACACCAGTCACCAAAACCAGGTGCTTCTGCCAGTACAGCCGAAGGTGTTTGTGATGAAGAACACATTTCTAGTAGCCTGTCTCTTGCTATTTCCAGGTGCATTGATCCTGGGGGAGACCTGTGATTTTGTTTGCTCTGTCACTGTACAAAGTACCACAGCTTTCCAGCTGTGCTTCTGGCTCTGAGGTTCCATGTGCCAGCCTGGAAATTGAAAACAATTTGTAGAATAGAAAATGATTTCTTCATCTGGAAGATGATAAAAATCTGTTTGGATAGAGCCAGACTAATTTTTCAGATTTTTTTTTTTTTTTTTCTAAATGGCACATTGGGTTTCATGGGTAGTTTTAGTTGTATTACATCTGAGGAATTGTTACGATTTTTTGTACCTGTGTTATTGTGTCAATGAGGAAACACCATCCACGGTAATAGCATTCAAAGCTTGTTAAAGTAGATTCATGTGTTATTGAGTGAGGTGCCTAAAATTCAGGAGTAACGAGATTTCACATCATCTATACACTCTTCAGCCTTCCCTTGTGTGCTCAGCCCTGATGAGGGGTTCCATGGGAGAAGTATCATGTTTTTGGGTAATGCAAGAACTGAACAATTTCAGGGTTCACAGGCAGCCTGAATTTCCTTTCCTTTGACTACTTTAACCTTGTAAGCAACGTAGTAATTTTAATCCAATTTCCTATTTTATGTTTGTTTTCTTCAAAGACAAGATTAAAGATCAAAGCATCTGTTGTCATATACAACTGGGAAAAAAAAGCCTCACTATGCATTCTTAGCAGGTTTTGGGTGCTGCATTTGCAGTTGTGCAGCAGAGCTGATTGCTCTTTGATTTCCAGAGCCCACAAGGGTCTCTGGTGGCAGGGAAGGTGTGATCCAAGCTGGCAGATGGTGCACACACTCCTGTGCAGGGAATCTCTGAAGGAAGAAGGAAGCCAGAGTCACTCAGCCCACCAAAGCCAGCCTGAGGTTTCCCATTTCTGGCTCAGGGGGTTTCCACAAGGTGTTCCTGGGAAAGTGTGAGGCTGGGGGCTCCAAGGGCATATCCTGTGTCACTCTCCCTCCTCCAAGGCTCGATGGTTTCACCACCTGTCTGATGGGCTGTGCTGGCAGCATCTTGGGGTGTCCTGCTGCTGCCTCTGCTGCTCCCCCAGACCTTGGAAGGACCAGTGATCCTGGCACTCACCCAGTGCTGCCAGTGGGAAACGTGTAACAGAGAGAGAACTGGGGTTTTCTCTGCTTTTGCCTCAACAGAGAGACAACCACGTTCATGGGAAAGAAAGGGCAGTCCTGCAGGCAGCACTGAAGGATGCTGTACTGAACTCCAAAAGTAGGCTGTAAATTGTGAGCTTTGGAAGGGAAAGTATCCAATCTCCTCTGTGATATTTTCTGTCAGGCAGACTGATGAGTGCTGGCTCTCTTGTAGCAGCCTTTGCTCCTAAGTTCATCTTTTGGAGCACAAGGCTACAGAACTGAAAGTAAATTTGGAATGAAAAGGCAGCGTGGCAGGGTGGGCTTTTTAAGGTGTTTCAATACCCTTCAGGTTTTGAGAAGAGATCTTAAAACTCCTGTAGTGACCACTGGTTTCTCCTACAAAAATGCATGAGGTGGTATTTAGTTTCTTGTTGGGTTTTTCCCCCTCTTATTAGTATTGCCCACTGCCTGTTTTACATAATTTTATGACTATTAATTAAGTGATTTTTTTGGCAGATAATAATTAGGATAGATTTATATTTTTCTTTTTGCCCTATGCTCTCTGACTGTTTAATATTCTTGGTTTATTTAATCATGCAAAGACATGTAACTATCTAAATTATTCCATCTACATCTTACACAGGAAAGAATGGCACATTGCAATTAGCTTCCAGTGCCAAATTAATTCCTGTTCTTATTCCATTGGTGTCAGGAGAGCTTTACAGTGGCAGATTGACCCCATTCATTAGGCTGCCACAAAATAAATCAAGCAGGATAGCCAGTGATGCCAATGTGGTTATTCCCAAGGCAGTGCTCACAAGAGTTTTTTTGGGATCTCCTGGAGTCTGCAAAGGAGACCCAGCCTTTCAACGTGTGCTGGAGGTCTGAGTTTCACACAGAGCTGTGTGTACCCAAAAAGTGCTCGTCAAAACAAGACCAAGGTGCCTCAAAGACATTGCCTGCTTAGAAATTCAGTGAGAGTCGTGAAAGACCTCTGCTTTCTGGTGTAAATCCTGATGACATTTCCTTTCTCCTGTTCATGTCTCCAATCAATATGCTACATCTAAGAATTGGCAAGAAAAAGCAAGAGAAAAACCCATTTCAGAGAAGACTTTTGTTTTACCCCTTAAAGGTTTCTGGCCAGAAAAGCATTGAAAAGCTAACAAAATATATATTTTATACATTATATATAGGCATATATATGTGTAACTTTTCATATAAATATATGGGCATAAATATGTACCTATAAAAATACAAAATCATGTCACATAAATATACCTACAACATAGAATCATAGTATCATTTAGGTTGGAAAAGACCTCTAAGATAATCAAGATCAACCATTAACCAACCACTGTCAAGTTCACCACCAGACCATGTCCCCAGGTGCCACCTCCACATATTCTTTGAACACTTCCAGGGGTGGCAACTCAACCACTTCCCTGGGCAGCCTATTCCAATGCCTGACCACCTTTTCAGTGAAGTTTTTCCTCATATTCAATGTAAACCTTCAGATTTGTCAGGCACAATTTGCCCTTAACGAAGCCATCCTGGCTGTCTTGGATCACCTCCTTGTATTGCATGTGAGCATGTCATCCCTGCATGTATTCATGTGTACGTGTTCCTTTTGAGCATTCCATTGTTTCTTTGGACAAATAATTCCATTTGTCCTTTTCTACAAGACTGCACAGTTCTGCTTGTCTCTGATTTGGAATAATTTCAGGGTTTTCTCATGTTAATCATAACACCACAAGCTGTAGAATTTCCTCACTTAGGTTCTGTGGTCCAGATTGTTGCAATGAAAAGGATGAGCTATTTGAAAACTCTTAGATAAGAAACCTGTAGCATGGAATTTTAGCACAAAATGGCACCTTTTGCTTCTGATTCTGTAGTAAAGTTGTGTTCAGCAAATTTGGCTCAGTACATCACTGAAGGAGAAAAATGGAAACCCTGACTGCTTTTTAAAGATCCTTGCAATGGTTTTGACAAGAATAGTTGTGAGAATCTCACCCTCCTGGCTGGATTCCTGTGAGTGCAATTGTGCTCTGCCTGTCAGAATGACCTTCCTTCCAGTCTTCAGTCTGGGCAATGTTGAAGTAGTTCTGGTACCTAACACAACTGTTTCAGGCTTGCTTTCCTCTGCTCTTGGAGCTTTGGCTTTTCGATAGGGATGCAGTAACTCTGGAATTCATATAATTTATTTAGTGTTTTGAATTACTTGACTGAAAATTCCACCTTATTACTAATTGATTTTAAAGTAGTTTATGAAATAAATGAAGAGCACATCTGTAAGACCAGTGACTGATATTCTCACCCACTTATCCTACATTTTCCCAGCTTGAAGCCTTATTTTGTTCTTCTCAGGGTGAGTCATACTCATAGCATCTTCTTTTTTTCTTTTTTTTTTCCATTTGCACTGTCAACTTAATATTGCGAAGGAAAAAAATATTTATGCATTTGAAGGAGTGGGGAAAGCAGTACATTGCAAAGCTATTGTGTGCTGCAGGAAAAAAATGTGTCTCTGCTGGGAATTGGAGAAATCTGGATCTGAGGACCTCTGATGGTAATTAAGAACAGCTCTGCCTAGCTTTTATTTTAGCTGATGATTAGGAGTTCTGAGTAGTAAAATGTCTCATTGTTTCAAAAGCTGATGGTTCCTTACATACATGACTGTGAAATATATTCCCTTTAGGGGGAGTTCTGCCTCTGTGTCTCCTACAAAAATATTCTCCTTGAGAGGCCAGCAGCTGCTGCCTGGGACTCTGATCTCCAGCCCTCAGAAAGTAATTGGCATTACATCCAGTTAATGCTCTGTTGTCATTGTGCCAGATGCTGCAGGAAGTGATTCAGCAGGTCCAGTCCTTTCCTCTGGCTTCTTAATGGATCAGAGTTCTTTAACTCTGAGCTTCAGAGGGTTTTTTTTCCTTAATGAAATGTGAAACTTTAGCCCTTCATGTTTTTCTTTCCTGAAGGATGATGTGAAACACCTTTAAAAAGGCTGGTTATCTGTGGCAGCCCTAACTTTGAACTGTAACTCACAACAGCATCCAGGTCCATTAGTGCTCATCTTCTCTCAGCAAATAAACCATGTTATCCTCTTTTTAGGGTGAAAAAACTTCTCCATCAGAATCAAAGAAACAGAAAGAACTGCAACCATATGATTTCCTGCTGTAATTTGCATTGTAAGGAAGATCTAAACAAGTGGCCTAAATCTGTTCAAGAACAATAGCTATGCCTTTGTTCTTGTGACAACATTATTTTTTAGGTTGTGTCATCTTTTTATTCATCACCCTATGTGGCCATGTAGAAATTGCACTATATGTCATCATTGCTCAGGTACTATTTTCACTTATATTCCCCCTTCATAAGCAATAGCACAATATCACTATTACCTATCATAAACTTGAACACTGTGTTCCCAAAGTATTGAACAACAGCTTCTTTAATCTCAAAGATGGTTTCTTTTTAACAAGAGATAAAACATCCTAAAGTTTACAGAATAATGGAAGCCTTACCCTGGCTGTGCCTTGCTCCCAGTAATGATACAGCTACATAAATAGTGTCATCCTGGGGAGAAAATTACATAATTCACAACTTCTTCCTGTAAATAAAGGGAATTACCCATGGGGGTTAGGTCACTCCATTAATGGGGCATCTTTTTGTATAAAAGTCACAATATGGAGGTAAATCACATTTAATCTGGGTTCCAGTGTGAGAAGCAAGAGATCTCAGTCTCACATGTAATGCTGTATTCTGAGCTACAGCAATGATCAATTCAATTTGTAGAGTGACCCAATCTGCACATATTACAAACAAATTGATTTGGATTGAAATATGGTACTTATTTTCACAGTACTTTTTTTCCCCCCTGAATTGCCAATATTAACGTGTCTGACACAAATTGAATGCATTAATGGAGGATTTAGCATTCAGAATTTTCCAGGGCATTGGAGGAAGATGTTAAGCACATTTATTATGCTGTCTTGGTTCTTGTGTAATGCAAGTTGTATGCTAAATGCAAAATGCTGGAAAGTCCAGGATAAACAGAGAAGTTGAGTTTCCTGTAAACAGATAAAATGGCAAAGCAGCTGCTACAGAAGCAGCAGATTCTGAGACACTAAGAAAAATGGCAAATTCAGGTCTTGATTCTGCAGTCTTGTCTATGTGTGTGTAATATAATCTCCAAGTCTAAAAATAAAGAGATTGTAAGTGAAGAGGTACTTTAAACTATTAGAGGGACATTGAAGTGCTCTAAATCCCTTCTGTAATATGACTTCAATGTAGTACAGAGCTTTTATAAAGCTCTAAGTATTAAATTTCTGTGATTCCACTTTATTTAGGCTATTTCTTGACAGCCACTGAAATCTGTGACAAGCTGGATCCTAAACACTGAAAATAGTAAAATTAAAAAGACCAGACTGTTTATGCTCTGAATTATAAATCTAGATAGTAAAGAGTGGCATTTTACATATTCTTTAATTTTAATAGCCCTAGGAGCAGTTAGTAAGTGAAAGACAGAACACGATGGTTATCTGCTGAGCGTTCTTTTAATTTCACAGTGTGCAAATAGCTTTTGATGTGAAGATTTGGTGCTGAAGGAAGTAAGATAATGGGAGAATCTTTAAATTGCATTATGTCACTCATGCAGCTCTGCTAACATCAGCCACGAGCAAGGAGAGGATGGTGAGCGGAAGACAGCGACACGAAAGAGAGTCTGTGGTGATTACCACTTAATTCAATTGTTGCTTAATTAAATCAAAGCATCAGGAGGAAAAATCATCTGGATTAAAAATGAATATAGCTTCCATCCTTTATTTGATTTGTTGTAGGAAGGAATAAATGGGGTAATTGAATCACTGGCAGAAGAAAGTTTCAGTAATTCTTTCAGAAATGAGGAGACCTCAGATGTGAATGAGATAGCAGGAGAAAGCCCAGGGCACACCCGCTAACGTGGGAGATGACTGCACATAAGCAATGAGCTATTTAGAGATTGTTATTGACATTTAAACCACTCTCGTGTGCTGTGTGAGCTGTGATATGAACCCTCTGGCCATGTGGGGAGTCATTTCCACTATTCATTTCGGAGTAAGCGACGGGAAGAGCGTTGGCAGAAAGAAGGGTAGGCTTTGTTTCCAGTGCTCTGCTTTCCTCCTGTTTATTTCTGGGCTGTCATGAAATGTCAGCAGAATTTTCACAGATCCCATCACTGAAGTGCCTGTTGGTATCTGTGAGATGGGGGGTTTCTCTTGGTAAGTGGTTAATGTACAAATATACTGATATATATCTGATGGAGATAATGAGGTGCCTTTGCCGTGAGAAATAGTTTAATGATCCCACACTATTGCATTTCCATGCTCTGGCAAAGTTAGAAATGATGACACATTGGGTTTGGTAAGAGATTCTGTTTGCATCTATGGATTTATTTCCAGTTGTCTTTTGCTCTCTGTTTCTCATCACATCTAGAAACTTAAAGCTGTAGTGAAAATACTCTGCTGGTCATTGGGATTTAGTTTTCTCTTTCACTACAGTCTTGCTTTTCCATCACTGATGAACCTACTCCACCTCCTGTGGGATAATTCCACTTTTGATACTGATCTTTCCATTTCATCTGCTCTCTCTCTTGCCCATTGTGACTCTATGCTCTTTGGGGAAAAATATTTTATTAACTTTTCTCCAGGGCCTACAGCAGCAGAATTTTGGACTCAAATGGGTCCTGTAAGGCCGTGCTAATCAACAGTCTGAGTTTTGCAGTCTGATCCCTATACTGTGCAAGAACTAAATCAACATGCTAATCTTTATAAGGATGTAGGCATAATTGCATTAACTATCTCTATTAAAATATGTTACTATGACAAATTTCAGCTAACAGTTGCTTGGACTTCTTAACCACAGGATAATTGGGTTGCTGTCAATTTTTTCTTGCTGAGGAGAGCATTGAACAAAAGGTGTTCTTTCTTTTAGTTTTTCTTGGGGTTTTTTAATGAATAGAGAAGGCTGAATAAAAATGTGACTTTCTTATTGTCAGCAACAATGCAGACTCCCAGCAGCAGTGAACTGACATGGCTTTCCTCAGCTGATGGAGCTACACCGGTTTGGATTTCAGATCACAGGACACAGGATATTTTTCTTACTTTTTGTGGCCTACCTGACTCTGAGTTCAGAGAGCAGCAGTTCCTGACTTACCTCCTTCCTATAAATCACTTTACTTCTCTGTACCTCAGTTATTCATCTTTAAAATAATGGCAGTGGCCCTGTTTATTTTGTAGAAGTTTGGTGTGGATAAACAGATAAGGATGGTGGCTCTCTCACATGGTGGGAATGGGGACTGTATAACTACCCATGAAATAAAGAAATGTATAAATACCAAAATAGGAAGTCTTTATTCATGTAGCTTCCTTTGGCCATTACAGTGATAATTTTCTCAGCTCATCTTGAAAGCTCTACATTTATGCTAAAGTCACAAGCAGTTTCAGGTGTTGTGTTGGTTTTGTCTGGGCACTTCTACATGACTGGCAAGTATTAAAGATGAAAATGTTTCTGAGGTTATGACTGTGAGTGCTTAAATAACATTTTTTTTAATGTCAAATATGGAAATTTTGCTGTTAATGCATAAATGTTAAGAAGATACATTGTTTGAAGAGAGGGGGATATAGAAATACTGGCTTTGACACTGTCCCAGGTAACTTTGCCCCACACCTCAGTGAAGCCCCAAATATCACCTGGGAGATTTAAGAGTGCCTGTGCCATACCTACAAAAGCATTTATTTTCATCGATATTGTATATACCATACGTACAAAAGCATTTATTTTCATTGATATTGTGTATACCATACCTACAAAAGCATTTATTTTCATTGATACTGTATATGTGCAAATAACTCAGTTTGCCTCTTAATCTGCCCCTTTCTTCCTTTTTTTCCCCTTTTGTTTGTGTATCCTTTAGAACCACTTCCTGTGAGCAATGTTTCTATCTATGATTACAAACCATCTCCAGAAACAGGAGTGTTGTTTGAAATTCAGTACCCAGAGAAGTACAATGTTTTTACCAGGGTCAATATAAGCTATTGGGAAGGAAAAGACTACAGAACAATGCTCTACAAAGGTAGGTGGAAACTATTTCACCAAAATTTAATACTAACTCGGCTGAAAACGTGTTTAACTGTGGCCTTAGGTGGGGTTTTGACATGTATTTATATAATGATTTGTGCTTCTGGTAATATTGTGGAGTAAGGGATGGGTCTTTGAATTGAGCTGGTGGTTCACTTGGGATTTTTAAATTGCTAGAATCCTAGTTCTAGTGATGTTCCATTTCTTTGGGATTTTAGAGGAAGACTTGGTGGTCTGGATTTTTGTATTCAGTCTGAAATTAGCCTGGGAAGGCATCCCCAGTTGCTGGTGCTTGTGTGTCAGTTCAAAGCAATACAAAAGCTGCCAGGCTCTTCCCTCTGGCCAAGGTTCCCTCTTTGGTCTGTGGCTGATAGGAAAGCTCTGGGATGTCCCAGAGGAGGGAAACCCATTCAGTAAACCTGATTGTTGGCACAGGATCAAACCTGGTGGTTCTGTATCACCATGCAGTGACACAGGGCTGTGCTGTACATCAGTGCAGCATTCAGTGCTGTCCCTAAGCTATTAAACCCTGCTGCATAATAGAAATTTCAATGTCCCTAAAATAATCTAATCAAGGGCAATCAATCTAACAGTCTAGACAGTCAGCCTAAGCAAACAACCAACCTAACCACCTAAATGATCTAAACCAGAGCAAATCCTGCTTTCTTTTTTTATTTGTTCATAACTGAATGCTTTCATATATTTGTTTACCATATATATTCATGTATTTGTTTGCCTTTCATATATTTGTTTTTGCCCTGCAGTATAGCTTAAGCACCATATCTGTCTCAGAGATATAAATGGGACTATAAATGTCCTGTGGGAAGCACCCAAAGGGGTGAGGAAGGCACCCACATGCCTTGTGGACCCTGAAACCCCAATGGCTTAACATCCCATAGTGGCAGTAAAATCCAAAATCGAGTCAAAATCAAATCAAAAATCAAAATCTTTGGGCAATCCAGAAGGTGCTGAATGAATTTTAGGCACTGAATTAAGGATCCCAGAATAGAAGACTGGTCACTGGAAACTCTCTTTAAAGTCAGCAGAGGGAGATACACACCTCTGGAAGGAGGTCAGAGAATTTGGGAGTCTCTTTGCTTCAATGCAAACTGGGGCTAGAAATCCTGTTCTCAGTGCTGTAAAGTGCCAGAAGTTAGGAAGGATAAAGTCTGGATCATGGCAGACAATACAGGTGACCTCTTTGCAGAGAACAAAAGGGATACCAGCAGTAATTTGTCTCTTCTACAGCTAATAGATGGTTCCAGGGGCTGTAACGCTAAAGCTGCTGATAAATAAAAGAGTCAGCTTAAATTAGGAAGTTCACTAAACAGCTTGCACACAGCCAGATAGCCCTGAGCAAGTTCTCTTCAGCCCTCTCGTGTGGTGGACGTGAGCTGAGCCCTCAGCAGCGCTCGATTGCAGGCGGGTGTTCCTTTGAACATCTCCCACAAATGCTGGGCCTCAGTCAGCAAAAGACCAAAGAGGCTTTTGCGTGCAGCAGTTAAAGGTCTGCAGGAACTGTCAGATGCTCTTTGAGATATTCAGTGTCATGTGGAGCAGGTTGCCAGATTCAGTTCCCTTGCCAGTGAAAAGCAGCTCATGTTCCTTGTGCTGGGCCTTTTTCTTTTTTGTGGTTTTTTTTTTTGTCTTTCTTTTTTCTGGTAGCAAAGTGGCTTTGACAGCCAGGAAAAGTGTTGGCAAACTGAATTATTACAATTTCATGTCTCAGAGCAGGCTGAAAAATGTTTAAACATCTAGAACATTGCCCATTCACCATGTGCAGTCACATTATCAGAAAGCGAACATTTGATGCATTATCCGCTTTTTTTTTTTCCCCTTTCTTCTTTTTCCTTTAAACCTTCTGCAGATTTCTTTAAAGGTAAAACAGTTTTCAATCACTGGCTGCCAGGCATATGCTACAGTAACATCACATTTCAGTTGGTATCAGAAGCAACCTTCAACAAGAGCACGCTTGTGGAATACAGTGGGGTCCAGCATGAGCCCAAACAGCACAGAACAGGTGATGAAAATTCTTACACACCATTTCTTCCAAGTCTGTATTGCTGCTTTTCTTGCTGCTGTGGGGAGGGGATTGATCCCACAGAGGGCAGGGTCTGGGTGGGAGCAGTCCTGGGAGCATGGGAGGAGGATGTTGTGGCTGTTCCGTAGGCTTGAGCATGCAAATAAAAAATTTGTGTGAGTGTTTCTGTTATAAAGCTTGCTTCTTAGAAAATAACTTTTGCTTCACGTGAGATATCCTAGGCTTTGTGCTAGGAATTAATTTTTATGCCACAGGAATAGCTGCACTGAGCAGACTATTGCTCTGTCTCTGTTGGTCTGTCTCCTTGTGCAGTGAATCCCAGCTGAACTGCTCGAGAAGACCTTCCTCACTGTGCACTTTTCCATCACGGAGAAGAATGTCATAGTTGCCTGACTTGGCGGCCACTTTGTGCCCTGAAGCATGAACTTTTAATTTCCAAGACAGCAATGTTGCAAAGGCTGAAAATTGCATTTGTTCAGGGTCCAGAACTAATTTAATTTGGTCCTGGGATGGTGCCCAAAACTTTTTTGTTAATCTCTTGGACTGCAGACATTTATCAGGGTCCAAAGTGAAATGTACCAGCGATAAAATCAAAAGGCCAAATCTTCAGATGAATACACTGGTGTTGGTCCATTGCCTTGGACAGAACTAAGCCAACTGATGCCAGCTGAGTTCTGTCCTGAAGATCCTAAATATAGTTGTTGAGATACTGAACCATAACCAACAGGATCCCTTTTTTTTTTTCCTGCTGCCCTCCCATGCCTCATTTTTCACATGAACTGCAATGAGAATGTAGAGTCTGGTTTTCTCTTAGTGGCTGTGGTTGGGATGGGAGTTAACAAATTAGTGTGCTGTAAAGTGCCAGCTTAAAAGGTGCCAGGCAAAATTATTTGCAGACTACTCACACTTAGAGTGTGTAAGGAGAGGCAGACAAACAATTACAGTGAGACAGACAAAATCCTGTGTGTTCACCTCCTGGCATCAGCTGAAGTAACTTCTTTGCGTGCCAGAATCTTGTCTTGTGGAGACCCAAATCTTAAGATCAAGCTTTCACAAATATTAAATTTTAAACTGATGTTTAATGCTTGTGAAAAGGTGGCTGCTAAAAGCATATGAAAAGCCCTACAGCAACGTGAAGGTTATTTTTTTAAATATGAGCTATGCCATATTCGTTTTGCAAATGTTTCAATTCCTTTCTACAGAAGTGGGCTTTTCTTCCATGATTGAGAACTTCTTGGAAGACACAATAAAATAAATGTAGATTCACTGTTAAAAATTCACACTAGAGTAGCCATGCTGTTATAATAGCACTGAAGCTTGATTTACTGTGCCTTCACATCTACTTTATTTCCTGGCATTCTTTAATTGTGAATATGCTGCGAATTTATACTTATCTTGATCCCACTACAGTGACTTCTGGTATATGTATAAGAATAGGCACGAGAAGGGAGGATCTTAAGAAGAACAAATTATTTCAAACAATCCCTGGAAGAATGCTATTTGTCTGGGGAATGAATACATTTAAAGGTGCACAGAACACACCCATTAAAAGACTATCCCTTGCTTCTCTTTTAGTTCCTTACCCACCCCGAAACATTTCCGTTCAGATCGTACCAATCAACAGAAACAACTGGGAGGAGCACAGCGGGAATTTCGCGGAAGAATCCTTCATCGGGCCGCAGGAAATCATGAGGAAGGAGAAAGCCAGCCATCCTTCTGGCAGCCCCACTGAAATCCCAGCAGCAAACACCTCTGCAGCCTGGCTGGATGAGCACCCCAACAGCACCGAGTATGGAACCAGTTCACAGCCATCCTGGTGGTCCAGCGAGGCCGAGTCGTCCGAGGGGGAGGAGGAGTTTGTCAATGCACTTTCCAGGGATTATGAAGCCAGTGATGCCAACACATCTGGCAGACCCACAGCAGAGCCCCCTCCCTTCCTTCCTGTGCAGATGGTGCTGACCTGGCTGCCCCCAAAGCCCCCTACTGCCTTTGATGGTTTCCACATCAATATTGAAAGGGAAGGTAAAGCAGATCCTTGTGCCCTTCTCATCCTCATTTCCTATAATTCCATTGGTGGTTGTCTCCTCTACACATTATTAATTATCTAGTACTGTGCTTCAGAGGGCTTTGTTAAATCCCATTTATTTCTTGAGGAGTTTTTGCACTGAACAGCATCTACTTTTGGCTGGGCAACATAAAAGTAAGGGAGGAGGAGTAAACTGCAGGTTGCAGCTCTCTTTTGTTAAACAAGATTTATACTGTTGTACACATTGCCACACTGTTTGAATAAAATCCTTTTGGATACCTTTTAATCCCACAGTTGAAACAAGATTAGCATTTCTGATGCAAAAAATTATTTTGGTGGCTGGAACCTTTCAAATTTCAATTAATCCACACTTTTTTTTCCCTCCTGATTTAGAGAACTCCACAGAATTTTTGACAGTGAGTGAGGACACTCACAAATTTGTTGCTGAACTGAAAGAACCAGGAAAATACAAATTGTCTGTAACAACATTTAGCTCCTCTGGCTCTTGTGAAGTTCGGGGAAGTCAATCAGCAAAAACACTTAGCTTTTACATCAGTAAGTACCTCATCAAACTCATCTTTTTCTCCCTGAGCAACATAGCTGTAATGAGTTTGACCACTGTGGTATTTCTGGCACCTGCTGATGGATCACAAGGGTCTGGTCTTCTGGAATTCCCTGTGCCAGAGAAGGAAACATAGTGCAAATATGTTAAAATATTGCCACCTGCCTGGATGGGCCTTGGTTGTGCCATCCTGGCAGTCTTTAGAACTGAAAGCAAGTGGTGTGATGGAGTTATTGTCAGTGTTCAGGAGTAAAATGAGTTTCCCTTTTGCATCTCTCACAGTGAGGATTTAATTCTGAGAATTAATTTGGTGGTTATAGAGAGCTTTGGAAATATTTAACTTTCTTACTGCTGGAGTAGGTACTGTGTTAGGGATGAAGGGCAGCACAGGCTGAGAGTGTTGGAATTGCACAATTAAACACTGAACTCTGAAATTGAATGGTCTCTGAGAGAGCACAGAGCAAATTACAGCAGATGAAGTGGTTCAGTCTGCTAAATTCAAAGGAGAAAAAGTAATTTATTATTTCCCTGTAGAATCCCAGACTTTCTTAACTGGAGATTTACTAAAAGACAAAGTAATAATACACTACTGTGTAAACTAATACCATGACTGACAATTGGATCAGCAAGTGAGACAGGTGTTGGTGAATTCAGATCATTATCCTTCTAGCGGCTGTGGTCACCTTTGTACCTTTTTCTGCAAAAGGAAATAGATATACCCTACAGAATGCCCATAGAATGAGACAGGGGAATACTTCCAGCACTGCACAATTTTGCATGTGAAAATATAATGCCTTCCCAAAGCATGAATGCTGCAACAAGACACAGTAGCCAAAGCTGGCAGAAAAAATCCTATTAAATGGAAATGTAGTCAAGCACTTCAGTATATTATGAATAAAAATTATGCCTTTAGTAGCTCATAACATTTACAAATACTAGGTATTTAAACTTGAATTCATCATAATGCTGGGCTACATGTAGCAATTCCACTATTGCTCCCATTTTAACAACTTTATAGTTGGAAGAAACAATAATTGGAAAACATCCAGAAAACAGCACATGAGAGAGAAGGTCTCTGCTGCTGTAATTTCACTGCCTTCTGCTTTTCTTTAGGAATAGTTTAGGACAGCTTCATTATATGAAAAGCATTAAAGTAGATAGAGATATATGTAGCATTGCTGTTAGTACCAAATGTTGTTCCATTTTGCAAGGTGTGACATATTCTATTTTCATTAAGCAGTATTTAATGCTTAAAGTGTCCATCATGCTAACTGTGGACCTGAGAGAAATGAGGACCTGTTAACCCAAAGTACAGGGGTGTGGATGGCTAGATTAAGGATGAACATTAAGCTCATTGTGGATGAAGTATTAAGGTGTTCCAGGAAGGCAAGGATATTTTAATTTTACATGTAACATGTAAGAACCTTTGTTTTTTTGGGTTTTGTCAGCTAGTTTTGCAGGCTTTTACAACAAAATGAGGGTTCTTGGCAGTTGTCTTAGTTATTCTGTCAAATGCAAGGTCCTTAGGATTTTAGATAGATTTTATATGTATCTCTGGTAGAATGCCAAATTGGAGATATGATCAAATGCTTTTAGGTTGAAATTGCTTTTCCATTCCTCTTTCTGAGTCTGATCAAGGAGGGTTTTTGTGTGGGGACTACAACTCTGGGCTATGACATGAGGCATCTCTGCTGCCTTAGTGCTAATGCTGAAACTGTTCCTGAATAGTGAGAGCTACATGTACATCCTCTGTCTCCAGAGAATAATCTAATGATCAAATTCCTCTTTTTTACCTGCATGGGTGTGAGTCTTTTGCCCACAGGGTCAGTCTTATATTTTCCTTGTAATGCTTGGTTGGTGAATCATTCTGTCAAATTACTGGCTTGTGTTACATATTTTTGTTACATTCAGTTAGCAGTCAAATCTTATAGGCTGATCTTAAACCACATTCTTGCTCTGGCATTTGTTTTATTTTATCAATAAATGTAAATTACCATTAGAGTTGCACGGAGGAAGAATGTCAAGGAGAGAGAGGTCACAAGTATCGCTTAAAAGTGATAAGAAAAATGGGCTATTTTCATGAAACACGAAATTCTGACCCAGTCTAGCTGAAGTTATTTTCCAAACTGTTCTTTTATCTATATTTAAAGCTGTGTTCTCAACCAAGTGCTCCAAAAAGAGTGAGATTCTTCACTGTGGTGACCTCTGTGAACTTGATTTTCATGCTTTGAGGCCGTGGTGCACTTGGAGGGTGTGTTAGTATGTGGAGAGGCGAAAAAATCTGTGTGCTTATCCTTTAATATTGGTCAATGATCTGTACATTATTGACTGTCAGTGCTTTTAAGCATTCCCTCGGAGCAAATCTGATCCTGCTGGGTGGTTTCTGGTAAGGAGCAGAGAATACTGCCATCTGAATTTTCAGACAGGCACGTTTCTCTTGTCATGGGCTCTGCTGCAGGGACTGCCACTTCTGCTACCTGGGGGCTGTGGGGCTGGACATCTGCCAGTCCAGCCTCCCTCACCAGCTGTAAATAATTCCCTGAAAGAAGGGTGTTTTAACATGTGTGCCTCAAATGGATGGAGTGGCTTGCTCACCTGTGCTTTTGGGCCATGTCCCAGGCCCCACAGGTGAGTGGATAGAGGAGCTCACTGAGAAGCCCCAGCATGTGACCGTGACGGTGCTGAGCTCCACGACTGCCCTGACGTCCTGGACGGCGTCACACGAGAGCAGTGGCAACAGCACCATCGTGTCTGTGCTCTCCCTCACCTGCCAGAAGCAAAAGGAAAGCCAAAGGCTTGAAAAACACTACTGCACTGAGGTAAGGAACAGAAGCTGGAGCATTTTCCAACCCAGTAAAAAAAAATCAGGCTGCTGTTTACCATCCTTGTGCCCCAGGGCTCTCTCAGGCTGCAGAGGACAGTGGCAGCTGCTCCCTTCTGCAGTCCAAAGGGAGGGACGTGGCTGGTGCTGAGTGGAGGGGAGAGCCCAGCAGTCAGGAGTGAGAATGTGCAGTACACCACAGGGTTGTAAAAGTGGTGTTTCTGCTGGACTTGCTGTGACTTCACTCAGGCATGTGCTGCAGTGCATCTGTAATCAGCAAAGTGCTCACATGCATGGTTATCATCAAAGCAGCATAAATTATTTCTTAGCTGTCCCACATTTGAGTACAGAACCTGACTGTAAATTTTCTGGAAGTTTTGAGATGGTCAGCAGCCAGCTTGTCTTTTCATCCACAGAAAAAGGTGTCAGCACTGGGAAACAAACAGCAATTCAGAACACCAGTGATTTGTATGGACAAGTCCTTTATGGGATGTGTTTATAATCATGAAGAGTCCTGAACACCAAAACTTGACAGTTTTCTGCTACTTGAAACCCTTAGTGAGTGCAGACTCTGTGCCTATGATAGGTCAATGGCGTGTGGCTTCAATTAGAAAGATTTTAGCCCACATCTCAGTGACCTCACCAAGATGCTGATACAGCCTTTTTCTGAGCAGGGCCATGGCTTCTGTCTGGCTCCCTGAATGTGTGTGATGGAGGAGTCTGCAAAGGACTGCAGAGCTGCCCTGCTTGCACCCTCAGCCCACCCATGGGAACGCAGGGGACTGCTGGCATCCTTGTAAATCATTTCCTTCAACTTCATGATCAGCCCTGCCAGAGAATTAATGCGACCCTTAAAATGCCTTGTAAAATTAATCTCTGTAGAAATTTTGAGTTTCAGTTCAAGAATGGCTGTGAATTTAAATGCTTGGAAGTGTCTTGTCGTGACAATTTGAGAACTGTTTTTCAGAATCAGCTTGTTACTTGTATTTCTTAGAAGTGCAGTCATTTAAATGGGAAGCGAAGTACAGTAGGTGGTTATAAACACAGATCACCAACATTCGCATTTGTAATTTCCACAAATACTACAGGATTCATCTACAAACTCAAAAACAAGTACCTAAAGTTAATCTGTGAATAAAAAAGGTATCTGTAAAAGTAAATGTGTATTTACTGCAGGTAGGTTGAAAAGTCTAAATATTTGTTTCTTTCTGTCATGATATATATTTGTATCAAATTTTATCAACTTACTATACCTGGAATTGTTAATAGCTGTTGGTTTGAGTTCTCCATGAGCTGAAAAGAGCAAAATTCAGTGCAGAGTTCTACCCATTTCTAACATGGTGCATGATTTAAAAGTGATTTAGCTTTCCAGAGCAGCTGCTAAAGACAAATTCTGTTCCTCACTAAATCTGTGCTTGGCAGTGATCCACTCATGTGCATTGCAATAAGCCACCAGTGCAGAGGTGGCTGTGATACAGACTTTGAGAAGGTTGTGAAGAAAATATTAGTAGGAAATACCAGCCTGCAGCTCTAGAAAGGATGTGTGAAGGCTTTTCCTCAAAGCTGCTATGTTCATTTGCTGTTTGTGGAGTCTTCAGGAGATGAGCCTCTTCCTGTTGGATCAGACCAGGAATCACTTGGTCAGGAATTCTGCCTCCAGCTCTGTGGCACAGCAGAAATTTTAACGGTGATGTTTTCAAACTGAAAAGAAAAATCACAATGCCCCTCAGTTACAGTTTGTAGTGCTGTGGAGGGGAGGTGACAGAGAATATTTCCTCTCTGATTTCACTGTGGAGTCACTCAGTAGATGCAGTCAGAGGACAGCTTCCCCAAAATGCTGCCTTCAGCTCACAGAGCTGCATCAATGATGGATGGAAAGCCTCAGGCTCTAATTGAAATACTCCAGCCTGAATAACACCACCTGAAAATGAATAATGTTGCCTGAATATTGTAATAAACTTTGACAGTAGGAGAGGGTGGGTCTGCAGTGAGGTAGCTGACCTTATGCAGCCAGGCAAGTGCAATTCTCTGAGTCAGATCATTTGTGAGGTCAGTCCTGACCACTTCCACAGTTTTGCCACGTGGGGCTTAATGAATGAAAGTTCTTGCTGCCAATGTGTTTGGATTAACTGGAGCCATTCAAGCACAGTCTCAATATTCTTTTATTAATCAAGTAAATGCTTGATATCTGATGAGTTCCTCTCCTCCTAGGTGAATTCAAGCAGCAGCCTCATTGAAAATCTTGTTCCTGGTGCCCAGTACCAAGTTGTGGTTTACCTACGGAAAGGACCGTTGGTTGGACCTCCCTCTGATCCTGTCACCTTTTCCATTGGTAACCCCTGAACCTACTGACTGAAATGCATTTATTTGTTTTTAGGGTTTGTTTTGTTGTGGTTTTTTTTTTTTTTTTTAATGTGTGTAGTATGTTCATTAAGTCCTGTAGAGCACTCCTTGATTTTCTCGAGTTTAAGAGTGGATCTCAATGTTCTCGGCTTTGGGATTTGAAAATGAGAAAAACCCTCTGAGACTGACACTAACATCTTCAAGAATGTGGTTTTATGTCCAACAGGCTGCCCCCATACCTGTAATTTAGGATTCCACCAGGCTCCTACGAAGGGTCATTTAGGACCGAATTCAGTAACTTTTAGTTTCAGTGTAATTTATTTTGTTAAGAATACCACTTAAACAAAATGTATTAAGTAGATAGAGGGAAAAGAGGAAGAGATCCAGTGTACAGAGTTGCATTTGCAGAGAAATATTCAACCTGTGTCACCCAACTTCTCCTTTTGACAAAAAGTCTGCTCAGTGGGACAGCAGGTGGCTGAAAGTTAGAGATCTTCAATATTTTTAATGCTGCTTCCTCTCTGTGATGTAGGGAAGAAAGCGAAACAGAAAAAAATGTTATCCTGTTAAGAATTTAATCCTTAAATAAAAGCCAATATGTGGCCTAGTGATTATGGTGAGAGCCTTTTCATTCTAGTCAATCTTCTTATATATTTTCATAAATTTGGTCTGAATAAAAATTTGTAAAATATGCTATATTTCAGGAAAGGAAAAATTAGTAAGTAAATATTTATATATACTTTAATGTTAAAATTTCTATCATTGGACAGTTTTCACAAATGGTTTTGATCTTCTTTCTCACTGTAATTCAAAAATCTGAAAAATTCTACTTTTATTTGTGAAAGTAAAATCATGTATTTTCATTTTCTCAATTTTTTTATGGCCTTACAACCGTGAAAGTTTCTTACAAAACTAAAAATGGCAATCAGTTTCCAAATAGAACATCTCGTAACTTTCATATTATAAAAAGAAAGGGGCTTCATTTTTATATATTATAAAGGGGCTGTTTTTATGCAGTAGAACAACAGTTGCATGAATTTTCATTTCATAACAGATTATTGAATATGACACTAAAATAATAGAACTGAAAAACAAATTGTTCTGTGAACTTACCGGTGGTGGCTAACGACGAATGAAACTCAAATAAAATAAAATGCACTTTAAAAAGTATTCCATTCTTCCCACATTTGTCCTAAGGCTCATTTTCACAGGGTGAGTCTTAGCAGTTCAGAGAAAGCAAAGCAAAGACGTGGTGAATGATTTATAAAGGTAAAGGCAGCCACGTGCTAACATGGGCTGAAGTAACCTGGCTGCTGGTCTGGGTTCTGACCCGGTGTGCAATAGCTGGGGCTCTGCAGCCCTGGCAAATGTTAACTTGTTTAAGTAGCCTCGGTGAAGTCATGAAGAATAATTGCTTTCCAGACCATACAGGTTGCAGAAGCTGACCCTTAACGTGACATTCTTCAAATCACTTGTCTCTTTCTCAGTGTCACTGTCTGTGAGGCAAGAATAGCAATACATGACAGAACCTTTGGGTTCCCCAGGGAAGGAGGGCTCGAGATGAAAACTTTCCTTTCTTACAGTGCTCTGGCTTTTGATGCTTTTGTTTTTGAGCATCTTGAAATATCTCCTAAGCACCCTGATTTTCAAAGTGGAATAGAACCCTCCATTTGTGAGAAAGCAAGATGTGTACTTTATCTCAAGCTAAGCAGCCAACACAAAGTGGTCTGTAGCCACTTCTGAAAAAATAATTTTAAACTGGAGAACAAATGCTTAAAAAATGGTATTCAACTGCTTGTGACCAGGAAATTCTTGAGGATTAAAGTCATGAGAAAACCAGAAATAGGTAGAACTTGATTAAGGAAAGGTATCATTTTAAAATAAAGTGCAACTGATAACACATGCACGTTGCTAACCATAATTTCTGCTTTATAGTGCCCACTGGAATAAAGGATCTGACACTTTACCCTTTGGGACCTACTGCTGTGGTTCTGAGCTGGAACAGACCTTTCCTTGGGGTATTCAGGAAATACGTGGTAGAAATGTTTTACTTCAACCCATCAACCATGACCTCGGAGTGGACAACCTACTATGAAATAGCAGCAACTGTCTCCTTGACTGCCTCTGTGGTAAAGTGACCATTCCTGCTTTGTTTTCCCATGCCTGTGTGGCCCTGGCACCTTGTGACACTTTTTTCCCCAGCCTTTTCCCTATGAATATGTTTATATATGCCTCTAAGCCTGGCACATTTTTTTCCCCAGCAAAGCAGAGGAAATGGCCAAGGGTGCTGGAGGCATTTTCTGTTCTAAACTAAGGCACTGCCAGCTGAACCATGCTAAATTTTAAGCAGAGCAATGAGACAGGAGATTAGCCTCCTTTTTTTTTTTTTTTTNTCAGCAAGTCCAGAGGCAGCTTCAGTTTGTGGGTCAGTTTGTCAGTCAAGGCTTTAAAAGTTCCATCATCTCCTCAGGGGGTGTAGTGCAAAGGCTTATCTACATAATTAATATTGATAGTATGGATTTGGGGCTTGCAGGCTGGTCTCTCAGTGTGCCATGTGGAAGGCTTAGCTCTGGTTTTTGTGAAAAAAAGCCTTCATGTTTCTGAAGCTGCCAGATCTTAGGCCAGGGTTTTAACTAGGTGAACACTGGTCTCTATAAGAACACACTCACACATATATTCACAGGTGTCCTTTCAGATATAAAGCGAAATTTTCCTCCTGTTTTCCATCATTTCCTGGAGAAGGTGAAAAGATTTTGTTCAGACTTTGCTGTAGTGCGAGACAGAAAGCAATTCCAGCTGAAATTAGTTGTTTAAGAAAGTTATGAGCATGCAAAAAAGATAGCAATAACTTCTGCTGCTGGTGAGAGCCACAGTGATTTACTGTAATTGATTTGCATAATACCATTTGTGGAGTCATTTTGGATCCAGCAGCTTTACTGTAATTGGGTATGTGACTATAAATCTAGCACATAAATCTCCAGGGAAATTAAAAACAAAAATAACTTAGCAAACTGGTAATTAATATCTTGTAATCATGACTCAGCACAAATAGATTAATAGCTGAGTGATCTAAGTGATCCAAGAAATAAAGCTATCATGCAGAGTTAATGTGGTTCATTAGTAAAGGAGATGATGTTGTCCCCTTACTGTTGCAAATCCTGCTCAGGGAAGCCAAGTTGGAATTGCTTTGTCTGGATTTCAATCTGAGATGCAACAGTGCTGTGTGGCTGCTAAAGTGAGCATTTCTTCAAGGATAATTTTAAAGACTAATCCTGAATTAGGAAAAGAATGTTTCCCTATTATTCTGTTGTGGCATTTAATGTACAGGTAGGGACTGGTGAACTTTTGTTTGGGTTCTCTAATGGTGCTCCAGAATGCCACTGATCCCTGCTGACACCTCTGAGTGGTGTATTCTGAAGCAACAATGAGAAGAATCAAAAATCAATGTCTCCAACAGCATGAAATAATCAAGCATTATTTCCTGGAGAGTTAACATTTGATAAGAACCTTTGGAACTGGATTTGTCTTTTCACTCTGTTTAGTTGCTTCATTAATTTTGTGCTCTGCAACTTGAAAATTGTCAAAGCGATGTTGGTATGTCCAATATGACACCAGGGGCATGTCAGAAGAAGTCAAATCATCTTCAAGGATTTGATGTCAATGTGGACACAGCTTCTTCCAAAAATCATGAAAAGAACAGATCACACCACCTATATTTGCATTGTCTTGTGGTATCTGGAGAAAAAAGGCCACTGCAAACAACAGAGATCTGTAAAAAAAGCAATTTCTATATTGTGGATGTTGTTCATTATTTTCAATTTGCTTTTATTTTGAATTTTTAAAATATCAAGAGGCTTTTCATCTAAACTTCAATATCTTAAATGTTCTGTGCTGTCAGTGGAAGAATTAGAGTTCTAACTTAAATATTACACACAATACTATAATATAAAACATCACTTTTTATACTTCATTTATATCTCATTTATATTTACATATATAATTTATGTCTCATAAGTCATTTATGTTTCATTCCTATTCCATTTATAATAAATGATAAGAGAAAGGGAAATACACTAGGAAAATTGGAAAAAAAATACATCTTTTAAAGTGGCAATATCTGAGACAAAAACATAGATTCTAATTTATCCTCAAATCCCATTTAATCAAACTAGAAACACCTACATTTTCCAGTTAAATATTTTGCCTTCATCACACTGGAATTGTGATGGAAGATTGCTCTGTGTGAATGGTTCTTACCACACTGGAAATCCTTTGAGATTCCCGTGGTGGACAGAACCTGCAACCAGGTGGATGTGGATGAGCAGCAGAGCCATCACAGCTGTGTTTGCTGCTCCCCCTGCACAGAATTTTTAGTAAATTGAAAGGCTAAATTTCAGAGATTTCCACTGAAGGAAGGAATGGGAGCTCAGAAGAAATGAGTATGGGCACTAGGTTTATAAATACTGTTGTGTTTCAGAAGTCCTGCCTTGTGCTGGTGAGTTCTCTCCTGAGCTGCTCTTTGTGTTTTGTCCCTTTACAGAGAATAGCCAACCTGCTGCCTGCTTGGTATTACAATTTCCGGGTCACCATGGTCACCTGGGGGGACCCAGAGCTGAGCTGCTGTGACAGCTCCACCATCAGCTTCATAACAGGTACGCAGCCAGCTGAAAACACTGTGGGAGTGCTCCTGGGGACAGAAACACTGAGGAAGTCTGACCTGGGTGCTGTGTTTCACCTACAGATAGTTGCAAGCCAGGATATTTGTCAGCTAAGTGTTTTTTGGGGTTTTTTTTTGTGGTTTTTTTTGTTGTTGTTGTTTTGGTGTTTGGTTTTCTATTATTTTGTTTTTAAGTCCCTGAGGACTGCTTTAAATGAACGTATAAATGAATTTTTCCTATGCCAAGCACAGTGCTCTGTTGCAATCCTCCATCAGCTGAGTGCGTGGCTCCAGTGAGGGCCAGTGGTCCTGCTCCACTTTTACCACACCATACATTTGACACATGGAGAAGTTAATAGGTAAACTAGTAAACATGAATTCTTTAATATTTTGAAACGCTTTTTCATTTATCTGCAGTATTTCCAAGTGTTTTTTCCTCCTTTATCACCCTCCCAGTAATCCCCAGGTCAGAGCATGACTTGTGCAGCACCGAGATGAGTGAGCTGATAACAACCACATGGATTTCCCTCTTCCACTTGGGACCAGCCATGGATTTAACACACTCTTGGCAGATTCTTTGGATTTGAATCTTCAATATGTCCAACAGATCAGCCACAGAGGGAGCAGCATGAGAAAGGCCCTGTTAGCACCTTGCCATGTGCTCCCAGCATCCAGGATGGTTAGGCCAAAGTCAGAGTTCTCCATTGAATCATTTTGCTTTTAAGTGTCACTGTTTAATTCACCTTGCTGAGGTTGAGGTGATTCAAAGCAGTAAATAATTCAGTTCTACTGTGAGATGCAATGAAGCATACTTGCTCTTCTTTTCCATCTGTAGGAATCCAATTACAAGGAAAATCAGGGTGTAAAGTCCCAGCTACTCACTCCAAAGCAGCCACTAGCCTAGTCCCAGATTTTCTGTTTGGTGAGAGTCAGAGAATGTATCCCTGGAAAAGTTACTGAATAAGACCCATTTGCAATGATGATTTACACAGAGCCTGTGCCCCAGAGAGCCAGGACAGAAAAGTCAGCAGCAGTTAAAGCTGTAGCTCCACTGAAATCCACAGAAACCCTCCCATGCTGAGACACCTGATCCCAGGCTACTCTGCTGACAAATTCTGGCATTTTTCCAGTGTATCAGAACTCTAGCCTCGTGAAGGGTCTCCAGGGATATTCCTTGTCCTTTGGCATCAATCAGCTTTTCTGTAGCACTGTAAGGAAGCAATTTTCCAGCTGGTTGGTTGCTGTATGAGGGAAAAAATGTCTTTTCCAATTGGTTTGGGTACCAGGTTCAGCATTTTAGAGTGGAAATGTTCCAGTGGGATACTCACTTCAGTATTCTATCTCCAGAAACCTGCAGCAGAAATGAGGGAGATTAAGGGTTTTCTAAAATGTAATCTGTCATCAGCACCAATCTGGATCTCTGTGTGATGACAGGAAAGACTGCTACTGCTGCTAAATGAAAAACGGATCAACTTTTTAGCTAGCAGAAGCAGACAAAATCAGAAGTGGATGAACCTCTAAATATCATCCATTTGTGATTGGTAAAACCTCTCTTAGAGAAGGTCATCTGGTCTTCAGTGAAAATATCCAACTGGAATGTTGCATCAATGGTTCATTTCTCTTATTATCAAGGGTTTATACCCTGTGTTTCTTATCTGATTTTTCTGGTTTTAATATCCAGTCCAAAATATTTGTTGCACTTTTATCTTGCTGATTGAAGAGACACAAAGTTTTGGGGTTTTTCTTTTAACAAATTCCTTCCATTGAACTCTTCAGGTGCTCTCACTTTTAGGTGTTTTCCCATGTTAGTTTTTTTTCCCCACTCTGCCTCTCTAATTTTTGCTGTCTTTACTAAAGTACATAAAAACTGAAGGTGTAATACCAGCCTGCTGAATACTTTGCACAATCAGCTCCCTATTCAAAGCTCTCCTGTGTGTGCATCTAAATGATTGCATTTCCTGCATCATCATGCTGGAGATCTGTGTTGATTTACTTCTATTTTATGGCTCCTAACAGAATTTATCATTTGTTGTCTACATGCTATTTTCCAACACACCCAACTCCACACCTGGCACTTTGAAATTCACTTTGTTTGAGCGGGCCCAGCACAGGGGGCAATATTTCAAAGCTCAGCCCTGTCCAAATCCTGCCCTCCTCTGCCAGTTGCCATGCTCCTTGCGTGGTTCATCAACCCTGCTTTTACTTTCAGGGTATTGCTGAACTGTATTGGGTATTGTTGAATAGCAATGAGGTATTAAAATCACACTGTGATTTTAAGGGAAGAGCCCTAACAAAGAAAGCTGATTTGGTCAAATTGCAAGCACTTACCAATAGGTGGTCAGCACTGAATGTGAGCATTAGATGCACTCCTGTCCTCTGATTGCCTTATTACTTGCAATCTCTTCAACTTTGCCCAGGAACTGCAGTCAGGCTGACGTGTGAGGCTTGCCAGTTTGTCATATCTGCAGGTTTGAAAAGTTTGTCCCCAGTAGGTGCTGCCTTTTCACAGCTTTATGTTACCAGGGGACTGAGAGTTCTTTCTCACCCTCAGCCTCTTTCCTCCCAGAGAGGGAGCAGATGGTTTTATGGAGCACTTGGTCCCTTCCTGCATCATTTTGAACAACGCCACCTCCCTGCACAGGTTGCCAGGAATTAAAACAAACAAACAAACAAACAGGAAAAAAAGCCCACCAAAAAGCCCTATATTTTAAAAATACTGGAGTGGAGGTTTTGTAGGCTTGACAGTACACCATCTGTCAGCTCTTCTTGTATAACTGGAGAGCCAACCTCCACACCTGGAGCATAAGCTTGAGTTTCAAAAACAGAGTAGAAGGATCAGCTGGGAGTTTGAGGATGCAGCTTGCAGGAAGCTCAGAGCAGACATTCCCTAGAGCAGGATCCCACTGCTCCTGGGGAGGCTGTAGTGAGGCTGGGGCTGGACTGAACTGCAGGATGATGAGATCTGCATCTGGGGAGATTTGGGGGATCCAAGAGACTTGTCAGAAGCAGCATTTGTCCTCTCAGCTCCTGCAGCAGCAGTTGCACACTGTTGTTTTGCTCAGGGAGAGATCGTGGCGCTGCCAGGGTTGCTGTGGTGACTAATGAGTTTTTAATGCCACCTGCTGTAAACAGCTGGATTTAAAACAGCCATGAGCAAAGGCTCTTTGGACCACCAGCATTTGCTTTTTGCAGTGAGGATGCTTTTATCTTTGGAGAAGCAAAAGGAGTGAGAAAGACAGACTCTGGGTGCTGCTGACTGCCACCACATGTGCTGCCTGTTGGTCCCATGGGTGCTTCCAGCTGTCACTCTGGTCCAGGTCAGCAGCAGGGTATGACTTCCCACAGCCTCCCTGTGCTCCCCAGAACCTTGTGCCAGGTGGAATGGGTCACACCAGCCCTGGCCCTTGGTCTCATGTGACATATCCTGGACATTCACTGTCATGAAAGCATCAATAATAAGGTGCAGGGGGAAATCATTATTTGTGTATGAGATTCATTTCAGTCATGGCCTTAAACTGCAAGGAATACACAATCCTTGCACAGGGATGGGCTGGGAACTTTAAAAATTAAAAGAAACACTGCTTTAAGGATTGCTTAATCAGATTGCTTCTCCTCAACAGCATAAAAGGGAATTTTCAAGATTAATTTGGGAGAATAGTCTTACTAAACATTTCTAAATGGCTCTAAATTGTCTGTGCATTGCATTTGCTGCCTTCCCCAGCGATTGCTTCAGTAAATCTGTTCCCTAACAAATGTCTCAGTGCCAAAGTGGAAGGAGCCTTCGTGAAAGCAGCAGTGACATCTTGTGGCCCCTTCCAAGAGACCCGAGCTCCGAAGCCATCCTGCATTCCCTGTCACCCACAGCTGTGCTGGCACCCAGGGCTCTGCTCCTCTGACCTGCCTTGCCACAAGCACACTGGACACAACATGGCTTGTGCAGAGGGAGACCAGGCAGTTCACACAATTTTCCCTACTGTGCTCCTCAAAAATCGGCCAAGCACAGAGATCCAAATATATATATATCCAAATTATCCTACTCATACCTCCTTGGAAGGGGGTTGAGATCTTCACTGATTGAGATTTTCACTTTTGTGTCTCCACTCACTATAAATTTAACTCTTCTCTGGGCTCCTGCACCTTGGAATCAGACAATCAAGGTGAGCTGGCCAGCTGTGCTCCCTCTGCAGTTAATGGAGAGGCACCTCCCAGAGGGAATCCTCATCTTAAACACCAACTTTAGTGTTATTTTGGAGGTTTTAGGGTTATTCTGGAGGTTGCTGTCTTTCTGCAGGCCACAGCTGATGGGAGAGCCAGCTAGGGAAGGTGGCTGAGTCCCAGTCCCTGGGGGTGTTGGAAAGACACGTGGATGTGGAGCTGAGGGACATGGTTTGGTGGTGGATGTGGCAGTGCTGGGTTAAGAACTGGTCTCAGATTTAAAGGTCTTTTCCAGCACGAGTGACTCTATGTTTTGTGGGCTGCAGAGAGAGCCAAGGACTTGCTGGCAGCTCCAGAACAAAAAAACCCTCCTAACAGGCTGAATGGTTGTGATGGGGCCCTTTTCCCCTCCCTTCCACCTCCCTTCCCTCCAGGGAACAAGGGTGGTCATAACTTCTCATGCCAAAGCTGTTTGGAAATCTGCAGGGTTTGGATTTTTCTTCCTAGAAAGCTCAGTGAAAAGATATTTCTTTTGGAAAACCTATCAATGTAACAATTTATTGTTTCTTTTCAGTTCAGTGACACAGTGAAGCAACATCTGAGGCTTTTAACTTGAATTTGAATTCGCCTTACAAATGTGACTCAAAAAATTATTTTTACCTGCTGTGATTTTTTTTTTAACTGAAAGATTGCAAAAAGAAGTGTATTTTTGTTATGATTATCTCCCATGTTAAACGATGGTTTTCATACCTTTTTTAATGATCCTTTTCTGCTAGCTTTGTGATATTCTCCTCATGACAGCATCCTTTGGCAGAAGTTTGTCACTGGATTTGCTAATCAAATGTTAGACTCTGTCTGTAACACACTTACCTTCTTCCTTCAGCACCAGTGGCACCCAAAATTACCTCTGTAGAATATTACAACCACCTTCTGTACGTCACCTGGACCTATGGAGGAGATGGCCCTGACCTTTCTCATTCCAGGATGCTGCACTGGATGGTCGTTGCAGAAGGAAAGAAAAAAATCAAGAAGAGTGTAAGTATCAGTGTGGAAGGTGGGTGTTGTTCATTTCTTTGAGTTTTTTTTTTTTCTTTTTTTTTGGTTGGGCTTTTGTTTGGTTGGTTTGTTTTCCTGAGTTGATAACTAAGAAAAACTTTGACAACTCTAATAACTTTGTATTACTAAGTTCCAGCAAGTTTGGTGGAAGCCAGTAAAAGTTACTTCCCAGTGTTAGCATGCACTTTGAAAGACTTGAGCTCTCAAAACAGCCAGTGGACAAAGTGTTTCTGTAGTGATCCAGTGAAGGTGTTGATAATTTACATAATCTAAAAAGAGCTTAAAAACTTCTCAGCTTCAGACAGTAAAACATAAAGAGTATTCTTATATACAGGTATGGTACTTTCAATTTTATTTATTAATAAACAGAGTAAGCTACTGGCTGAGATATTTTAGTTTGTTCAAGTACTGTTGCTTCCCATTTTCTGACTTTATTGTCATAAATTTTGTATTCTTTATTTTATGTTTGAATACAAATCCCACTAATTGATGGGATGAGGATTTCACCCAGAATGTGTGCACTTAGGATACTTGCTAGATGCTAAGGTGTGCTCTTGGTGCATTCTCTTGAACATTTAGAAAATTGGAAGTGTATTTTCAGCAGAAGTGCAAATTGATCACGGATTTTCCTTTGGATTTGTGTGGAACATCCTAGCTTTCATTAAATTCCTTGTGGCTGCAAGAGTGAACTCATCTGGAGCTTGTTGCAGCATGAATCTAATTATATGATTAGGAGAATTGATAACCTTTCTGAGCAACAGGAATTTTCAGGATTTGGATCCTTACTTCAAACAAGGAAGAAAACTAGATTGTAATTTTTTTCCTACAAATAAAATATTCTATCAATTGAATTTAAAAAAAATTCACAATTATATACCTCTCTTCCTTCAAAAAGTCATGTTCTCTGTAAGCTTATTATTCTTTCAGGAAAAATCTGATTTCTCTACCATCCAACTTCACTGAATGCAAGAATTGTTGATTAAATAAATATAAAATAAACACTTAATATGAAAATTTAAATAAATCAAACCCAAAATTGAATATATAATTTTAGATTAAGAGATTAAAAGTAGAGGGTATCTACAAGATGTCTATAAATAAAACTTCAAAGCTTTAGGGATGTCTTTACAAATATTTGTCTTTATATTCCTTGTAAGACAGGGGAACCCAGAGGGTATTCTTTAGGAGAATCCTGCAAAAACCTACCTATATATAGCTAACTTTTATGGTTCTGTTCATATGGATAAATATGGGTCCGTGCTTGCAGGCATCAGGGCATACCTGTTCTCCCAGGCTCTGTTAGTCACTTCCAGGAACTGTTTCCTTTAAAACTCATATTGTAATATCATAATATGATTTTATTATGATTGCTAATATGGTTGTTTTTCTTGTGGCATTATTGAAATAAATAGGTAGCACTGTCAGGCAATGCTGACTTTTTCTTCCTGCTCCCTGTGTATTTCCCAAGTCTCCACAGAAGCTGGTCAGTTTTTAGAGAAGTGAGGAAAATTCTGTGCAAAGCCCTATTGGTCTTTGTTCAGAACTGTCAGTTTCTCTTGCATCTGAAAGCTTCAGCCTGAGAATTAAGTGACTTTGAAAACCAGCATGAGATTCCTGGATGGGCCCTTTATAGGTAGTCCAGAAGTGCTCTGAAAATAGTGTGTTCCAAGTTCAGCATCCTTCTCCATGACTCTGGAGAAATGGGAAGATTACCCTAAAATAAAAGAAAGAAATTATTCTCAGTCTTTTGAGACTCAGCTCAGTTTAGGATTGGGTTTCAAACTTGCAGATGATTGAAGTCAGACCCTGAGATCTCTTGTCAAGTTAACAGGTCTCCAAGAGGTGTTAGCCTTGCCCAGATGGATTTAATTTTCAGGTCTGTAGGATGCATAAAGGCTTGCCTACACATGGCTTGTGTGCTCTTCTTTGAGGTGTGTGACCTGATTTAAAGTCCTCTAAAATTGCAACAGACTCAAGTCCATGGCTTGTTTAGCATTTTACACAACTTGAGAAATCTAGATGCTCTCAGTAGTGTGAGGGAGAATTTCTTTTTTCCTTAAACTTCCACTGGTCACATAGAAAGTGCAGCCTAAAATTGTCTTCTTTTTGCATTGTGCTGATCTGGTTTCGTGGTTGGTATCAGTGGGAAGTGGTTGATGTCACAAGCCTGGAGCACACAGAAGACATCTGCTGTGGTGCACAGGACTTTCTCTGCAGTGTTTTGAGTGGGCAGGTTAATTTTTAGAGGCAGTTGTATGGTTTGTGTTTAAGCTGGTGTCTCTCGATTGTTCAGGTAACACGCAATGTGATGACTGCAGTGCTGAGCTTGCCTCCAGGGGACATTTACAACCTTTCAGTGACTGCTTGTACTGAAAGAGGCAGCAATACTTCCATGCCCCAACTTGTGAAATTGGGTAAGAAGCGCTTGTTCCTACATTATTAACTCACCCCACTCATTTGGCTGTAAAGTAGCTCTGTCAGCACCTTCCTTATTTCAGTTATGTACCTCTGAGCCCATTTCTTTTGCAAAGCTGTGATTTTCGCCTCACCTTGCTGTGAAGATTGTCTCATGCCTGTGTGTGAAGCCACTCTTCTAAAATGGTTTTGCTCAAGAGGAGCAAGAGTGGTAAAAATTGACTGTAAGTGGAAGTAGGAGAGTGGAAATCACTTAGTGCCTTGCTGAGAGAGCATGTCAACTTCATAGTTGCTTGCCTAAGGTCTTGAACACATGTAGGTGTTGAGGATGGCAACTCAGGCTTCACAGATGAACTTTCCAATAAAAAGCAGAACCTTCCTTTCTACCTTTCTGTTTCTGACAAGCCTATTTCTACACCTCTCTGCCACTTGGTCTGCTTTCCTGCCTCCCCTCCTCTCTCCCTGGAGAGTCTTTCTGCAAAGTCTTTCAACACCAAAAACTTACCCTTAAATACCAATTAATGATAGCACTCTTTATAAAAATAGTCAGATTTGTGAATGTGGAACCCAGCTTCATTTTAAGAGAAATATACTTAATATACTCATAGAAACAAAAGAAAACTTGAGAGTTTGTAAGAGTTTCAAATATAACTTTCTACCTAATATCTTTCTTCACTTGGGAGGAAGACTGGACACTGCACCATTGTACCTTAAGAAATTTTAGTTCTCTTTTGGATGTATGTGGAGTTGTTGAGCCCTAGGTACCTAAAACACTGAAATTTCCAAGTGTGCCAAACTGCTTTTACAGGTTTTAGCTCTGCTGAGAAGGTGGGTAAGGAAGAGTTCGTAATTTCAGAGTGGATTATCCTCTCTACATGAATAATAATCCTTTTGTGAGTCACTGTGAGAGAAGTGAATTTAAAGGACTATATAATTTCTAATGGGATTAGAGCTCTAAAAAACAACCATTGTCCATTTATGTTTCTCAGCGTTCTTACAGTGCTGAGACAAACACAGAGAACACAGACACTCAACAATCTGAAGCCCTTTAAGGTCTTCTAACCAAAGGCAATATTTGAAAGAAGTAGACAAATTCCATGAGTTTTCTTTTCCCTGTGCAAACCATATCCACTGTTTTCCCCATGCTTTGTGCCTGTGGAGTTACTGTGTGTATTTGTTCACCCAGTGAGTGAGTGAATGTGTGGGGGTGAGTATTACCCCCTGCCACCACTGTCCCAAATGTTTTAGGGTGGTATTTCAAGACACCAGCTAGCTTTATCTTTCAGACAGATCCACAAGCCTTATTCATGTTGTACACCCCGGTTTTATCTTCCTGTTCTTTCCTTATGGATGGGCACTCTTACTGAACTTGGATGGGTATTTTGCCCTTCAGTGTCAACAAAGAAAAGGTGGAATGAATTCCATTTCAATGAATCTCTTCTAGACTTTTGGGTGTGGGGTTTTTTTGTTGGATTGAGTTTGATTTTTTTTTCCCTTTATGATGTTTGAACTTTGAATAGACAAAAGTGAGGATATTTTGCCAGAGGTTTTCCCTCTCTTTCTGTCTGAGGGGAGCAATGGGAGTTGTAATTAGCAGTAGTGGAAACTGACTCTAAGTGATAGACGACTCAGCATTTGGCAGTCACTTAAGCATTCCTGCCAAATGTTCTTCCCTCCATGATGTTTGCTTCATTCTGGCATCTTTCCACCTGCAGAATAATCAAGCCATTTGCTGGAAGCAAAAGGAGGATTTGCTTGGGACCCTGCCCAAATGCAAAACTCGTATTTTAATTGAGGCCATTTTTTTACCTGGAGTGAGGGATGGAATGTGTTTCTGAGTCCAAGAGCAGATATATGTGTGTAATTATGGGAGAAGGACACTTTCTTGTGTAGCACTGGGACAATACGTGCACTGCAAGCCCTGTGATACACGTGAATGTGCCTCAGTTCCTGTCCAACTCTTTCCATAATGCCAATATGGCTTGGGCAGACTTCAACCCTAGAACACAGATCTGATTGTTTCAGGATCAGATACATCTCCAAAATGTCTATAACTACTTGAGCAAGTCCCTTGTGCCAAGGTTCCTGTGACAGCATCTCACAGAATGAGGATAACAAATTGTGTGTGAAAGGAAAAAAGAATCAACCAGAATGTTCTTGTGCATCACCCATTGTATGCAATGTGTGCAGAATCCCAAAATCGGGTCATTATTTGAGAATTACAGCTTTAATTAAACATCCACAGAATAGGAGATCTGAAAACTGTGCAGAACAACTCAGAAATGTACAGCCCAAATTTTACAGTCTCTGAAGGCAAAGCAGAAGAGCCCAGGAGGCCTGAGGTGTGGAAAGCCAGGTGTGGAAATCCCTGGAAAGCCAGGGATTTCCAGTACCCATCATGTGAAGTCATCAGGATGAATATCAGGATTAAGCATTGGTGTTTAAATAATCCTGAGGAGAAAAAGTATCTCTCATGTTAGCACTATGCTTAGGCTGTTTGCTCCTCTCCTGATCCTCAAGATTTGCCCTGCTGTTCTGTGCTTTCCATTCCCCAGGTTGGTTTGGGTGTGGTTACAGTGAAAGGTGACCTCCACAGGGGTCCACGGGCAGGGAGATGGCCCCAGAGGCGGCAGCCAAGGCCACTGGACATGGGGATAGGGGAGTGCAGACCCCCATCCATGTTTCACAACATTTCTGATGTGAACATCACATTTCTGTGAACATCACTCCCAAGAGATCCTCCATCTATCACTCTTATCATAGGGTTGTCCTCTGCTCGACAGACTCTTGTATTTGTTTGCCTGTTGTCACTTCATCCAGCACAAAAGCAATGAAAATCAAAGTAATTAATTGAGGACCTCTGGAGATCTGGACCTCTGCATTCCTACAACTCATGGAAGTCAACACAGATCCAGTAGCCCTTAGATGTTACCCAGAGGGAAAAAAAAAAAAAAAAAAGACTAGGTTAGGTTTATTTTTTTAAACTGGCAATTGGCTAAATATTTTCTCTGCTGCAATTAAAGGAACCTAGGCAGCCTTTGCTTGTGAGAAGCTGCTTCTTTATAGTCTCCTGGGTAGGCCTTGTGAAGAAAAGCCTTCTCAGACCAAATGTGTTGCTAACAGGTGGACAGTGATCTTCTCTGAAAGAGTTCCTGCTAACATTGTTCTATTAATAGAATCCACTGATCATCCTCAAACAAGGGCTCTGCTGAAAAGGGAAGTGAAGTAATTATCCATCTGTCCAAATAGAGAACGGTTTAAATAGAGAAGAAAAACCAGCACACTTCATCATCTTCCCATTTTACAGTGGTAGTTTGTCATCATGAGAGGATTTACATTGGTAGACTTTATCTGAAGGAAATGAAAGATAGCAGGGCATCAGGCATTGCTTTCAATTCTTTCATTTTTCTCAGTTGTCTGGAAACTTAAAGATAAGCTTAATGAAAGGAGATTTTTCTCTTACACCAGAACCAGCCCCTCCAAAATCACTGTTTGCTGTCAACAAGACTCAGACCTCTGTGACTCTGCTGTGGGTGGAAGAAGGAGTAGCTGATTTCTTTGAAGTCTACTGCCAGCAGGCTGGATCTGGCCAGGAAACAAAAGTCCAGGTATGTGTCTCTTCTTTGGTGTCCACTCTTCATCCCAGAATTAAACTTCTAAAAGCTAAACTACTAAAGCTACGCTTCAAATACTAAAATATTTCCATTGTTTTGCAATATTAAGGTTGGCCTCTGTCTTATTGATGAGGTTATATAGCTGGTTGGAGAGAAACAATGTGCATCCAGCAGTGTCAGTGGAGTTGGCTACACGTGGAAATGGCTCTGATACACTGTGCAAAACCTAACAGCCATGAAACTAAGGGGATGCCAGTGAGCAAGAGGGGAAAATTGGTCAGGTAGCTTCATGAGGAATGGGGAAAATAGGCATATTTAGATGCCATGAGAGTTCTGATACAGTATCTAGTTATTTCTGGAATGTTTTATTCCTGGTTTTGAGATCTGTTAACTGAAGTTCAGTGGGAGCTTCCTTGCTATTCCAAGAGTACTTATGAGTACTTTGCATAAATACTCTCTAGAGTATTTATGCAAATGTGGCTGCTCCTCATGCATTTTATATTATTTTTACCTCAGGGTATTGTCTTCAAGACCCACGTCCTGAGCCTCACATGTGAACCTCCTTTTCTCTCTGTACAGTCAGGTACCTGTGCTCAGCAGCCAATTTAAATATATAGTATTTAAATGGGTAATGCTGTTCATTGAAAAACAGAGAGCAGTAGTAGTTTTGATTCCTTGACATTCAATACTGTGCAGCATTTGAGGTTTACTTTGTGCTTTACCTGATGTTATAATGAATCACTCTGATTACATGCCACAAAACATTGTTCTCTCATGTGCACTGTGACATGTAATGGGGAATCATTGAGAAAAGTGAAAAATTACCTACTTAAACCACTGACTACCACGTGGAAAAGACTTGCACACTCTTTAATCCTATGGAAGATCAGTCTGAATTATTTAATATTCTTTTTAAATTGAGACAGACAATGACTAGAGGAAAAAAAATGCTTACATGCACTTTAATCTTTTGGATCATTTAGATTCCACCTCTAGATTCCTGCTTTTTCACGCTGAGTAGAAAAGGTGAAGTCATTATCATCACTTATCAGAGATTCAAAATAGTGATGGGATCAGGCAAGGAAAGCATCAGAGGATTTGCAACTTCAGTTCAGAGCAGATCTGTTTTAAGAACATCAGGAAAAGACCGCTTCATTTGGCAGATGCTTCAGTGGGTGTCTCATTTGTTGACAGGAACATCTGGCACTGGAGAGTGCACAGAGATTGTCAGCTCACTCCTCATTGGATTCATCACTCTCTTTTCTGTCTCCATGAAAAACTGGGAAGGGCTCCTTTCTGAACTGTAAAAAGGGATGCTTTCCAAGTAGGCTGGTGAAAATTCCTTGTGATTTTCCATGCTAATCACACGAACGTTTTTGTCCCTTTCCTGCATCTTTAAATCAGTGAAATGAAAAGCAACAGCTTTCCAGTTTTGAACATCTTGGATTTGAGTTGACTAATTTAAATTTCCCAGAGGGGAAAATGGAAGCATCCAACCAAGTACAATTGCCAAAGTTTGGCTCCTCCTTTCAGCTCAGGCAATGAAAATCTCCTCCCTTACACTCATGTGATTTCATCTGCATAATGTACCTCAGAATTGCTCCTGAACAGGAGCAAGTTTAGGATTAGGCCACAGCTGACAGCAGGCTCTTGCAAATATCCAGTGCTTGGGACTTGTTACAGCATCTTGCATCCCCCATCTGGAGTGGGTACATTCATAAAACTTCTCCTTCTCTCCTTCTCTCTAAACCACTGGCTCAGTGTCCCTGTTTTTACAGCTGTAACCCACCCCTGGTTCAGCTGGACAGTCCAGAAAACAGAGAGCCTTAAGGAGCTCATTCTTTTAGTCAATGCATGTATTGTTCTTGCTGTGTTTTTTTTTTCTCTTGCTATATCAACATTTAAAATCCACTAAAGTGTTCACAAGGGTCATAGTAATTAACACATTGTATAAATATGTTATGTAGAGTTTCTGCCAGCCAGACAAACTGAGGTGTAGGGTGTTTGATCATAATTATTACTAAAAGACTTTGCTCTAGCTTTGTTTTTCAGCTTGGCCACTCAAAAGGGCTCACAGGTCTCCACACCCAGAGGAGCTGCCTCAGAGGCAGAGATGACATGCATTCAAACCAGAATAGTGATTTCATTCATGGCAGAGGTTGTGACTGCCTTGACTGTTCTTTGAATAAAAATAACTTGGTTTTCCTCCTACCTGTGTGGCTTAGAAACCAGAGCTCACAAGCTGTGTCCACCTCTGGGATGTCCTGGAGGTCACAGTGCTTTCCCCTACCAAGCATGTGCCTGACCAACCCACTCTGGGCCACGTGTCCCTCCCTCCCCAAAAGGCTCTGGGGTCCCTGGTGTGCTCTGGGGTGTTCTTGCATCTGCATTCACCCCTGCTCCTCTCCCCTTTTCTGCCAGACTATCTGCCTGCTGTCAAGGGCAGGCCCTGGTTACCTTTCCTGTGTTTCAAAGCTCTGATTTCTTCCACCAGACCTGACTTTACCTGTCAGATACATGGAACACTGATTTGTGCTCTGGCATTCACGGGAGAGACAAACTCCTGTGTGTTTCTCCCCCTGTCTGCAGGAACCTGTCACTGTCTCTTCCCACGTCGTGACCATTTCCAGCCTGACCCCTGCCACTTCCTACAACTGCAGCGTGACCACCTTCAGCCACAACAGCCCCAGCATCCCCACCTTCATCTCAGTTTCCACCATGGGTAAGCAGCACTTCCCTGCTTTCTTCTTCTTCCTCATCCAGCTACATCTGTTTCCCCTTGCTTTCTGTTTTGGTTTGGAAAGCCAGGTGTCTGCCAAGGAAGGCAGAAACCTCCCCTCAAATGGAAAAATGTAAACCCCCTCCCTCTGAATTGTTATAAATTTGATATTAAGNGAAGACAACTGCCATACAGATGGCAAATAGAATATATCTTGCCTGGCAATCTGGGACACTTTCTAAAGGTGCTCTTTGTAATGCTGGCCCCAGGGGTTGTTTGTATCATGAAAAGGCTGCCAGATGTGGATGGGATGGGGGAGCAGTTTTGGAAAACCCTTAGAAAAGGCCCCACTTGACTTGGAAAAATGTAAACTAATGGGGCTCAGTTCTGGACTGGCTTTTAGAAATCAGAGATGTAGTTTGTGGTGTCAATTCTAAACATCAGGTTTAGTCAATACTAACATTGACTGCTTGATGAAATTTATGGAGAAAAATGTTTTCTCAGCCAAGCCCAAACAAGAGGAAAATCACATTCATAAGCTGTTAAGGCTTCCTGTATTCAGCAAAGAAGGAAGAGAAAGGATCCTGCCTCTGCAGGATCCTCAGCAGTCACAGCCAAAAGGCTCCTGAGGGAGGATCCCTGGGCATGTCATTTTCCAGAGTAATTAAGCAATTTTCACTCAGTATGTTACAAATTCCCAGTTTATTATTTTGCTTCTGGGTCAGAAAAAGCATTGATTATTGTTGAAGAACAACTTCAGAGTGGAAATGTGCTTTGGAGACATAGATGATGATGAATATCTGTATTTTGTATTACCTTCACTGTTTTCCCTTGTGTTATAAATGTCAGCTAAAGAGGAAAAAAATAATAAATCAGAACATGTTAAAGTTTAACAAAAATGCCAGGGTGAAGGCATTTCCCCAAAGAAATTTTCTAAGAGCAATAGCTACTCAAACTCTCCCCTTATCTCCTGTGGTAGATTTTTCTCTCTCTTAACACTCCAGGCTCTTTGAGATAAGTTTAAAAAATAGCATTATCAAAACCCAGGGAAAAACAAAACCAAACAAAAATGTCAATGCTTCTGAACTGAATAACTGAGAGTCATTTTCTGTACGTGCAGTCACTGAGATGAACCCCAATGTTGTGGTAATCTCCGTGCTGGCCATCCTCAGCATCCTCCTGATTGGACTGCTGCTGGTCACTCTTGTTGTACTCAGGAGAAAACACCTACAAATGGCCAGGTAAGTCCAGATTTATGTTAATTACCAAAAAAACCCCAAAAATTCAGGCACTAACAAACACATGTCAATAGTTTCAGCTGGGAATGCTTTTGTGTGAGTGTTACTTGAGGTGCTTGTGAACAGGGTGTCTTCAAAAGAGTTGTTTTGCTGCTGTTGACTTTTTTTTCACTCTTGACCTGACTGAGGTCAAGCTTTGTCTTATTTTGAGCTTTGCAGGATCGAGTCCATAAGTGCAATCCCGTATTACAAAAGGGTTGTGTCAGGGACATAAATGATAATTAGGATTTGATGCAAATGGGCTTGAGCAGGACATCAAGGGTCTTTGCAAGTCTCTGATATGGTTTGGAACAGGAGATTTTTTCCATATCAACAGATAATATTTTCTAGAAAGTCTCTCTCTCACCATTTGCCAGTCTGCACCAATCATTTGTACCTGAATATTGAAATTCAATTTCCTTTTCTAGGAGATCTTACCTGCAACACTTTAATGTGGGTTGTTGTGGCCTGTGTGAGCTGTGGAAGTTTCCCCAAACCCTATATATTCTGTGTATATGTATATATATATATATAAAATTGGTTTACCTACTAGTTTTGAAGGTGTCACAGAGTCTGTCCTTTTATAATCTATGTAATATATTTTATGTTAATTTACTGGACTGTATCAAGAAAGGAAATTATTTCATGTAAAAAAAAAACTTATGCAAAAAATCTTGTGCTTAACAACCTAGCAGATGATGCATTTTGTGTGTTGTGTCTTGTCTATGTATTCCATGCAATAGATGACCACATCACACACATGTTTCAAGTTATCTTTTTAAGAAAACATTATATAATTTGTTCCTTTTGCATGTAACTGGCTCTGTGAAAATCCCAGCTAAATTAATTCTCTTTCCTATTTAATTACTGTGCAGCCAGCCCAAAGCTTTTTCTCTTCATCACTGCTTCTAGCCACAGAAGATAAACACCCCAGAAGGAAATTTAAAAAAATAAATCCAGTAAGAAGCTGCAAGCAATTGTTTGCTTAAATCAAGAAAATATTCAAGTTAGTTTATAATTCATAGCTGAAAATAATGGACTTGTGATAAAGACACTATTAGAATGTTATTCAGGATTTTTTTTCGTTTCCCTACAGTTATTTTCATAACTCAGAATTACCTATAATTATTCTGTAAAAGAGACACAATTAAACAACTTCTCCTTAGAGTGGGAGCAGTGAATATTTAGTATAGAAAAGTAAATATTTAACCTGTGCACTGAGGCCAGTGGAAAGCACAAATCTGGACAGAAGATAAGGTCTATTTGAGAACTTCATTCTTTTGAAGCATTTTTAGGCAATTTGATCTCAGGTGGTGTTGAACATTGATTGGTTTTAGACAACTACATTAAGGGGTGTTCTAGTTATGTTCATTATAGGTTATCTCAGGCCTAGTCACAGATGTGAGTGTTCAGCACTTCCCTGCAACTCCAAGAGTTCTCTGTTAAATCAAGCTCTTTGCAAGTGTTGTGAATCCAAAAATGGTAACTTTTTACCTAATGGTCTTCCTGGAACAGGGAGTGCGGGGCTGGGACCTTTGTGAATTTTGCATCTTTAGAGAGAGATGGAAAGCTCCCCTATAACTGGTGAGTGTTTGAAGCAAAGCTTATGTTTTTTTCCCCCATCTCTGCTTTTTGGCAAATGTTATCTGTAATCTTAAAGTGCTTATTTTTTATGTCATTGCTGTCCTTCTTTAGGATAAAACTACTAGGCTTGTTAATTTGTTATTTTATTTCTTGAATGATGAATGAAGACATGCATTCTGTCACCTGCTATTTTTAGTAGGCAATGATGTATTTGCATGTCAGCCAAGTTACATAGATGTGTCTGGGGAGGATTTTTTTTTCCCCTTTCTCTTACAGACATATTTCCTAAAATAACATGACTGTAGAAACTTGATCTATAAATTCATTAGCACTTCCATGCATTTATATCCAGGAGTAAGCTTATTTGTAGATAACTAATTACCAGCTGTCTTCATACAGTGCCTTTAATAAATATTTCCTTACATTACAAGACAAGGACAAGCCAACTCAAATATATACTGTAACTTAATGTTCAGTGCTGTTGAAAAAAACAACAAAAAAACCACCCTTAAATATATCTTGCTAGTCCAGAAAATCACCTGCAAGAATTGCAGGCACTGATATGGACTGTAAATCATCACTGTCACCATCAGCTGAAGAGAAGTATTTCTACAAAGAAAATCTGTAGAATTAGCTTTTATAGAAGTAAAAGGCTCTGAGAGCTACCTGGCTGGCACCAGTGTGGTCATTTCCATCCCTATTTTGATAATCAAATGAGTGGTAATGACAGAGCCAAGGTTTACTGCTCTGTTGTTAGCAATCTCTGCAAAAACCTCTTCTTTTTCAAGGCAAGTCCAAACACAGACACTTAACAACATGACATCAGCCCCATTCCAGTAGGTCAGGAGAAAATACATGCCTTTACACCCATGGTCAGCTTTGCTGACAGCCAAGAAGTTGGAGAGAAAAGTTGGTGCACAGGGAACTGCTTTCCATGACCTCACAGGACACAGCCTGCCAGCAAGGCTGGGATTAGATGGATTGACACTGCACCACCACAAGCCTTTTGCTAATAAGCCTGCAAACTGAACTAACAAGCCCAGCAAATCTTGTCAATATCTCACTGTGCTGCTAATTAACTGGATATTAAACAAGCTTCACTTGTTTGGTTCAGCTTTAATAGCAGCCAGCTGTATGGACTACAAATGAAACCATCCCTCAGCTTCTCTTGCTTGGGCTATATTAATGGCAAAAAAGTCAGAAGATCAAACACTCGTGTTAATTAAATAGCCAGGCTTGAATGAAATTATTAAACTAGCAACAGACGTTATTAAAACCATAAAAGGCTTTTTTTGTTTTTAATGGGAAGGGAATTAATAGGTTTGGATGTGAAAGTGAAGGTTCTTGTTGCTTGGTTTAGTGTATATATATATATATGTATGTATGTGTGTGTGTATCCATCCTTCTTGATACATACATAAATTAAGTTATAAAAATATAAAATGAGGAAAGCATTCCTGTTTAATAACTCCACAAACCTATTGTAACTGAAGGCAATGTGTCCTTATCTTATGGTCCTTATTTCTCTGAGAGTGGTTTTGTGTGCCTCTGTTGTCTAATGTCAAGAGCAGATTCACAATCCATCAAGGCAGCCAGGTGGGAAATATGACCATAAAAACAGAGAGAAGGATTGGCTCATTCCAGGGATCCAGTCAGGGAGCCATGGGCATATCCACTAATTCCTAAGGGAAGCTCAGCTGATTTTTCAGGATTTGAGCAATCTCTGCATCTCCTCCTTTTAATTAAATTGTTCCATATGACTAAGCAGGATGTGAAAGACTACATGATTGCAGAAAAAACCAGTATTGTATTTATTAGGCAATTACATATTTTTCATATGTCGAATAAAATAAATTGCTTTAGCTGTCAGAGCTCCTAGTCTGTGAATATAAATCAGTTTCCAAGTATGTTAGCCAGTGATTTGATAAAGTGTGGAAAATTCTTGTGAGGATTGGCAATGAAAGAAGCCTAGGCTTGAATAATTCCTTCTGCCTCTGCAGGCAAGAGGAAGTAAAAGCCTCACGTGGAGTTTCTCTAAGGAAGGAGAAGTATTCCAGCAACATTATCACTTCTCTCTCCTGAGCCTAATGGAAACCTCTGTGGCACCAGAGATCTGTTCATGGAAAACCAAATTTCATCCTCAGTCCAGCCCCATAGAAACTCAAGCAACACATGAGCCTTAAGGGTCTGATTCTGCACTTGTTGTGGTGTATGATTGACCAGAAAGGGCTCTTGCCTCTGGCTGAGCCACACAACTCCTACCAAAGCCTGGGGCAGCTGCCCTGCAGAAACTGCACTGCCCATTTCCTCTACAGCTGCAAAACTCATTAAAGCATAACTTGGAGTTTTCACTGCATGGGCAGAAGATTTCCTCACTGGCTGGAAGATTGAGATTAGAGAAGATTCAGTTTGACATGACTTATTTATCAGGGAAAACACAGTGTCTGCCAACTTCCTAAGAGCCAAGGGTACTGAACAAGGAAATTTAACTTTGTATTTCCTCTTTAGAACAGCTGCAGAAGGATGGTATTGCTTTTAAGGCAGCAGATTTTCTGATGGGGAAAAAACACACTGAGGGTGTATTTGACTAAAAAAAAAAAAAACCTTTTACTGGAGCCAAATCTGTTTAAGTTTCATGAGTTTTTCATATTTGCAAAGTACCTGAAGCCCATTTCACCAGTTGATAGAACGGGCCTGAATGGGTTTCCTGAATTAATGCACAGCAGAACCTGGTAAACAGCTTGCAAATACAAAAGTTTAGAATGATTTTGTACTCATATTTCCTTTAGCCACAGTGAAATCTGCTGTGGATAGTTATTCACAGAAAGCACAGTTAGAAGAACTGTTCAAGCAATGTCTAGATGAAAACCTAGGAAAGAGTTTAAAGCACTCTGCAAAGTGTTATCTGGATGCCTTGAGAAATCTGACTCAATAGAGGGAATTAAGAGATGTTGGAAGCATCTGGATTTACCTCTGACATAGATCTTCTGATACCCACAGGATCACTTGCAGGAACAAACATGGGAGATTATGTATGTGATAAAAACAAACCATATCAGTACTGAATATCTCAAAACGTTGAAAATAGGCTTATTACCACCTCTGCAACGGCTGGAAATCTGTCAATGATATTTTCCTACTCACTTTACTCTCTGAAAATTAGGAGTAACAGGCCTGAATCAATATGATAAGACATACTTATTTTGACCATATAGAATTTTGTGTTGGATAGCTGAAAGTCCTGCAGGTTGAGGAGTAAAAATTCTAGGGATGCTAATAATATTCTTAGGAAGTAAGTAAGAAGTAGGATTTATGAGTTTAGCTGATTTTTAAAATAAAATTTGCTGATCTCCTGATTTCTGTTTGTCTTACTAACTCTCCTCACTTTTTCATCTTTATGTATGTTATTTATTAATGCTCACAGGCGTAGAAGTGTATTTGCTTTCCTAACTCTGCTACCCTCATGCCTTTGGACTGATTATCTTTTGGCATTTTATGTTAATCCTTGGTAAGTGATTTACTTGTTTTTCCATATGCAATGTGTAAACAATGTGAGTTTCTATGACATGAAAAATGTGTGGTACCTTTGTTCTCAAACGGGCCAAAGCTTTTGGAGATATAATTCTCTTGTACTGGAGCATGGACAGGCGAGGATGTGGGTATCAAAGTATTTGCTACCCTGCTTCATCTGGTTTGTCTGTTTATTCTCCAACCCATTTTGGTATTAAAAAGCTAATTTTACAGTGGTCATCATATCCATCTCATTGCTGTCTTTGCAATTTTTGCTGCTTCATGATAAGTCCTGGCTTCTTCTGTCCTGGTTATTTACGTGTTCATTGCCTGGCACTGACTTCTGCTGCTGCTGTTCTATTACTAAAATTGCTTGATCTGTTTGGTGTGTGATGTCAAATACATTTGTTTTTCAAAGGTGCCCTTATGCCCTCCTGATGTCAGTAAAAGTTTTGCTTTTGAAAAAAAGCAGTTCACTGAGAATGGATACAACTAGGAGTCCCAAAGAGTAAAAACAGGGTCACTGTGTGCACATCTCATTTTGTATATTTAATACTTTAGTCTGTAAATAATTTATAAGGATTTAGTAAACACCTGATTGTTTTCTTGAAAATACCTAACCAAGCCACTCGTCTGCTTAGAACCAGAATTGTTTTACAAGCCATTTAACAAATAATTATAATTGACTATGACCCAAAATTCATATTCTAATTCATATAAAGAAACTTAAGTTCCTGATGGTCTTGGGTCCAAGTTTTAGGGTTTTGCAAAAAAGGTGGTCCTGAGGTTAAATTTTATTTCCCAAGCATTTTCCCTGGTCTTACCAGGAGGCACCAAAGCCCTGGCAGGCAGACATCAACATTTTCAGCAGAGGGGTTTTTGAGACTGATTTTCCTTGAGTGGGTCTGTAGAAAAACCCATCCAAATTTTCAGTGGGCCTAGAAATGTAAGTAAATAAAAGTCCATTTCTTCTGTCAGGAAAGAAAAAGCGTTTTCTCCACACACACCCCACTGAGGAGCACATGGGGGTCTTCCCCACCTCTCCAA
>VXBC01011968.1:660403-715693 GCA_013399945.1 Ploceus nigricollis
CCGCTCACAGGGGCTCTCACTTTTGTAGGTTCTGGTGCATTTGCATATTGAAGTTAATTGTCTAATTATATAGCTTTAGGTTATGAAGTCCCATCCTTCTTGTTTTTCTCTCTTCAGCCCATGTTGTTTGTGCTCTTGGGCCTGAGATTTGGATCATTTGTCCTTGGTGCCCAGCTAGAGAAGGAATTGTTTTGTCTCCCTACTCTGAGAAGAGAGCTTACCAACACTTAATATGAGACTCAGAACTACACACTAAAGCAGCACAGAATCTGAAAAATGTAAAAGCTAAGGCATCAGGTCAGGCAAGCAGGTGATTATTTTGGAGGTCACACTGAGCTCTCTTAGCTGGTCAAGAAGCCCAGAGTGGCCACTGTCAATGGCACTGCTGCAGAAATGTTGTCATCTTTTGTCCCTCTGCCTTTTTTCTTTTATTATTCATTAACTCACCTTTCCAGATGCGTATCTTCTTCAGAGGTTTCCCCTTCAATCAACGTACTTCAGTCTAGAGGATTAAGTTTACAGGAGCTGAAGTGGAATGAGATGAGATTAATCCCTCTCTTTGTATTTTAATATGTAGACTAAATGGAATAACAGATGAAACACCAGCTAATGTTTCAAATGTTTTTGTTTTGCACATAAGCTGGTTTGAAATATTTATGAACATTTAGGAAACAATTGCAATGCTAAGAAGCAAAGGCCTCTTGAGACTATCAAAGCACCCAAAATTCTTGCTGAGAAATGTTTGTCAATCATTTGTTTTATTGCCTCTTGAAGTGTTCCTTGGAGAAGCGTTCTTAGAAGCATTCCCATCATAAAGAGCATTTAGCTATTTTTTTTCTTTTCAAATTAATTCTTATGTGCCTGACATTAAAAGGTTTACCATAGTCACAGGGGATAGAAGTGTGTTGAACAATTTAGTGGAATTAACTTTAAGATTTCACTGGAAAAAAATCTTTGAAGATGGAAAATAAACACTACTAGTTTAGGTGTACAGTACATATGTATGTACAGATAACATGATAGGCTGAAGAGGTTTATAATATTTAATCTCCACATTACTATAAAGCTGGTATGGCCATAGCTCTTGATAATTCTGCAGACAAAGCTCCTCAACTAAATGGAAATGTACATTGAAAAAATAACAAAATTACTATGGGTTGTGGCTGGTCCAGAAACTGAATATTTTATAAAATTTAATTTTGGAAAGTAGCCCTTTTATTTGTTTTTAATGTAACTTCTAAACTTAACAAGATAGAAAAATAAACATACTTTGCTTTTTAATATTTCTTTCTGTATAATTTCATTGTTTAGAATTTAAAAGTCTTGTCCTTTAATTTACTAATTGAAGCTGTGAACCAAATGATTTAGACATAATTTTCATATCACCGTGAAATTAAAAATAACATCATTATAATGTGAGAAATGATCAGATATTGTTTAATGCCTAGGAATTAAAAATTCACACAACTAAAATTCCTTCTGAGTAAGCAAGAATCAATTTGAGCTCTGTGACTGATTGAACAGAGGAGCTCAGTGTTTTTAGACCTCTAGCCAAGTTATTCCAGGGTGCTTGCTTTGTGTATTTAATCTTATTGTTGCTTAACTTCTTTGTGGCAACAACAAAATGAACACACACTCCCCTCCAAAAATCCACACTGTGGTAGTTGGTGTAGGGCAGTTCTCAAGTCCAGTCCTTTGGGTTTTACTGCTTAACACACTCAGAAACCTGCTCACAACTGTTGCTAGTGAATTACATCAGCCATAAATCATTGTTTTACATGACTGGCACAATTATCTCCAGCTGTTTAAAGTCAATTAAATTAGCTAAGGTTTAAGCTTGAGTCCCGCTGAGGTCAGTAGGATATTTGCCATTGTCTTCATTTATCATCATAAGCAGGTTATGAGACAGGCCCTTTCCATTTTCCTTCACCTTCTCCTGAATTTGCAAGTGGTGGTCTTGTCCCTTTACCCAGCAGATGCTTCTCATTCCCAGTTGCTCTCCAGCGTTGACATCCGATTTTCCAAGCTCAGCCAGGCTCAGGCCCTGGGGACTCAGCCCCAGCCCACCCAAAGCCAATGGGTCAGGATTTGTAGGGGACCCATGGCTTTTTCTGGGCACAGATTTTCCTTTCCAATGGCAGGTCATTCTCAGAGCCACAGAATGGGATATGCATCCCACTGGAGTCAACAGAAATGTTGCTATCAGTCTTAAATTGTCCAAATTATTATCACCAATCTCCTCCTGAGTATGGTGAAAAAATACACTTTCTTAAATCAGTGTTGTCTTTGAATAAAGGTTGTACAGCTGTTTAATGAATGAAAAACACTTCCTTTTTTTTTTTTTTTACAGGAGTAAAAATGGATTAAAGAAGAGAAAGCTGACCAAGTATGTAACTTCTTTGATATTTAAAGGAATAAATCTTAGACTAAATAGGCATTGTGGAGAACATGGCATAGTGGTATTTCAGTTACAAATACAGAAAACTTCTTGATAGGCATATCCCAAGGGAGATACCTGAAAGCAGAAAACAAACAATAATTGAACAAAAGCAATTCTGCTCAACAGATTGTAGTAAAACATACAAAATTAGTCATCGGGGAAAAGATCAATTATCCAACTTAGTGATTTCAACAGAGCTTATCCTTAGTTAAAAATTGCAAATGGTGAAGGAACTGGGATGCATTTGTTTGCAGTGATATTTCTCTATTGACATGGGGCTCTCATTACAGTTGTTGCTAGAACATTAGATCATTAATGCTAGCGGGTAAACAGGAGTAATTAAGTGGTGATAAGACAGGTTCCTTTGGGCATATTGCCTCCAAGTAAATGAGAAGATTACTGTGTACATGCTTCAGTAGCTTGTAAATTAGAGTATGATAATGAGGTGAGGGATGCTGTTTACCTGTGTTTCGTTACTCAGAGCATCAGCCTAATTATTTCTGCGTTATGTTCAGGGGCTGTGCCTGACTAACAGATAGATCTCACCTGGCAAAAAAAAAAGTGTGGAAAGATGGGAGTCATTAAATCAAGGCTAATTCGTACCTACTGAAGCTCTCCATAGTTTTATATAGTTATATACCACCTTTTTTTAGCCACCATCTCTCTGGGAAAAGAGTTTGACTTATAATTACAAATGTGTGTAGTTCTCAAAGCCAGCAGTGGAAGCTGTCAGGGCAGTGGCATCCAAAATGTAATACACCCACCATTTGGTGGCCCTGAACCATAAGGTTTGTCCTTATTTCTTTCTAGCATTAACAGCTGCAAATAGATATTTATGACTTGAGAGTGTTCTGGGGGAAAGAAATGAAAGGTACTACAAAAATTGGATTTTTTAAACTAATTTCTCTGTATTTTTCTTTTAAAGCCCGGTCCAGCTGGACGATTTTGATGGATACATCAAGGATATGGCCAAAGACTCAGATTACAAATTTTCTCTGCAATTTGAGGTAAATCTGAGGATTCTACCCTCTGCTACTTGCCATGCCCAGATCAACTTTTTCTAGATGTTAAGGCTGCATGGTGTGCTCCTGTGTGCTCTGTGTTGGTTGATCTGTGCTGTTGCTGGGTGGGCCAGCTTCACTTCCTCCTCTGCAAAATTTAGAAGTGGACCTTGGTGTTGTTAAATCCTGCATTTAGTGAGCTGATTGGAGTGGCTTAACTCATTCAGTTTGAGTTAACTGTCAGAAAAAAACACACTTGCTTTAAGTTTAGGGCATGCTGGCAACCTGAATTGAATTTGGGATTTTAATGGCTTTATTTTATATATTTAATGTCCTTAACTTGAGAGGAAGTACTGAAATCAGGAAGTAGCATCAGAAATCTCTATAAGAGCAAGGAGATTTCTCTAAGACAAGTTCAGGTGCATTCTCTTAATTACTCAAAATTTAAAGTCAGTTTAGTAGTATATAGTATAAAACTATCCCTATTCTGGGTTGTTTCCCAAAGATTTAAGATGGAAAGGCAGTGGGGAGGGTTCTCAGGGTGTTTCCATGATCCCTTCCTGACAGCAGATTCCCCTGATGCAACATGTAACTACTGAGGATGATGACTAGAAAGATCTTCCAAGCATTTCCCCAAGACCGAAAGCCACTTGAGGATTTCAAGAAGCCTCTTTAAGGGAGGCAGGTGACCACCACAGAAATAACTTAGCAAGCCCCTGGCTTGGCAATATTTTTGGTTTGACAGTGAGTGTGGGTAGAGAGGAGCAATTCTGAGTCCCAGCTCTGGGATGGCAGCAGTGTGTTGGCAACATCAGGAGGAGAAACCCCAGCACTGCTCTCCAGCTGCTTGGAGCCCAACTCAGAGGCATCAAAAAAGGACAATCTGTCATCCTGCTGTCAATTTACAAAGTGATTTATGAGCATTTTCTGTCTGCTACCTGCCGCAAGAAATCACAAGGAATTATTCTCTGAGTGTTTTTGAGGCTGACCTTGACATTTTCCTTTCTGTTGTCTCAGGAGTTAAAACTGATTGGGCTGGACATCCCCCACTTTGCTGCTGACCTCCCCATGAATCGCTGTAAGAATCGCTACACAAATATCCTGCCATGTGAGTACAACACGCACTAAATCCTGCTAAAACCCCTAGAGAGGGAAGGAAGAGTTCCAACAAGAAAATTGGAGAATCAGGAGCTTTTCTAAGACTGGTAAAAGCCTGTTCTGCAATCCTGCTCTTACAGAGAGCCAGGCAAGGGAGGTTTTTATGTTAGCTTTGAATGGATGTAGCTTCCTGGAAATGTTTATCATGGCAGGAGTTTGGAGGTGAGAAACACAAGGTTTTTTATGCTGCTGAGTAGTGTTACTGTATTTCTCTTATGATTTTAATGAAGCCTAAGGGAGCCCAAAGGGACAGCACTTGGAGGGGTGTTTGCAGAACACTAATGATGGTGTGTCCATCTTTGCTGAAGCAAACATTGCTGTCTTAGTCAATACGAGAATTTTCTATTTTTTAATAGATTATTTTTGGCCATTCCTATAGGACTAATTTAAATTTAGTCTTAATTTAAATTTAGGACTTATTTAAATTTTGCCTAGCTGGAGATGAGTGCCATATTTGAGAGGCGATTTTCTAATTTCTGTCTCCTTTTACAGATGATTTTAGTCGTGTCCGCTTAGTCTCAATGAATGAAGAGGAGGGATCTGACTACATTAATGCCAACTACATCCCTGTGAGTAGAGAGGTCTGGTCAGTGTGAATCAGTGTCCTGCACACCAGGCAGAGCTTGGCCCTTGAAAATAGCACAATATTTCCTAGAAGCTCAGTCATGTTCTCACCATCTCCTTCAGCTTCCAAATATTTTGCCTATGGAGAACAGCCACCGAAAAAAAAAGAAAGAAAAAATAAAAAGGGGTGGAGGGGGAAGGTTTTTGACAAATTTTGCTGCAGTAGCTGAGAATCTTTGTGAGGCTTTGATTGGACTGGTAGGGAAATGAGCAGGAAATGTTAAAATGATTCTGTGGCCTTTTAAGATAGTGAGGTGAAACATAAATGTTCAAATGAGAATTTTTTCTAGATTTCTACTGCACATGGAAGAAATGGGCTAAGGCAGGCACTCCAAATGCACAAAATGCACACAGCCCAGATGGTGTGTGGAGAGAAATTCTGCTTTCTGCCTCCTCTTTGGTGCTTCCCCTGTGCCTCCCTGCACCTGGCAGAGAGCAGCCACTTACTGGGGGTAGCACCCACGGTTTCAGGATAATTACAGTGTACACAGAGCTGTAGGCAAATATTTTGACACTGGGGGTTGGCAGGAAGCTCATCAGCTCTCTCCACTCTCCCCTGAGCTCATGCAGTCACTAAGGCTTATCCCTGCCACTGCCACAAGAGTTTGGCCCTCTGGTACCTCTGTGCTGTGGCTCAGTGAGGGCTGGAGAGCAAGAATTCCCTGGGCTGCTCTGTGTGGAGAGGGGGCAGAGCACCACTGCAGCCCTTTAGGAAGAGACCTTTAGGAAGAGAAATGAGCATTTTTGCAGTCTGGCTGTAGATAGAGCTGACCCTGGCTGTGCTGGAGAGAGCTGAGCCAGCATTATGGAGAAAGGAGGAGCCCTTGGATGAGTCACTGGAGCCACTTCTCTGTCACTTTGGCATTGCCCAAGTGTGCAGGGTTGAGCCAAGTGTCTGTGCTTGGCTTCTCTGTGTCCTGGGCATGAACCTGAGCACTCACTCACTGCAAGAATCAAGAAAGAAAAACCTTCCAGGATTCACAGCCCAGGAAACTTCTGTCACATGGGATTGTGGATAATCCCATCCACATGTCCCTTTCAGATGTTCAGTTCTGCTTTGCATCTCTTTAATTCTGCTTATAGCACAGTGCTGACCATGTAAACTGGGATAAACACGTGATGTTAATGCTGTTCTTTTTCTGATAATCAGTGCTCCACTGATTCCCTGCCTCCAAACACAGAAACCAGGGGTGATCTATCCCTGTGCTAACAGGGATTTGTCACTTAGGTCAGACAGCCCACATAGAACAGGCAGCAAATTCTGTGTAGTGCAAAAAAACTGGGATTGAGCTTGTTTGCAGAGATGTCTGGAAGAAGCCATTTGTGGAAAGTGCTCCCAAATCACAAATAATTTTATGATCCACATACAGTGGTGGCACAGAAATTGCCCAATTTGCATGGGATCATGCTGTTTGTTGGATGTATTTTTTGCTTTTGCTAGGAATATAAAATAACTTTCCAAATGCAGTTTCGATGATACAATATCAGCAAATATGGTTATAACAGATGCCAAAAGGGTCATTCTGTGGTCTTTTATTATAGTCCTAATAACAGTCTTTTGGTTTTGGAGAGGTGAAAGGAGTCTTTCCAACTAAAATCATGTTGATAGGTACAGGAAAGGGAATACATACATATGAAGCATCTTAGCATCTGTTAAGGGCATTGACTCAGCATCTTCCCTATTATTTTAAGCAGAATTCTAATTAATATTTTATTAATTTAAGGCCTCGTGACATAAACACGTGTGTATAATCCTGTTTCATTGACATCAGTGACTGAAAATCACCACAGGCAGTGCTTGGGATGAGCAGACTGGGCATCTGTAGCTGGTTTTGTGCCTAAAACTAAACAAACCCTAAAATTACATAATCTGGAAGGAGCTGTAACTTTCTTTTAGAGTTCTTATTACTTGCTTTTTTAATGTTGCCTTTTCTACTCTCTGGGCAAATGATTCATGTGGAAACAGCTTCATCTGCTGCATTTTAGATTGCTTATACTTTGGGAGCATCAAAATCTAGGAAAAGTTGTCATCACAAAATAAATTTAAAAAAATAATTTCTTTATATTAAAAATCACTTTTAGAAGTACAAATTGAACTTGGGCAAGCTAAAAAAAAATATGAAAACCACATGTTCTGAAGCAGTAGCCATGTTGGTAAGCAGGACCTATCTCTTTGTCTTTTAGGGTTATAATTCACCCCAGGAATATATTGCAACCCAAGGACCACTGCCAGAAACTAGGAATGATTTTTGGAAGATGGTTCTCCAGCAAAAATCACAAATTATTGTTATGCTCACTCAGTGCAATGAGAAAAGACGGGTATGTAACAAGATCTTGTATGTGGTGTAAAAGAAACCACTCTGAAAAAGCTCTTTTATGCTGAGCCAATGTCTTTGCATTGTTTCTGATCACAAGGCAGCACCACAACCAGCCCTGGAATGGCATCTCCCTTCCCATTTCAGGACCTTTGACATTCCCTGATGTTCCCTGACCTCCTTTGATCTCCTTTGACCTTTATTGAGCTTCTTTGTCCTCTCTTGACCTTCTTGGACCTTCCCTGACTTGCTGCACCTTTTTTGACTTTTCCTGACCTTCTATGACCTTCTCTGACCTTCTTTGACCCCTTCTTACCTTTTCTGACCTTCTTTGATCTTCTTTGACCTGCTTTGACTTTTCCTGAACTTCTTCGACATTGTTTGACTTTCCCTGACCTTCTTCAACCTTCCCTGATTTTCCTTGACCTTCTCTTGAACCTTGACCTTCCCTGACCTGCTTTGATGTTGGCTTTCCCTGACTTTCTTTAACCTTCCTCAACCCTCTTTGAACTTCTTTGACGACCCCTGACCTTCTTTGACCTTTTCTGCCCTTTTACCTCCCCTGACCTTATTATGAAGACTCTCCTCCTACCAGAGGAGAGACTGAGAGAGCTGGGACTCTTCATCCTGGAGGAGAGAAGGCTCCAAGGATCTTGTCACTATGTACAGACACCTGATGGGAGGGAGTGGAGACGAGGGACTCCTTTAGTGGTGACTTTCCTGGTGACAGGTCAAGAGGTGATGTGCACAAATTAAAAAACCACATTAAATTCCTTCTGAAGTCAGGAAACACTTATTTTACTGTGAGGGGGACTGAGCACTGGAACAGGTTGCCCAGAGTGGAGTCTCCATCCTTGGAGATATTCCAAAGTCACCTGGACATGGTCTAGAGCTGGCTCTAGGTGACACTGCTTGAACAGTGGGTCTTGAACAGGGTGACCTTCAGGGCTCCCTTCCAACCTCAGGCCTTCTGTGATTCTGCACTTTTAAGTTTAGATAATGATGAAATACAAGTTCTATCTTTACATTTTCCCTTGATACTGTAATAGAAATATTTGGAATATAATTTGGGGTTATATGAACATTCTCTTTCCCAGCGTTTTGCTCCATTTAGACCCATTATATCAGGAAGAATAACAAAAGGCACTTTTTGTCTATTCTTCACTGCACTAAAGCTGCCCTTCTGAAAACTGATAAATAGCTGATGGCCACAATTAAATGGGACTGGAATTCATTGCAGGATAAATTTCCTCTTATTGCAGCAGCAAGCGAACAGTGCTGTAGGTGTTGCTAAACCTGAGGTTCTGCGTCCTTTTGCGTGTGCTTCTTTCCACATGTGTATCTTTATATAAACGCAAAAATGCCTGGATTTCCCTCTGTTTCAGGTGAAATGTGACCACTACTGGCCTTTCACAGAAGACCCTGTTGCATATGGGGATATCACAGTGGAGATGCTGAGCGAGGAGGAGCACACGGACTGGGTGTATCGCAGCTTCCGAATCAGCTACGTGAGTGAAACACTTGGCCAAAGGAGTGATTTCAGTCCAGCCTTTTCTTTAACTTGTGTCCATTTCTGGCATTCAGCAGGAAACACCTAAGAGAGATCATTGTCCTTATCCTCACTTCACACAGGCAAATGACAAAATCACAAAACTTTCCCCCAAAATTGTCTCTGAATTTCTCAAAGTGCAAGGCTGAAACAAAAGTAGTACCAGAGCTCTGGACACTTCTGTGGTACCAACAATTACTGACAGCAAATGTCTGAATTTCTTCTTTTCTATATCTCAGACACACCTTCTTGCTATAAATTATTCAAAACTTGAAAATACCAATGGAAGAATTGAAAATACTTCTCAAAAGGGCAATTTTCTGCAATAATCATGTCTACCTATAAAGTATTGAAACAAATGTGAGAGTATGTGGTGTCCAAATGAAAGCTCCTCAGACTTTCCTTCCACCTTTGTTTCCTGCATCAGCTCATTGCCAGCACCATCTCATGAAAGAAAGTTTAGGGATATAGAGGGGATGTGGAAAAAGCTGTGCACTGGCAATTCACCACTGACCCAGGACCTTATGTGTTGTGTTGAGGATCTTACTTCATCTAAAGCCAGTAGAATTTTTAGAGTTGTAAATGTGGGGGTTTTTATAATGAGTTTTTTTCCTAAATGTTTCCTCTGGTAAAGGTTTTTTCTTCCCTTTGGTGGTGTTTTTGTTGTTGTTGTTGTTGTTTTTTCTTTAAAAATTGAAATGAAAATCTCTCGAGAGTCCAGGTTTGACTGTTTGCCAACAGTGTTGTTCTTTATCTGTGGCAAAATGAGAAAAGTAGAGGGAATGGAATAAAAAGGGGAAAAAAGTCCAGAGTTGAAAAATGCAACAGTTCTTGATTTAAAAGCAAAATAAGATGGAACTACCACAAGGACAAAAGCAAAAAGCAAATCCCAAACCCAGAAAAAGGAAGTTCATGTTGTTTTGATAATGATGGCCTGATATCCCCCCCACTTTGTAATTAAATAGCTTATTTGTTCTTTGCCAATTTCTTGGCTGGCTTCAGTCTTTTAGGCTGCATGTGGGGGAAAAAAAGAAAAGCCCAAAATGACAAAAAAGCCCTCAGTGTGATGACATGCTGCTGTTCTGCTTCTCCCACCAGGCTGATGAGGTGCAGGACGTGATGCATTTTAACTTCACTGCCTGGCCAGACCACGGCGTCCCCACCACCAACGCTGCCGAGAGCATCCTCCAGTTTGTACAGATGGTCAGGCAGAAATCAGCAAAGACTAAAGGCCCCATGGTCATACACTGCAGGTAAATGCTTCAAGGAATAGGAGAAGAACAAGGTGTGACGTTAAATAGGTTGGGAAACCATGAGAAGTAGAGATTTTGGGGTTCTGCTCACCTGTTGGCTGAAGGTGGTTCTCTCTGGTGTTAGGGTGTTATGCAGCTCTGCCCTGTAACCTCACGGAGAAATTCATAGAAGATATTGTTCCATAAGTCTTGGTATCAAAAAAAGTGCTCAATAAGCCAGGGGAGAGATTTATATATAAAATTATGAAATCAAACCCTGTATCGACTGCTTAATTGTTCTGGGGAGGAACAGAAGCAAGTATCAAAGAGCTGGGTAACAGCTGTAGTATTTTTGTTTTTTCAGTGAGGATTCTTCTAGCAGCATAGAGGGATATTTTCAGGTAGTATTTTTAGACTATGCTGTGCATCTTAGACCACATAGATTAAAATAACAATGCTATGGAATTAGTAGAGGGGGCAAAGAAAGAGTACATCGATCAACTCCTGCAGCAATTGTTCTCAGACGTTAACAAAGGCACAGAATGAATTTATCAGTTAATCTGTCCAATTAACACATCAGAAGTTCCATTGTATTCATGGCATTTGAGAAATTAACACAACAAAAGCCAGAGACCTGTTTTGTGACAGTTATGTTGAACTGTGTTGAGATGAGCTGTTAAACATTATTGCAAACACTTTCAAGGCTTTTCAGAAAATGCATGACAAAACAGAAGAAAGAGCTTTTGCCAGGATACACACCCTTACCTCACCTAGGTAAGGTGTTGGGATGCTGTGTGAAACTCCGTAGAACCTCTGTGAAATCTGACTTAAACATCACATGTGAAATCACAGTGCAGAGAATTGTACACGTGAGAATCTCTAAATGACAGCAGTGTGTGTTTTTTCTAGTTGCTAAGCTTCCCTTTGGGGAAAATGCAGATCTTCAGCTGAGTGGCAGCTATTTCTGTCTCATGCTCCTAAGGCAGAAGTCCTGGAGTGGAGACTCTTCTAGTGATGCCTCAGGTTTTAGCTTTTATATTTTTCAGATTCTGTGCTGCTTTAGTGTGTGGGTCTGAGCTTCACATTAGGGGATGGTGAGCTCCCTTCACAGAGTAGGGAGACAAAACAATTCCTTCTCCAGCTGGGGACCAAGGACAAATGATCCAAATCTCAGGCCCAAGAGCAGAAACGTGGACTGAAGGGAGAAAAACAAGCAGGATGGGACTGCATGGGCTAAAGCTGGAATTGGACAATGAACTCCAAGATGCAAATGGAGCAGAACTGATCAAAGTGAGAGACCCCGTGAGCGGCCGTGCATTTTGGGACCATTTTGGTTCATCTTGGGTGCAGCCCTAGCTGGGTTCTTGTGCTGCCCAAGGTGGATCCATTGAGGAGATCCTTTTAATAAATCCCTACTTTATTCTGTAACTCTGTCCAACCTCTGTACTAGGTCAGCCTTCACAAGGCATCACTGGGGGGTTTGTCCTTTGAGGACAAACTGCAGTAGTTCAGCACCTTTGCAAGCCAAGAGCTTTGCAGTGTGGAGAGCTGTGGAGCTGAGTCCTGCAGGTGTGACCCCCGCTGTCTCTGGGCATCCATTGCTCCTGAGCAGGTCTCTGTAGTTCTGGCTGCAGCCCCTGGAGTTACAGGGGTCTCATGAAGTCTGTGAGGGGAGCAGTGACAGCGGGAAGAGCAGGGAGCTAAGGGTGGGTGAAGGCTGTGTGTGTACGTTCTGTGTGTGAGTGCATGTGAAAAACGCCAATCACTTGTTCTTAAAATTTTAAAAGTTTAATAGTAATAAAATGGTTATAAAAAACAGTAATACAATTAGAGTAATAAAAATTTGGACAATTAAGATTAGGACAATATGAGGCAATAAAAACAAAGAATTACGGGTGCCCGGATGCTTTTAGGGCACTAAGCTGCTAAAAAGCATGCCTTGAGAACAAAGGAATAATCCTTAAAAGTGATAGCCTGTTGCATATTCATATATCTCATACATGATGCATAAATTCTTTGCAAATTAGGAACTTTTCTGGTTTTTGTCAACTTTTTCCCCTTAATCCTGGTGGTTCCATAAAGACAGAGGGAAGGTGGAGAATGTTTGTGTTTTCTGATAAGGAAGCAGTAACTCTTTAGGTGTCCTGTTGCTGTTATCTCTGTGTGAAGAATTTCTTGATTATCTTATCCCTTTCTTCAGCTAGTAAAAAAATATCTCACATACATAGTTTAAATTTCAACATTATGCTGTAGCTTAAAAAAAACCTATATTTACCACACTACTTAAAAGATTAATACAGCATAACTTTTCAACATAACACATATAGCGTTCATTTTAGTATTTGCAAAAAGCCAATCTTTTAATCTGCATTTTTCACAGTGCTTCCACTCTGCCCAACCAATGGGTTGTGTGCCACTAAATCCCTCAGACCTACCAGCCTGCCTGGCCTCAGATCAGTTATATCTGATAGTTACAGCTGCAGGACTCCTGCCTTTTGCAGTGCCACTGGTTTTGCTGTGTCCCCTGGAATGAGCTGCATGTGTGTGTGTGTGTGTTGCAGCGCTGGCGTGGGACGGACGGGAACGTTCATCGCCCTGGACCGGCTCCTGCAGCACATCCGTGACCACGAGTTCGTGGATATTTTGGGCCTGGTGTCAGACATGAGGTCCTACAGAATGTCCATGGTGCAGACAGAGGTAAGGTCTGTTCACTTCAGCACTGTGACAGTGTTGTTGTGCCCATTTCATACCCTTCCTCGTCACGTTCCTGACTGTTGTTCCCCTTGACAAAACCACTATGAGTCAATATAATCAAGTTTTCATCTTCATTGTGATATTGTCACATTATTAATCTGCTGCATAGGTGGGCTTGATGATATATCTGCAATCTCACTGTCTGCCAGAGGAAATGAGTTATTCTCACCTTCTGTGAAATGAATATGCAAACAATGCATTAGAAGAGATTAACATATGAAGTTTTCAAACCACACTGTAAAGAGCTGGGCTTTCTGAGGGGATTAATGGCTCATGAAATGATATCAGTATCAGGCAGCCTTGTTCAAGTATCATGTTGGTATCATCCAGCCAAGCCTGGGAGCTCATCACACAATGGAATTTCGAACAAGCAGAACAGACAAAAGGATTGTGAGTCTGCCAGGCACCCTCCTTGCCCCTCTCCCTACCCAAATATCTACTGGGTAGTTCTTTTTCTGTTTTTAAGACAAAAATATATAGACAAGATAAACTGGGGGGAAAAAAAATCACAAACTCGCTCTTCAAAGCAGAAGATTTTATGCATCTAAACCTTCCCAGTTCCCCTAGTAATGAGGGAAAGATTTCATATTTCATGCCTGTTGTACTCTTCCTTGGTTAGACACACAGTATAAGTGAGCAACCTCCATGCAGTTGGAAGTGCCACCATCGCTGTTTTCAGGCTAGATTGTTTATTGCCAAAGTTTGTTGAATTGAGAGCAAAGAAAAAACTTGTAGCAGGGAGAGGAGAGGAGGAAGAAAACCTGCAGTGACAACAACTAGGATCTGGAAATGAAAAAAAAAAATTAATTTTCAGTCCATTCTGGATCATTCCTATCAAACTGTCACTTTTCATCACAATTCACTGTATTAGTCCAAAGGCAGATCCTTTCCACCAGAGGAAAAAAATCCTGATGATTGATTTCAGCTGCAACTGTTACCACTCCAGAGGTGATGTGGGTTTTTGTAGGGTTCTTTTTTTCTTTAAATATTTCTTCTTTTTTTTTTTTTTTTTTTTTCTTGTAAAACCTCATTGCATGCCTGGGGCTGTTGTTAAAGGCAGTTACTGAGCTCCTACAGGCAGTGGCCAAGCCTGGCCTCAGAGGTCACCAAGTGACACTGACACTCAGTGACAGAGGCCACCAAACAGTTTTTCCTTACAAAATATGAAACCACTGACAGCTCACCTGAGTTCACATTGCCTGGTGTGCTGGAAACTTGGCAGTGTCTCAAGGAGCAGTTTGAAAAATACAAATGGCATGGGCCCAGAAAGGGCTTTAGAAAGGGGACTATCCTAAATTGAAACCAGTCTCTCCAAATTAACTGCTCTGTGAACAAAATCAGGGTTTTCTTTTTACTGATAAAGAAGTCAAACACTGAGGAACCTGAACCTCATTAAAATATTTCAGGTGCATGTGTGGCATGGGTGCAATTTGTTGCACATAAAGCATTCAGTTACCTTTCTTGGAATTTGTTTATTTTTAGGCAACGTAAAGTAGACCGACTTTAACTCAGGGTCAACTCTTCTGTCATCATTCAGGTTATTAATAAGTAATCACTTATTAATGATTATTTATTAATTATATGGTGTCAGGTGGATTTCATGCTTCCCACAATTGTCTGTAACAATTGTAGGCTATTATTTTGGGAGCTGATAGCTCCCAAAATTGTGAGGGGCTGAGCTGGGAGACCTGAAGCTGTGCAGGCTCTTTTTGTGAACCATCAAACTGATTCACTGCTTGTGTTTTTGTCATGCTTTCTGGGGTGCAAAAAATGCCCATTTATTTGGTCTTTTCTTCTAGGAGCAGTACATTTTTATTCACCAGTGCGTGCAGCTGATGTGGCAAAAGAAGAAGCAGCAGTTCTGCATCAGTGATGTCATATATGAGAACGTCAGCAAGTCCTAGTTCAGAGTCACAGGTGGTAAGTCAGGCAAGCCTGGCCCTGTGCCATGCCCACAGCCTCACATCCCTGTTCAGCAGCTTTGCTGGCAGTTTGGGGCTTTTCTTATTCCTCTTCCATGCTCACATGGAGAGTGAGGGAAAAATCCATTTAGCCTCTCACTGTAAATAACCCACTACCCTTTCCAAGGCACTGTAAGAACATATGGGCTCCCTCATGTTTAAAGAAAAAGAGAATCCAAACTCCTGATGAGCCATCTAAGCATTCCCTGCCACTTGTCCTGACATGCCTTGTGAAGCTTAAAGGGAGGGAGAACTTCAATATCTCCAGTTGTTCTCAAAAAAAATTTTTGAAGGTTACCAAGGCCAGCAGAGGCTTGGGGATGCTCTGCTGGAAGGTGAGTTGGTAACCAAAAAACTCTGACAGAAAGCAGTGGGAAATATTTTCCTAAATCAAAAATCATAGAAGGAGCAGGCTCTCAAACTGGTACCACCAGTAGCATCAACGAAGGGTTGGTCTCACTTTCCCACTGACCCCCGTGCCTGAGCAAAACAAGGGGCTCTGACCATGAGGTTTGCTGGTGGGGACAAGCTGTGGGGACGTGTGTCACTGCTCTTTAAGCTCCCAAGCTTTGGTTCATTAGGTGACAGCAATAACCCAGCCATAACCTTAATGCTCCCTTTTGGGTGGAGCAGGAAGCTGCAGGCTTTGACACAAACTGCTTTTCCAGCAGCTGGTGGAGAGCTGTGCTGAGGGCAGCACCTCCAGCCCTGTTTGCTGGGTGTCTGTGGTGTTGCACATGTGTATTTATTAACCCTTGTGTGCATCATTCCCCTGCCTGTAAAGGAACCCCAGTTTGCCTCGCTGTCCCTCGGGTTTAGGGTTACTGTCTGAGTGCCAGCACCTTGTACTGTGACCTGCAGTCCCAGCCTGTGTGGAGGGTCAGTAAAACAAATGCTAAAACCTGTATTTATTTCCTTTTCTTCTCTCTAAAGCAATCTGTTTGTTTGGTTGCAGGTGAGACCATGAAGCACACCCATCTTCCCTTGCTTCTGATTTATTTTCTGTTGATGGTTTGAAGAGGCAGGTGTTGTGCCACGAGAGACCACTGCTTTGCAGTGCATGGACAATGAGGGAAAGAAACTTTTACCTTTCTGAAGCACTGGGGAGACAAAGCCTTAACGAGCCTGCGGTGTCTTTTGAACTGTTTAATTTCTGGACATTTTTTTTAAATACTGGACCAAATTCAGCTAAACAACATGAAGGAAAAGACACTATACGTGCATAAGACAGATTGCTCCAGAGTGTTGGGGTTTTGTTTGGTACTTTCAGTTAATTTCTTTCATAATTCTTTTTTTTTTCTGTGCAGGTTGGGCTTAAGGTTAAAGTAAGTGCAATATTTTTTTAATGGTTGACTGAAGAGCTTTCTTCATGTGTCACTGGTCTGTCCCTAGGAGAGCAGGCATTGTTAGTATCTAATAATACCTCATTAGTGAATAGAGAGGCATGAACATACATGAAGAAACCTGGAGATTGTGAACAGGGGCTGGGAGGGCAGGGGTGGGGGGGGTTGCTGGGTCCATGGATTTGATTGTTCCCTTACAGCACTGATGGACGTGGGGCCTGGGGGGAGCACGAGACCCAAGGAAGGACTGATGAGCAGAAATCCGAGCTGTGAAGGTGAAACAGGCAGCTGAGAGAAGGGGTGGGTTTGGTTCTTGACAGGGCTGCCACTAATTAAGCAGAGGGATTGCTCTTTTTGCCAACCTTTTTTCAGTAATGCCACTGATCCGGCTCTTCTTTCAGATGGATCTAATCACAGGGCAGCTGAGTTTCCAGCTGGGATATCTTAGCATATATACTATAGCATTTAACTGTCTGAGCAGTCTATGGTGCCTATACCCCTCACTCATGTATTATTTTTAGTAATTATTAACCCTGTGTAAAAATGTGAAGCTGGTTCAGGTTGGAGGGGTGGAAAGAAAAAAAAAAAAAAAAACACAAAAAGTGCTTTAATAGATGTAACTATATTTCCTGAACCAGGAATTTACAATGTTACGAATACAAGGTTTTGGCATGTGAAGGGCTGGCTTTCAATTTGTTACTACAAGGCTGCCAAAGTGTCAGTATGGATTCCTGCAGGGCCATTGGGGGCAGGGAGGGGGGCTCTTTTCTTTTTTGCTGTCCATTTCAGTTCTAGTCAAAATAATTAGCTATATATATATTATTTTTTTTTGGTCTTTGTATAATGCCGGTACATCATTGTGTATTGTGACATGGATGCTGTCAGAATGGATGTTTGATGGCATTTTTGTAACCTGTTGCTTTGTGTCACCTCATTGGAAGTTAGCAGCAATGGTACTCAATGTAAACAAAGCAGACTTGAACTGAAAGTAAACACACTGGATTGCTTACCTGTGGAGAAGTCACTGTCAGCAAAACAGCAAACACACCTGCACACGATTTTTCTTTCATTCACCCTGGCTCTGCTATCACCTGGGAGGGCACCAGGGTGTAGGGCAGTGGCTCAGCTGCCCTCAGGAGCCTGATCATCTCTTTCAGCTGATTTTCTTTTTTCTTCCAAAGTTATTCCACTGGCAGGTAAATAGGTGCATACTTCTTTGGTAACTACTTTATCGTGGCATTGGTTACAGAGGAAAGCTTCTTTCAAACTGTCCCGTGTATATTATGCAAAACTGCATAGACTTAACATAATTCCCAGGTAAAACAGGTCCTTGTGAGGGGTACTAAACAAACAGGCCCCCACCTCTGACTGCTAAATGGGTGTGATATGCATTTCCCCTCCCTTCTGTTTCCAGGCACCTAATGCTTCTCCCTCTGCTCCCACTAACCCCGGTCCTAGAGCAGGGATGCTGTTTCTCTAAGCACAAGATGCAGAAGGGAAGAGCACCCTGTTTCAGGGAGCCAGTTGGTGACAAGAAAGGCTTCAATGGTGTACATTTCCCCCTCATTTCACTGGTGTGCCTCAGCCTGCCATTCCAGTAGGAACAGCAAAGAGTTGTCTGGCCTAAACTGAACAGAAAACAGAATTATAAATGAGCGCTTGACCATTTAAATTTATTTATGCCTCCATGCTTTTTTTAAAAAAATGCATTTCAGATTTTCATTACATTTCATTCATTTACTCAGCAAATGTGTTCATATCCCTCCAGACAACTGGCTGGGGGAAAAAAAAACAACCCACAAATGTTTTTTCTCATCTATTGTCTCCTCCCTCCTGCTGGCCATTGCCCATTGAGCCTCTACTCATTCTGTATCACAGACCAGAGTAGGCAGGTTACTGCTAAATCATTCACTGTGCCCACAGAATGTCACAGTGCAGGCTGGCTGTAACAGAAGCTTGGCTGAACGTGACAGGGTACAAAATTGCTGCAAAGATGCCAAAATCACACTGTTGCAAAGGACACTGAGCAGCCTGAATTTACGAGACAGTTTTTGAATGCGTGTCAGAAATTTCTCCATTTGCACAGCAGCAGGTACATATTTTTCCTTTAATAGCTGCTTAATCACAAAGTCATTACAATGAAAACTCCATCAGAATAATACCTTTTCCTACCCCACACAGTATGCAAAACTGTGTAAGTGGACACGTGGGATGGCAATGGAAACCACCTCTCCCAGCGTTCAAGACATAAGTAAAGCAATAAATGAGCCTGGAAGACACTGTGGTTCAGAAGACTCATGCAGAGCCTTTTAGTCTGAACTGACTTGTCACAATTTTGGCTTTACCTCATCATACACCTTCAGTGTAAGTCCAAAAGAACAACGTTTTGGACTCATGCTTCATGTTAATATTGTTTCCAGCATCTGCTAAAATAAAACTCTCCAGTCATCACAGCTGTAAAGCTGTCTGAAGCTTCAGGTTTGGTAATAGGTCTTTGGAATGATGAGCTTCATGTCCAAAGCTCTGCTGACACTATTGATGCTCTTTATTGCTCTGCTGCTCTTCCAGCATCTACCGACCCAGATGTCTGTAAAAGCAGCTCTGTGCTGTGAGTGACCATTAACTGAAACCAGGGCAGGTTTTCTCCTTGTCTCATGCTGTGTGTGCTGCCATGGAAGCAAAAAGTAAGTAAACTTGACTTTGAAGTGGTAAGAAGCTTTTACAGGCATGTGTGAAAGTGTGGCCTCTCCAAGCACATCCTGTGCAGTGAGCCCTGACATCCTTGGGTCTTCAGAACTGTTTTCTTCAAACCTTACCAGGAAGCCTTATTCGTGCTTTATTTCAGTTTAATGTTTGGGGTTTTTTCCCCACACCAAACTAAGATGAATTTCCCCTGTCAAATAATCAGCATCATCATCTTCTGCTCTAAATTTGCCCTTCCCTCCCTCCTTTAACCACAGTCACACCACCTGCCTCTCACTTCTGATTTTTAAGGGCTTGTGTCAAAACTGTAATTTCATTGAGGCTGGCAAAAGCTGTTATTTCAGCCATTTCTTGTGAGAGAATAATGTTGTTAGTGCTCTTGACATGGATGGGAGCGGGGTGGGTTGAGCTTTGCTGCTGCTGTGACAGGCACCAGTGGGGGCTTGGAATCTTCTAGGAAGGCCCCCTATTTTCACTCATCTCCTCTTTTAATCTGCAAATATTACCAAGGAGTAGAAGCACAGACTCATATCCTGATGCTCTTTTTTGGTCTGAAAACTGAGGAAGTAGAGGCCAAACTACCTAAGCAACTCAGAAACTGAGAAAAATATAAAGCCAAGCCAAAGGCACTTATCAGCAAAAAGTTGACATAGCTGCAGTAGAAATTTAAAGTCTGTGAAATATTTAAAGACAGAACCATTACAGATCCCCTCTCGTTTGCACTTCTCCTATATAATGTTGGTGCTTTTATGTAGAGGGGGGAGATTGAGCTCAAAACTATTCCCTCAAATACTTTTGATGCATCAGAACCTTAAACACGGCTGGTTTAGACACCAGACTCAACATAGTAGAAAAACTGAGCTCCTATGAAAGGGTAATTTGGCCAGAAAGTTGAGTTCCCATTCATGATCATGTTCCCTTTATGCTTGAAATGCAGGAAAATCAGTGGTCATACCTGCTTGAACAGGGTCTGGTATTCAAGCCATAGCTTGCTTCTGTCTATGACCTGAAAACTCAAAATGCCTTCACTCTCACATTAAAATAAAAATTCTGTGACTTACAGGTTTCCTAATTAGAAAGAATTTACATCTCACAGATACTAATGGATTCTTTTGTTTGTTCCCTTAAATTATCAAAATTCTGAAGTTCACAAATACTGATGAACACACTGAGAGCTCTCACATTTCAGACTATCGTTATAATTTTGGATATGATATCTCTACTGCTTCATAAACCATTTATTCCTGCACACATCACTCATGGATATATGCACTTATTTCCCAACCCCACTCAAAACAAAAAAAACAGACAACAAACCACCAATTCTTATACAGTTCAATGCTTTGGAGCAATGGAAGTTTGTATAAAATCCCAGAGATCACAGATTGTCAGAGCAATGCCCTGTTTAACATCTGAATTTCTAGATAGTAAGTAAACTGCTCCACCCATCAATATTGGTTGGAAGTTTAATTCTTCCTGAATTAAATGTGAGGTTTCACAGTGGTTTGCTCTCCCCATGGTGTCCCAAGGGAACAAGCAGCCTAAAGAAGTGGGAAGTGCCTTGCAGATGTTAAAAGGTTTGTGCTTTGAAAGCATGGAACTGCTGAGTGAACACAGGCTGCTGAAACACCCTCCCTCCACCCAGTTAAAAACGCAGATTGATGGCAGAAAAAGAGTAAATTACTCCCACTTATCAAATGTCTAATAAGGCACTGATTTTGGCATTTAAAAATCTGCTTTGTTTCCTTCTCAAAGACGTATCACATCCTTCTAAAATATTAGTAGTGAAAAAAATAAGCTTCACTGCTCAAATCCTAGAGAAAACATTTTGAATGAAACACTGCATTTTACTACTGTTTTCATCTTAAGCATGGAATATTCTGAAGAAAACATTTCATTTTCATTTGAGCAAACCCAAATGAGATCTCCTTCTGATTTCTTATGACTGCTAACAAAACGAAAATTCAAAAACTGCACAGCAGCATAAGGGTGAAGCTCCCTGCAGTGCTTTAAAGCAGCAAAGAAATTCCAGCAAACAGGGAAATATTTGCCTCAACACCATTCAGATTTCCCAGGCTGTAACACAGAAATCATAGTGGTTAGTTCAGCAAAGTTTAAAGGGTAAATAGAACTCAAGGAGTGTTTGGTTGTTCATTCATTAGTAGTTTAGAAACTGTGGAAAAAAGACACAAAGCAACCAACCCACCCCCAAGATGGTTCTGCTTATCCCTTTAGCGTGTGGAAGGGGTTTACTCTTTGCCCTCAAGTATCTCCCAGGATGCCTCTGAGCACACTGACCACATTCAGACTTGTCTGGCACTTTTTAAACATCAGCTGCACAGAAACCTGGCTTCAAAAAAAAAAAAAAAAAGCAAAAACCCAAGGTGTTGTGAAGCCACCTCTTTTCTCTCAGAGGTGGAACATGAGTTCTCCCTCTGACACCTGAGAGTGTCAAACTTCACAAAGTCTGGGACATCCCAGAGCTGGTGCCCCTTTCTGGGCAAAAGCAAACCATGTGCTGAATGCTGAAATAAAAGCCAGCAGAGAGGATGAATATTGACTTCATATTTTGGTAATTATCAGGGGAGTAGAGGTGCAGGTTACCACCAGAGTGGTTTTTATAGAATCAGACATCCTTCCCATGAGAAAAGGCAGGGACTCTTAAGTTTTAAATAAGAGTTTCAAAGACCTTTTAAAAAGCTTCCTCCTGCTGCACTTACAAGTAATGGGATTTATCACTTCTTGACCCATTTCTGAATAAGGCCATGTTTATGCAGACAGGCATAAAGAATATATATCAAATGAAAAAACATACATGGACACACAACCAACCACACAGAATTAGTATTTGCAAGGACATTTACAATAAATGGCACTAACACCTTTATTAAGATTTTAATTTTTCATTTGTGAAAAATGAATAGATTTTTTTTTTCCCTTGTATGCAGAGGAAAAGCAAACTAATGGCAAAAATCAAGATTACTTTCTTATTTCAATACTGTCTTTGTAGCCACAAAGATACAATAATTTAACAGACAAGAAATACTGTTTATTGCAGACTTTAAGCTGATTCATGTGAAAAAGGCACTATGAAACTTAATCAAACTAGATGATTAAATTTGTCTAAATTAAGTGATATTATATATTATATATAAAATCACATGACCATGTGAAACAGAACATTTTGTGACAAAAATCATTGCATCTCCAAAAATAACATTTTCTGGAAGGGATGTTTCTCTTTTCTTTTTTTCCCCTGTTTTGCCTTCAGGAATCCACTTTTCCAAAAGATTACATTTATAAAGGAAATTACAAAGGCTTTTTGCATGAGGAAAAACTGCTATTTGGGATCAACACACAGAGAAGTCTAGATTATACACAGTTCTTTTTGATGGGTTAAGTTACAGGCAAAAAAATGCAATTATATTTAAAAAATATATATACTGTGAGTTGTTGCATGGCTACAGCAGATCTCATCACCTCTGAGCTGGGTTGTGTTACTATTCTCTAGTTACTCTTTCTTGTGCAATATTATAGTTCATCACAGGTGAAATACGGATAAAATCAATGTACAGAATATTATTTTGCTATAAACAGCATCATTAGTAGTAAAACATCTTGGGAGTGATGCAGGAAAGATTCAGTCTATGTTGGGCTGCTGTTCATTCCCCAAACATTTCCTCCACATTTGCTGGAGTTGACAACTTAAGTAAACATCCTGCAGCCAAATGCCTGACAAGAAAGACTGAGCCAAAAAAGACATAATTGCACACTACAGCAAGAGATGGGATTCAGAATCTTATTATTACTGAAGGGTTCAAGTGCTTTTTTATTGCTGGCTCAGCTTCCCTCAGATGAATCACCAACAAAGACATGCTCCATTTTATCTGTCATGTTAATTCCATAAAGCCAAGACTCCTCTCTGGGTGTAAATGAATCGTGTACCAATATTTTCACCTGTCAGGAATCTCCACTGCATTTCTCATCTGTTCCTTTCTCACGATGAGGAGCCAGCAGCAGGTGGAGACTACTGTAAATTTTATTTATGTTGGCTAGTTACATTTACAATACAATAAGACATTCCCCTTCACTGCTTCCTAAAGCAAAGCTGGATGGTTTAATGCTATGGACAATGGAATTAAAGAAAAGAGGAAACACATTTAGTGGCTGCTTCCTTCATCAAAGGACTCCACACCTGAATCTGTGGCAGCTGCACTGATTTTTTCTTGCCGTCTTCTCATAATTTCTTGCAGTTCTGAACTACCACTGCTAGCCTATAAACAAAAGAGAAGAGTTTACTTGTGGCTTTGACAGGTGCTGAAATTCCTCTGTCAACATTTTGTTAAGACAGTTGTTTGAACAAACTCACCTTGCAGCTCCAATAGGAAAGTATTTACACTATCCTTAAATATAGACCAGAAAAAAATCTGCAGATTATTTAAAAGCATATTTCAGCACTGCTGAGCATCTTTAATTCCCACATGAGGCCCTGGAAGTGTTGGATATTTAGGGAATTCAGTAATATGGCTTCAGTAAAAGCAGAGGTAAAGCTCAATGAGTTTGTTAGGATTCTACACTTAAAAATCAGGACAATAATATTTAGAAATTAAAAACCCAAAAAGAAATCCTTGATGGGTTTAAAAGCTCACACATGCACATGGGATTGCACAGGCAAGACCTAAGTAAGGATTCAGTCTCAGGCTGACACACCATGAGGCATTTGCAGCTCAGAAACACAAGTTTCAAAATTAGAGCACACTCACAGAAATTGGACCATATTACAATATTAGCAGCAGTGAAGTATTGTGAGGACAAGGCTTTATTTCACCTTTTAAGAGTGAAAACCAGGTCTGCTGAACCAGCTGCCAACATTGCTCTTTTAGCACAAATGAAATTATTAGCAAGGCATCTATTCACTAGAGCAGAACTTCCCAAAGTGTGCATGACTTTGAATAAAACTAGGGGATGATAAACCAAGAGCATATCTGCCACTGTACTATCTGGTCATGACATGACCTCCAAAACTTCAAAATCAGCTTCCAAAATACCCTCTGAATAAGGAAGCAGAAACTGGCTTGGAAATTTATAAAACAAATTCCAGGACTGTTAAGGGCAAAATCCTGAAGTTGATTCTGAACTCTGAAAATGCATCCTATTCATTTCATAAAATTTCACATAGATTCAGCCCATTATATCCATTAAAATGCAGTACCTGTTGCCACAAAGAGTGAGCCCATTTCTAAATTAACTACAGTGCTCCTCCTACTTAAAATACCATTGCTCTCCTCTCCCAGAGTGGAAGGGCAAAGCAGGGGGCCTAGAAGTGACTCTCTGAAATTGAGGGAGCAGCTTTACTTGTCTTAATTCATCTTGTCCTTGCCCTCTTGGTTTCAGAAGCACAAGTGCAGCACCCATTACTAAGGTCATGCATAAAAAACCATCAGCAGCCACCCAACAATGTACTTCATCAGAGGTCACGTGCAAATATTTTTCTGAGAATATTTTCTGAGCAGCCTAAGCTGAAAGAATTTGCCTTCCTGATAACATCAATGACAACAGGACTGATGAGCCTGAAATGTATTATATTATAATATTATTATAGGGAGAGAAAGGATGGTGCAACTTCTTTTGATGACATAATTCAGCCATCAGGAATTGCATAAATTCTGAAACTCAACCTCAAATAACCAAGGCAGAAATAAACACTTTAATTACCTTTTCCCCAACAAAAAAAACCAATGACCTTGTTAGACTCTAAGTACCTGCTAATCAACTCTTGTAGGGCATTTATTAGACAAGTTTGGACTTCTGAGTTTCCTGCAGAGTGAGGCCTAACTGGGGCAAGTAGAGTAACAGCATGGAGGGGAAAAGACTCCTCCAATCCAGGGCATCTCTGCTTTTCAGACCAAATTCCACTGTAAATCTTCTTCCGTCTCAGTAAACTGAAATAAGATGACTGACACGCAAAAAAGTTGAAGAATACAAATATATCCTCACTAGGAAATGATGGATTGCCCTGGACTTTAGTGACTTCTATTCCTAAGAGTAAAGGTGAAATATTTCTCCCTTCCTTTAACTGAAAAATAGGGCTTGAAGAAGGGAATAAAGCAATTTTGACACTGTTAGAAAATTATGCTCTCTGATCCACACTGATCATGTAAAGTGTAAAATATGCATCATCATAAGCCTGTCTTTAAAAATATGCCTGGTAGTTAATGCTTAAAATCATTTAAGTGAGACAGTCTCAGCTAAAGGAGAGGAAAATATTTTAAACCTCTTCAAGATTTTCTTCTGAATAGGATGTGGAGAATATAACTTCTCAGTTGGGTTGATCTCACATCTAGATCATTTCTCCACTTGCCACAGCAAGTTTAAAAAAAAATAGGTCCATGTCCAATTCTACTGGTTTGAAATTGGCAAGAATTGTCCTTAGCACAGCTCTGGATACAAGTTTAAGGTGTTTAAGAGACAAAACTTCTTTAATTAAAGCAAAGTGCTGCAGAGCAATAAATACAGAGACACAATACTTGATCCTTGGCTCAGAAACTCTGCAAGCACAGTGTCCAGTGTGTTTTCCCTTCAGTGCAGGTGCCCTAGTATTTGACCAGCAGCCAGTGGGCTCACCCTACCAATTTCTCATGCCCTATAAATCAAGGCTCCTCTATAAAGACGAAACAAAACTCACTTAAAGATAAAACAAAACTCACCGAAATTGTTGGGAGGATGTGTTTGTCCAAGCACCAGGCAAAGCAAGAAGCAGGAAAAGGGGCATTTTACTCTCCCATTGTTTCCCCTAAAGCTCTTTTTGGCTGATTTTGTCTTCTTGCAGTCTGGTTACACCACAAAACCTCTTAAACTTGAGTGCTATTTCTAATTATTTTGGACCCCTTTAGAAGTGGGGAAGATCTCACCTGGTGCTTTGATGAATGCTGTTCCAATGAATTAATACCAAATAACTCAGGTGAAAAGAGTGTTTATCAATGTGATGGGAACTGAGGAAAAACCACCTGCCTGACAAAAGGAGTTATTCAATTCTACACGTTCAAAATTTCTGACCCAAATTAGGTGAGTAAGAAGAGTTGTCCATACCTCCAAGGCAGATTTCTGTACCGTAATTTGGTTGTAGACTCTTGACCCTTCTGGGCAAACAGTCCTCAGTTCTTCTTTATTGAGGGAGAAAAGCTGAGCTCCTGTCAGCACACCGAGGCTGTTCACAGTCCTGGGACACAGCAAGGGAACAAACAGGAAATCAGCAAAACCACACTGGCCAAGGTTGTCTTCACCCCACATTGCCTTGGGCAGGGCTACTAAATTCAGAGCAATCTTGGTGCAGCAGGACTACTGAAGTCAATTGGATGTATAAGTAGACTTTTTGGTAGAGGCTAAAACATATATATCCACTATATGTATATACTATACACAGAATCTATATATATAAAATATACAGAGGTTCTGTAGCTCTATAACCACATTGACATATATTTTTATATATGTATTAGGCACACTTATACACATACATGTATGTATAGATATGTGTGTATATATATGTGTCATTATATATATGTGTGTATATATATGCATATATGTGTCATATAAATGTATATATATGTATATATATGTATATGTGTATATATTTATATATAAAACCAAACATATATAAAACCAAATTATACGTTTATATACAAAACCAAATAAAACCATATATATATTTATATATAAACCAAATTTACATATAAAACCAAACCAACCATATATATCTATATATATCTATATATATCTATATATATAGATAGATATATGTATGTATGTATGTACGTAAAAACAAATTAATTTTTCTAAGAGTGCAGCTGACATCTCTTGATTTTCAGGAGGCTGCCTGATTTTAAAAAGTGGTCAGACCGTATCCTGTCAGGAAAACAATTCCTTTTATATTTAAAGAAGTTTTGGTGCATTTGCCCTGGGACTTACACAGGGTTGAATCCTTTGGACTGCAGCCAGGCTTTGACATCCTCAGGGGAGGAGTCGTAGGTGATGTTCACTACGGGGATGTTTGGCCGTGGCACGTGGAATTTCCTCTGGGCAGCACTCCGGCCGATGGTGAGCCGGTGGACAAGTTCATCCTGCACTTCCTCCATCTGGGATTTCCTGCCTAGAGACAGAGAGACAGATCTCACAGGAGTTATTCCTTTATCAAAGCCAAGTCATTTCTTGTATGTCACTTTTAATCGTAAACGGTTTTTTTTCATTCATTAGATCTGATTGAATTATTGCTCTCCTTTCCCCCCATGGAATATTTCAATATTCCCAATCCTCCCTTTGCAAAACAAAGCAAAAATAAACAAACAAAAAACCCCTGACAGAATTCAACTAAGACCCCAGAAAGGAGAGATGACTGGATGTCCCAGAGAGGTGCAGATCAGTGTGACAGCACCCAAGCTGTGGGATAAAATGGGAATGGAGGGTTATTCAATTGCCATAGTCTGCCTTTTTTCAAACAGAATTGAGGGTTTAAAAATGAAAACAAGAAAATTATGAGGAAGATTGCTCACACTGTGGGAAAGTAGTACTTTCCACAAACAGTTTTTTAGTTGGAAGTTCAACTTTTTTGTGCAAATCAACACAGGCAAAAAAAATTCACAGCTGCTGACATATATCAACTTACATCTAATGAGCTATTGTAGAAATTGCATTTTTGACAGGGTTTTGAGAAATTTGAATTCACTCCAAGCCTGGAGTGGCTGCTTAGCTGAAACACTCACACTTTGCATTAAAAAAGGAATAAAAAAAAGGGGTAGCTGCTCTCACCAGAGACTCAAGAATTGGGCAAGATTTGTTTATTTATTTTTTCATTTTAAACAAAACTGTAAGAATTCATTGTCCCCGAGAACCCATTTGGCTGAAACATTTAGCTCAGTTGCTGTTCATTAGCAGGCAACAAACTGAAATGCTTTTCAGTCATTTCAACAAGATCAATTATAATGGCAGCGAGAATTGTTTAAAATTACTATAAAAATTTCTGTGGATAACTTCACAAAAATAGGTTGAATTCAATAAGGTATAAATAACCTTTTGGGCTCAGAGAAGATGCTGATTTCACACAGTTAACTCTGTGTGCCATAACATAGGAACAACCATAAAAATCCTCTGACAAACACCTCCAATTATGTCAAAAATTCTCAGGATTTCCTTGCCAAGATATTTTTAGTGATCTTTATTCAACCTTCTCACTTTGATACACAAACAGTAACTACACCACCCTCTCAATGCACTCAGATGGCAAAACCTGTTCCTCTTCTCCCATTACACTGATAGGAACAGATGAAAACAACTCAACTTCAATATGAAAAGACCCTGTAAGATAGAAATATTTTTGCTTTCTCTACTGTCCTTTTATATTGTTTCAAAACCTCTCCAGGGATCAATATCTCTAGCCAGTTAAACAAATAAAAACAAGCTTTACATAGGCCTCTGGGATTATTTCTTTAATCACCACGGCAAAAAGAAGAAAAACCATTGGTTTAACCATTTCCTTTTTTCTTTTACAAAATAGCCTCAGGTTGAAAGTGGAAAAAGTATCTCTACTATAATATTTGAGTCATTCAGGCCCTGTTGTGTAGGGTTTTCTCCTCTCCCCCACCCTGAGTGTGAGTCAGAAGCCCAATGACACGAGCCCAGTGATTTGTGCAAATCTGACAGGGGTTGTACGAGGAAAGCCTTTAGGCAGTCTCATCAAAGCTTGCACTTGCTATTTTCCCGAGCAGGAAGAGACACACAACATTGCTACCTTCCTTCTATTTACACAGATTTTGAAAGACTTATGCTTAATCTAGACAAAGACTGTATCAAGAGACAAATATTTAGCTGTTAGATAAGAGATTCTTCCTGTTCTTAGATGCATGATCAGAAATAAGCAGGGTGTGGGGCAGGCTCTGCAGTGTTCTCTGCAGGGTTCAGGTGGGTACTTGGCCAGCAGGTTTCCCATCACCTTTGCAGAGGCACCTGTTCTGTGAGGGTTTTGAGGTGCCTGAAGCTCATTAACTGGGCTTGAGTGAGCAGGATCTCCTGTGTGTGTGACCCACAGCCTCTACAGTAACTCTTCACACACCCTGTACCTGAAGCCAGGATCATGGTCTTCTCATTTTCCATCTAGAATGGATAGAGTAGGCCATCGTGGATTCAAGGACACAACAATGCTATGGCAAAGTCCTTCCACAGAAATAAAATTATCATTTTTCTGCACGTGTGTGTGGGGGAAATCACCCTCACTTTCCACATCTTTTTAAGTGTTCATTTGTTTGCTTTTATTTAAGTAACCAACACTTTCTTTAGGAAGCAGCAGTGAAGCCTGTTCCTCCAGCCAGGCTGTTCTCCACTTATGTTTTCCAGCCAGGCAGTCCATTAGGTCTTTATAATGAAAAGTTCCCAGAGCCTTGCTGAGCTCAGAGCTTAGGCAGGAGCTTGTCCTCCACCAGGCAGTGTCACCACAGACTCCACCAACAGGATTATCCACACAGGCACGCTTCCCATCCATTTGGGACAGGGGGCAAAGAAGCCCTCCCCCAGAAAGGATTATGCTCAGTGCCAGTTTCTGACCTTAGGTGGAAGCAGGATTTGCTGGCAAGACAGTGAGTACGAAAAGCTGTCAACTCTTGAACTACAAAAAGCTCATTATTTTTACAGCTATTACTTTAAAAGCTGTAACAAATGCTTGCTTACATGTTTCAGTTATTTCTAAGCCAAGCAATCACATTGCCCAAAGTGCATTTGGGACAGAAATTACTGACTAAACAAGCTTTTCTAACCCTACCTGCTTTTCAGTCAATACCAAGTAGAGGCTTCAGCATGCCTCAATTGGCATATTTAAAAGGTGGCCTTAATCAGAACTTCTCAAGACAGCCACACACTGTTGGATGCACGTTACCAAGTTTTTCCAGCTATGGAGGTATGGAATATGTTCCTGTGTCCTCCTGGGACAAGGACATCTAAGTCTGCTCCATGCCAATCGCTGCTGCTTTGACCAAGCCAGGGTGGCCCGACTGTAAAGTAACTCTACAAAACTATTACAGCGTGGTTCCTGTGCAGCACCCAGACCTGCAAGTGCTGTTGAAGCCCTGAATACGTGTTTCAGAACAGTGCAAATGACCTAGAAATATGCATGATCATGAACTGAAGTGTGAAAACAAAGTAACTGATTTTACGAGTAATTTAGGTTGTAATGTGGCAGTGAGTTCAGGTGGAAAACCTCCATTAGGCAGCACAGCAGCATGGGCATTTCCAGTGTTGAAAACCACTGACTAGAGACCCCAGACATGGGAAATTTGGGATAGATGTTAGAAAAAAGCTTTTACTGAAAGGGTGATAAAGTTCTGGCATGGTCTGCCCAGGGAGGTGGTGGAGTCACCATCCCTGGATGTGTTTAAACAAAGACTGGATGTGGCACTCAGTGCCATGGTTTAGTTGAGGTGGTGTTAGGGCATGGGTTGGACTCCATGATCTTAAAGGTCTCTTCCAGCCCTGTGATTCTGTGATTTAGGATGGGACAAGTGTAAGGTGTTCTTCCCTTACTACCATTGTGGTAATTATAACAAGTGTCAGAACACACATCCAGAGCAATGTATTTTAAACATAAGATTAAAACCAAATTTTTCCACCAAGACTCATCTGAAACACAACTTTAAGGGACTTCAGAATCAAGCCAAACACACAGGAACGGGAGGAAAGCTTTTTGTCTTGCATCTTAGGGCAAACTTACGATCCACAGGAATTTGCTTCTGCCGTTGGGTGTCGCGGGCCACGCTGCCACCGCTGTCGCTGGAGGTGCTGCTCTGGCGGCTGACGGCGGCCGGCGCCTTGGGCACGGGGACTGGGATGGGAGCTGGGACACTGGGAGGCAGGGGGACAGCCACGGGGACAGGAGCGGGCGTGGGGGGCGGCGAGGGCGTGGCGGGAGCCGGGTCGGGTTGCTTCGCGACGTAGTCCGTCCTTTGTTTCTGGAGGAGGCAGAGAGGCTCAGTAAGGAATCAACATTTGGGCAAGATGTCAGACAAACCCAGACTTTGCACCAAATGGTGTCTTTTGTTCTACAAAGGCATCTCACTTGCCACATATCGTTCCAAAATTTGCCAAAAGTTGATCTGGCATCAGTGTTTGGCATCAATTTCTCTGCTGGACACAAGACTCGCAGCAAGGAAATCCTCTGAAACACTTTTCTTTCTTTCAAGGAGATCAATTCTATAAATGAGATTGTTTTTAAATCTCAAACTTCTATTAACTGGCACTTTTTAAAAGCTTTCAAAACTTTTGACGTGTTGAACTTTATCAACATAAAAACTTCATCGGCATAAAAATGTATATTTTAGAGATGTTATTAAAAAAAAACCCTGAAAAATGAACACATCCAGCCACACCTAAACTCAACTAATGTTTTAACTTATGTCACTGAGGATAGCACAATGCATTGTTTCTTGAACTGCAGACAGCATTTAAGAGGTTGCTGCTCCTCCTATCCATTCATCTATGCCTTTTCAGCTATGGACATGATCACTACAAACCATCTCAAGGCAACAATCTGATTAAAAAACAAGCCCCAGATTGCACAATTCTTGGAACAGGGCTGTTATTTCTTTCTCCCCCACTTCATGCAACGTTCTAACAACATGTAAGTTATCTTGCTGCTAATAACTAGCTAGCAAGTGTCTCAAGAATAACTTTGGCAAGTTATTTCTTCTTTGCCTTTAGAAGGGGACCAGTTATATAAGAACACCCAGAGCAATCTTTTATTTTTCCCAGAGCAATGATAAAGACAGACAATCCATAAGCCACCTATGCTACCCCTTTCTTTCAGGCAGTTCAAACTCCGTATCTCACTGTTTAACAGTGTTTCCCTCTCCACAATTTGGACTAACATGGCTCAAAGGTTCAATATTAAAGTTTGTTTGCTCAATAGGGATGCCTCATCTCGTAGTCATGAGAAGTCTGCTTACTTTGGTATGAAGAGAGATGAATGCATTCTCCAGATTCATTGCTCCTTCCTGAAATACCTTTCCCTATTCCCTTGGAGGCAGAGGGTTTTACAGTGGATCAAGCAGGGAAATATTTGTAGGAGCCATATGTTAGAATTTGAGCAGCAGATCACTACCCTGACAACAATCAAACTTTCCTTAAATGTCAGCAACTGCTCTTGTACAGGAATCCTCAGCTCAGTGAAGTCCAGCTGATGGACAAGGCATTTATTAGTGAGTGTAAGCCATTTCAGCAATACTGATTTTACAGCAGAAAATTTATCCCATCAGCTTCTCCAGCCAATCAATTAAGCCTGACAAAGGAGCCTTACTTCTCTTGGATGATTTTTCACTTAACCATAATAGTCAGCTACTAAATCAAACATATATCCCTGCAAAACATCTCCCATTAAAGCTTTTTGTTTGTCCATTTGTTTCTATCTCATCATTTAAGTCGTTCAAAGGCCTCCATCTTAACTGCTCTGTGCAATGTGGGGAGATTAAAAAAATAATGATTGACTTTTCTGTATTTTACTGCTTCAATGTTAAGAAAATGAATGCTTCTTTAATTGTCAAATGACAAGGAAAGTGAAATGCATAATATAAAAGTGAATAAGAAGAATAAATGTATTTATGAAACTTGCCCTTTGGTGGAAAGAGAGTGCCTCACTAGGTGTACAGCAAATATACCATAATTTATTGTATATAGATGTACTGTGATAGACTCAAAATCTTGTCAAAGAATTTTAAAATTTCACAGCTACTAAAAGGTTCCAATGATATTCACATCCTTTTATCTTGTTCACAGATTCCAATTACTAGACTGTTATCTCCAAAATGTACCTTCTTCATGTGTGTTTTGACCTTCTTGAAAAACACAAAGAAAAAGTAAAATTTTTCTTGATAGAGAGGATTTGTTACGAGCCAAGCCATCCACAGCACACTGCCACAATCATAATCCAGAAAAAGATAGAGCTAAAAACTCCATGTAACTTTCAATGAGTGTTACTGGAGGAGCTGCAAAAACATGTTGTACTGCAATCATAAGCCTCATCAAAACAACCTGCTGCAGTGAAAACAAAAATTCATCTGGAAGCATCACTCAAACTCTAAATTTACAAATGCAACCACATTAAAATACACTTTGCATTTTGCTAAACAGTGCCCAAAACCCAATTATATATTTGAATCCCATTTAACATTTCTTTTTTTAACAGTTCTTTTTTTAACTCCAGATCTTTTGAGGACATCCACACATTCATCCCATCACTTCTATTCATTGCTAAAAAAAGAAGCATGCACTATGGAATTTGGTGACTACATAGTCCAAAAGGGGAAAATTTGAGATTCAATATCAGAAGAGTAATTCAGTTACCTCTGAGAGCTCTCCCAGTAATTGCTGTGAGGAAAATGGAGTAAATCACATCAAATAGTATTGTTAGAGAGGTAAAAAGTAAATGTCTCACACATCACTCCTGAAATTTCATACACATTAGCAATTTAAACTAAAGGAACATCAGCCTTAGTAATTACCTCTTCTTAATCACTAGGAAAATAATAGTGAGTTATTCTAATATTCTTATTTTGAATAGGGAACAGAGTGCTGGCTACAAAACATACACATGTGATGCCATATAAGCAATCACCTCTTTTCAGAGCACCTACCCAGACAGAAACAGGTTTAATAGAAAACAAAAGCCAAGGAAAAGAGTGGCAAAGGATTAAAGATCGTGAGGTGACTGTAAAGAGCACTTGTAGCTGGAGAAAAATAAGAGTTAAGTCACAGCAGGTATTAAAAATTTTTCTAGCTCAAGAAATGTTGTCTAGATCAGCAAATGAGATAAAGGTGCTGCTCACAGAAGGGCTTGGGTTGGGAGGGACCTGATGGTTCCATCTAATTCCAACCTCCTGCCATGGGCAGGGATAACTTCCACTATCCCAGATTGCTCTAACACCCATCCAATCTGGCCTTGAACACTTCCAGGGATGGGGCATCCACAGCTTCTCTGACAACCTGTGCCAGGGCATCACCACCCTCACAGGAAAGAATTTCTACCCAATATCCAATCTAAACCTGCCCTCATTAAGAGGAAAGCCATTATCCCCTGTTCTGTCACTCCATGCCCTCTCCAGCTCTCTTGCTGGCCCCCTTTAGGTACTGACAGGCCTTTAGAAAGTCTCCCCAGAGCTGAATGATCCCAACTCTCTCAGCCTTTCCTCACAGGAGAGGTGTTTCATCCCTCTGATCACCTCAATTCACAAATGCTTTAAACTGTTTGGAATGGTGATGATACACACACACTCTCATTAAAAATCTGGATATATCATAAAAGCTTACTGGGACTAAATTTTGCTTTCTTATTTCTTGCCAGAAAAATCTTTGTTTTTACAGGAAAAAAAATTCTCAAAGCTGTTTTCAACATGCTACAGTCTGCATCTGGTGAAAAGGATTCAGTATGATTCAATCTGTTCTTAATAGAAGCAAAATAATAAGTATGAGTAAAAATGCTAACGGTACCAACCCTGATTCTTGATCAGTGTAAAAGAGTGGGAACAATATATTTTCAAATACATTTTGGCATTGACAAAAGGGAATATACATATCCAAACTATGGGAAAAACAGACAGAGAGGCATTGGAAACAACCAAAACCAGTGCTAGTGCTGGGAAATGTTCTCATTAAGTTAACACAGACACAGAGCTTTCAGTTTACTCTCTGAGTGTTTGAGTGCCACATTCCTGTTTGCACAGTGACACGAGCCCACCAAGAGGGCTGCAGAGCATTCAGCCTCAGTTCTGTCAACAGCACTGTGGTTTGGATCTTTTCCTGGGACTCCACTGAAGGGACAAGAGAGAACCAACCACTCATCTTCAGCCAAAAGGGCCAATGAGGTACCCAAGACTGGAAGAGAAAATTTCAAGCGGGGCCTTTTGCCAGAGTTTACTTTGGTGGGTTCAGCTATTATGCAAACAGCTGCCTATTAAAATCCCATTTAAAACCATCTAAGCTGTTCTTTGCAGGGTATACCACACCTGTGGTTTTACTGAATTTACAGGAAATTTAGACAGAATTTACTTATTCAGATTGGTATTAGCTAGGATTAGTCCCCAATTCTAAAACAACAACAACAACAACAAAAAAAAAAAAACCCAAAAAAACCAACCAAAAAAACCCCAAAAACCTGCACCTTATTAAACATTTGCTCTCTGCCTAAGGATTTTGTACACATCACTGATAATGTAACTGTCTCTCCTCCAAAAGGGTGTCAGGAGATTAATTAACATGTCCACCAAGACACACAATTCTATCCTAATTGTGTTCTTCAAACTTCATTTTCAAGAGCATTAAAACAAAGTTAATAAGATGCACAGAAAATAGGAAATATTATGATGAATTATTTCATAGGTTCACCAGCAAGACTTTTACAAAATAAGAAATCAGAGTGCTTGGGGAACTCTTTATGTTCATATATAATAGGATAGTGAATTACCAGTGCTGGCTCACAGTAAAAAAACAGATTAAATGACCAACACCCCAGAAAACTCTGATAAACAATAATTAACAATAGTAGAAAATAGAAGAATTCAGCAACATGCTCTCCTAAAAGTACAAGAGTACCAGACAAACAAAAATCCTGTTTCCTGGAACTAATTCAACTGACCAGGAGACAAACAGAGTTACAGCCTCTGAGTCACAAAGATAATTAAATAACTGGGATATTGCTGGCAATGTCCTACAAGTATCACCTCAGTGCTCTCAAATGACTTTCTGGGACCTGGATCCTGAAAGCAATTGAGTGAAAAATCAGGATTTAAAGTAACATGTGGCCTTAGAGGTCACTAGGCAGGGGGACAGACTGAGAGCAAAAAAAAAAAAAAAACTTTACAGCTCTGAGAATAATTGTGATAACGAGGTAGCCATCGCTCAGAAATGTGTAGCACAATCAAGTGAAAAAATCCTCTCTTTCTATGGAATCCTTAGTTCTTCCTAATAATCTGGAAACACCCTTTGGTGAGCAGTGCACTGAAGGTTATTAAAGAAGGAAGACACTGCCCTTGCTCATAACACTCATCTGCAGCTGGCCACAGCAGCCAGGCCACTGTGAAAGCAGTTTTTTGAAAGCTGAAGATCACCTGGGAGAGCAGCAAATCTGCACAGCACCAGGCACTGCTCCTGTTCAGGGTCTGGCAAAAGTGCTGATAGGAACCACTTGGATTTCCTGCTCTACCCACAAGTTCTCCTGTCTGATTTTGAGCAAGGCATTCGCCCCTTCAAGGCTCAGTTCTCTCTGAAACAGCAGCAATGCCTCATAGTGCTGTTGTGAAAATAAATGGGGTTATGCAAACACTTCCCAAATGAACCACGTGTCCTTCACAGGAAAACAGACAAATGAGAATGCTCAGGAGTGCTAAAAATATAATAATCACCACAAAGTTAAAAAAGCATTACTGACATGTCTTGGTAAAGACTTCATTTATCCTGTGCAATTCATTATATTCATAAATAATTTCACAGTGTTTCAAGCTCACATTTGAATATGATCAAGCTGTAGAATAACCTGCCAGAGGGCAACGTAACAAACTTATCTTAAATGGTGTTCCCTGACCCTAATTTTCATAGGTCCATGGAGAATGCTTTGTGGAAATGATTATTTTATTATATCTTGCCATTATTTCAAACAGAGAACTTCAAACCCTGCAGTGCATTACAGAAGAATAATGTGAGAACCTCTACTCAAAACTGTACTCAGCCTGCTCAGGACTTGGTGGCAAATTCCAAACACACAAAATAACATGCCCAGGAAATAAAAAAAAAAAAAAAAAACCAAGCCAGATCTTTAAATCAGGATTTGAAAAGCACTCTAGATGCATGCTTCACTTCACAGACAGGCAAATCCGCCATCAATGCAGAAAGAGCCAAGATGTTACAGGCAAACAATTTGGGGCAGGAAAAGCTCAGAAATGGTCTGATCCAAGCCCACCAAGATCAAGGCAGGTCTACTACATTATTTTGCAAAACATTGTGGCATTTCTTGGTTTTCAGTCATCAGCTGAGAGGTGCAGACACAATGAATGAATATCAGATTAGATTATATTATTAAACTTCAAGATTCAACAGAAGTTTGGTTTAAAAGTCTGATTTAGAGGCAGGTCTGGAATTTCAGCTTAATTCAAACTTGTTTGCCCAAACTTTCAAGATTATTAGAAAAAAAAAGAAGAGGAAAGAAAGAGTTCTTAGAAAATAGAACAACTTCTTTTATCAGCCTCTAACCCCCTTAAATTTTGTCTAAAAATACATATTACAACTTTCTCCTATATATCCTTACTTGGGTGGATAATTGTGCTGATGTAAGAATTTTTTTAAAAGTAATTTTCTCTAATTCTGTTCAACATATAAAAGAAATAACAACGACAAAAATATTAGTTCCACACCACTACATGAAAGAAAGAAAATTAAAATGAGGTCAGGATAATAGAGTGCTATTGATGCACAGACATAGTAATTGAAAAAGACCTGCTTTGTGAATTCAAAAGCAAATATACCTCCTTTTTATGACTCCGAAATTACAATAATGAAATAAATTCAAGACTGGGATAGAGACACACAAAGACAGAAAATAAAAGGAAAAGCTGGAGTTCACTCTTCTAGGAAAAACAAAGATGACCCTACCTTAAATAATTCAAACTCCTTCTTTGGCATCAACAGCTATCAATTCACAAAGGATATTTGCAATTAAAAGAAATGCATACACATCCACTAGGACTGAAGTTACCACCTCTAAGCAAATAAGCAGGTAAAAAAAAAACTGAGGTAAAACATTTTTGCAGTATCTCTATCAGCTGTATTGTCTGTGAAATACAGACATCATTGTTGGAACCCTGGATGCTGAGAATTTTAGGCTTTCTGTGCTGACAGGCACTGACCCCCAATAGAACACTGCATTGACCTGAAGCTGTGGAAAAGGCTTCCAAAATGGATTGATAACACTGGGATTGTGGGTGTGTAGTTTGAATAGGAGTGTACAATATCACAGGGTGGAAAACTTAGAGTTTAAGGTTTCAGAATGCAGCAATATATATAAGGCAAGATGGAGGTTTTAGGGCAGAGGCTGGTCCTTCTTCTTCACCTTCTTATTTTCCTTCTTCACCTTCTTATTTTCCTTCTTCACCTTCTTATTTTCCTTCTTCACCTTCTTCTCCTCCTTCCTCACCTTCGTCTTCTCCTTCTTCTCCTCCTTCTTCACCTTCTTCTTCTCCTTCTTCTCCATGGGTTTCGGTGGTTTTGTGTAATTGGATAAAAAATTCCGCATTGCAGGAACGGGTGATTGGTTATTGGGTTAAAAGTGAAAATAATTCGGGTGTCATTTCTTAATTGGACAGTTTACCTTTAAAAGGCCTTGTAGAGAGAGAGACAGGGCTCCATTTTCAGTTTGTTAGAGTGAAGTGCTATAGAACTCAGGGTTTGTGAAATGGTAATCTAGATAAGAACTAATAAACATCTGAGTCCCACCAAGAAATACCGTCTCACGCATTTAATCCTAACCCTGGCAAAAAAGAAGCAAAGACTGTGCACATCACCTTCAGCCTCTACAAGAAATGTAAATTTTTCTGCACACACTGACACTTCCAGAGGAGGTTTTGCTCCCAGGATGGACAGTACCTGGATGGTGCGGGTGTAGGCAGGCTCCGGCCATCCCTGACCACCTTCTGCATTCCTCAGAGGGTCCAAAATGTTGTTTGGCACAAAGCCCGTGCTGCCACTCTTGTTCTGAACCTTCCACCACTGCTTTCTGTCATCCAGAATCTGAAATAATTTGGTAAATTAATTACATGTCTTTTCTGACTTTCCTCCTGCCAGTACTTAGGCCGTGAATCATTTCAAAACAAAACCACTGCTTTGCCAGGTTCTGTGTCTGCCAACAGATCTTGCACAGATGTGTCCCTGAGAAACCCCTGCATCTTCCCTGACTCCCAGAACCATTAACTCTACATGGTTCTGCTGCACTTTTCAAAATGGGGCTCTCAAGAAAGAATATATAAGTGTGTAATGGAGTTCTGTAAAGCTCAGGAATGTGCTGGATCAGACAGTGCAACAAAACACAGATACTTGCACAGAGATGCTGCCATCTCTACAACCCACATGCTGTTGACAAAAGGAATAAATAATTACTAATAACCCAAGTAAAGGCAGCCCTGGGGGAGCACAAATTTGGAGGCACAAGACTTCTTAGTAAACAGGGAATGGGAGCAGGATGGCCTGGAGCAGTCAGAAGTCTGACTGCCTGCCCCACATTCTCACACTCAGCATTTTCTCTCTTTGTTGCTCCCTCCCTTCCAAATGTATCTCACTTTTATGGTGCCACATTCTCTTGGAAAGAACAGTCCTTCACTATACTCTATGTGTAGACAGATAGTTATTTAAACACTCCTTAATATTTAAAAGCAACACTGGAGAAGGTGGAAGGAGCACAGAAATGTATTTCGAGCACGGATCTCTACAGCACCCTTCCTATGTCAGCAAAATTGAGGCAAAACAAATTAACTGAACTTTCCATACTGAGGCAGACAAGTCAAACACATTAAAGCAAACATTAAGGAAAGCCACACTGCCCACAGGAAAGGTACCCTCAGCTTTGAGTAGCACCAGAAATGTGTGTGTTGTCTTTGCAAACAAAATTACCTCCACAATCTCTTCTTTCATGACAGAAAGCTCACTGTTGTTTCTTGCCACGAACTCGTACTTGCATTTGGCGTATTTCTTGCTCTGTGCTTTATTGTGTGCTTCATAATTTCTGCAAAGCAAAGATCAGGCTCTTGTTCAGTGAGACAGTCAAGCAACTAAAAACACAAAATGTTCTCTTCGAATAACCTGCAAAACATTTTTTAAAACAAAAACCTCTCAACCATAATGTGATGCTGCTGTAGAACTACCTATTCATAATACACTGATTTAAGTGCCAAAAAAAAAAAAGGTACAAATAAACAAAATGAAGAGGTGGCTGAAATACAGACCTCAAGAACTGCTAATCTTTATCAGCTCGCTGCTTGCAAGATATATGATAACAAACTAGATTAGCAGGTGCTATTGTTTCAAAATAAACATGTACTCTATATTTACTTTGTTTTCCTACAGAAGGTTAAACAGCCATTTGCCATATAAACAAATGGCTATACTTAGGATATAATTGATAGCTTAGGCTTTGTATGAAATTGTATTTCTAGTGTTCATCACAGATTGTTTCAAATACATAATAGATGAATAAATTTTTTGCCATCAATACTAATGGAGTTAAACTCTAAAAAATGTTCAGCTATTGTCGATCAGTTTTCTTAATTGACCATAAGATGCCATCAACTTTAACAGCTTCAAGTTACTTTATCAATTAAGAATGAGAAATAACTTCTTGCCAGTTAAACACAGGACTCATTGTAGAACAAGGCACATCACAGTAAGCTCTGTATATCTCTGTTTCTATGAGGAAAGACCTGGCCAGAATGCCTTTGATTATGGAGTTACTGCTTTTTTTGACATAACACTTTTCAATGGAGAAGCCCCCAGCCCATTCTAAACAGGTCCAGAAACCCCCCCAGTAACTTTATACACCTGCTGCAAATTATACCCAACAACATAAACCCACACCGGACAGTAAAGAAATAAAACAAACAAACAAAAAACCACACATGAATAGATAAATAAATAAATGAATCCAAACAGCTAATTAAAACATGAAGCAATCCATGGCTTGAAATGCTGGGTACAAGGTCACAGGCCAGGGATATGAGCACGGGTGGTTACTGCTGCTGCTGGTTGTTTGTAACTCTGGGTTCCAGGTGTGCCTGAGCAATCCAGCAGCTACCTGGCTACTGCATGGCTGTGGAGAACTGTCTCACTTGGCTTGAAGAGCAGAACCAAGGAAAATCATATTTAGATTGAAAGATTATTTTGAAGGAAAGAGAAAACACTCGCAGTATTTAAGGAGAGAGTGAAAAGCAGGGGATGACCCCCAGCCTGCAGAATAGCTGTTATGAGGCTGAACAATGTGTGAGTAATACCAATTTTTCCTGCTACCCCCTTAAAATTAACATAATTTTGATTTTTTTTCTTACTGTCTCAGAGATATGACTAATGTAGCTCTGACAGTACTTTCACTTTTAGGCAGCCTTTCCAAAATCACGTCAATAACTGTGTCTTCCTATTTTCTCCATACATAACTATCCTGATTACTTCAAAAATGTAACTCAGGAAGAAATTTTAAAAATGTCTACATTTTAGTTTTACTTAACTTAGCAACATGCCCAGAACATGGGCCAGACAATGGATGAGTGCTTCTGAAGACACCCTAATTCTTCAAGCCCAGCCTAATGAGCCAGTTTACTCCGGGCACAAATATTCTGATCACTTCCCTCCATCCATCCTCCACTGTGTTTCTCACTGCCTATCAGATATACCATAATTTCAGGCCTCAGCTCTTCACTGTACACTGCTCGAGAGCCTAGAGGGTTGCACAGACTTTCAAAGAGCTTTTCTTCAAATGCCAGTGAAAGCCAAACTACACAGCAAAAAACTGCTGCTTTGAAACAGCACAGAACTTGCTGAAAATTATTCAGTGCTCTTGTGGCATCAGAGTTCCTGAAATACCTAATATCCACTGAAAGTCTGAGATCCTGACACTTTATTTGCATCACCCAAGGGAGGCATGTCTCACACCAGTGGTGAGAAGCAGGCACCACTACAGCAGGTCTCATTCCACAGCTTTCCAAAGACTAATTTCACCTTTCATGAACTGCTTCTTAGAAACATCCCTTTCTCTTTACTGCCACAAAGGAGGCTTGGATAACTCTTTCTGTTCCAGACACCCTGATATCATCAACAGACTCTTTCTCTAAAACTGAAGTGGAGGCAAAAACCTTTGCATGGAATATTCTTACTCTGGAAGGACAAAACAGGTCTTACCACATTACAGGTAAGGGAAAGGAATTTAAGAGTGCAGATCATCTAGATTTCAAAAGAAATAGTCCTGAGACAAGAATGCAACAGGCAATCAAGTTTGAGAAAACAATTAAGAGAAGACTACTCTGCTGCTGTTGCCATGAAGAATAAATCCAAAGTTCAGAGAAATTAATTGCATCTTCAACCTGCACACCACATGGCAATTGGCTTGCATGCAGATTAAAAACAGGATCTTTCAGCACATGGCTCAAAACTAGGGATTCTGAAAGGGCTTTCATCAAAGGAGTTATATTGAGGATGCTTTAACCAGCAAGTTGATCCCAAACATTTAGTTTAAACATCTTCCATGGCTCATAAGACAAAATACTTTTCATATAGTGTATATGGAATATGGTTTGGTAGAGGAGAAGAATTCCAATGCTTCTTTACTGATCTGCTTCCACAGTTTGTGCTGATATAAATTCTCCCCAGAGACAAGGCCAAGGATCACTGCATATCATCTTGTCAAGTTATTCTGTTTTAGGATAAAATGAAGGGGGTGAAAGAGGATGTGCAAAAAGACACTGTTTTCTATGCAAACATTTCAGAGTATTTCTGTAACATTTGAAAGAGGATGGAAGAGACAAGGTGTCACTGTTCTGAAAGTGGGTATTTATACACCAGCCCAGAAAACAAAAAGCAGGAGATGATGGAGCACTAAGTGAGCAGCTAAGAAAATCAAACAATCAGTCAAAACAAGGACAGGTGAATCTCAGAGCAGACTTGTCATTCTTTGTAATTCTGAAAAGAGCAAAGAGTGTATTTAAACATAAAACAAATCAGAACTAAAATTTGAACCGAAGTGGGTGGATTCTGTGCTTGCAATTGGGTTGGAACTCCACTGTATCATTTTTGACAAAAGCAGCAATTTAACGTCACAGACAAAAAGGATAATTCATAGAAATTATACAAAAAGAGTCCTAATGACACACTTCAGGTGAGGAAAAGCAGAACACCCACTGCTAAACAGAATCCCTTCCCCAGCAGACACAACGACACAACCAGAGGCAGTCACAGGCCCCGCCACCCCAAGAGCAAGAAGTGGGGACAGTTTTCCACAGCACCACGGCCGCTGGCGGGGCAGGGTTACCTATCTACATGTCGGCTAACAGTTTGCTTAAAGGCAGCCACAGCTGCCCCCTGGTCCAGCAGAGGCCCTCTCTTGTACACCGTGTTACTGAATGCATACCCATCCGCCGGGGGGTAGTCGGGAACGCCGGGAGGCTGCAAGACAAAAAGGGAACAAAGCCACCGATGGATTAGTGCCATCCTCTCCTGTGCTCCATCCAACCCCCCACCAGGGGCCCTGTCAGCATTCCCCCATCCTCAGGTGCCCACGGTTCTGCCATGAAAAGTTAATAACTTCTGCATTTCAAGTAGGTAAACACGGAGATCAAACGATGAGAATAAAAGAATTTCTATCCCGAGTCGTCCCACTGCATTAATATTGCAGGGGATGTTCTGTAGGAAAACAGACCTCTGGGGCAAGGGCTGTGTCATCTCTCAAGATATCACCACAGCAACACAACTTATAAACAATGGCTGAACTGCTTTAAAATAACCTGCATGGAAAAACTGCTCTGAGCTGCTGCTCTGGATGTACACTTCAAGCCACAAACCTCCAGGCCAGCCAACAGTAAGTGTGTGTAAGGAATGAAGGAAAATTATCACCCTATTGCAAGAGCTCATTCATGCCACACCCCCACTGAATATGGCCATAGTCCATGAAGAAATGCAAAAAGGAGCGTGATAGTGGGTATAATTATAGATTTTAATTAGGGAAAATAATCATACTTTATCACAAGGACATAAGTAAGAACATTCAAGGGTTTAGGAAAAAAAAACCATCTTAAATTCAGCATCGACACTCCCCTTCTAGGCAAGAATGAACTTAATCACCATTTCCAAGAACAAAACCAAGCTTAACAGTCCATTTGTGGGTATTATGACATTGAAATAGTTAATTTTATATCCTTTCCTTATACCATCCAGCTGCACAAGTTAAACTGGCTGAGACTCACCAGAATTTGCCAAATCTTTAAACCTGGGTCGTTGTGGTTTTTTTAAGTTTTCTCCTGCATTGTTTTTGCTTTTGGCTTATTTTTTTCTTGTGTCATATCACCCAGAGACCCTTGCTTAGGAGACTGAGGGTTTATGAAAAGCAATTAAACCCCAGAGAACTGCCCATCCAACTAGAATATTCTTTAAAACACTATTTCTAGACATTTTTGGAAAAAATCTCCAGTGTCACCTGGCTTATGCCTTACATCAAAAGACACCCATGAGGCAGGAATTCATTTTACTTCACACACAAATTATTTGCATCACTTTAGCCTCACTGGACACTGGTGGTTGTTTCACCACCATTTGAAGTCCTCATTGCTGAACTGCTGGGAGCTGCACGTGCGGCTGGATCTTAAGATTCAGGAATTCAGGAATGGAAAGAAAAAAGGAGTTTTTTAGGGGTGGGAACCTCCAATACACTTTTCCTGATGCCAGAGCCCTAACCAGCAGGGAGAACAGGGCCATGCACCCTCTCTCCTCTCCCAGCACAGCTCTCCACAGGCAGCCTTGGTTCTGGGGAGATGAATTCCACACCAACACACGAGGCCAATTAGAGGCAAGAGATGAACACTTCCATCCTCATCTGATTTATACAGCACTCCTCATTGAACAAGCTGCTGACTTATGAAAGAATAATTATCCTGGTGTCACCCACTGCAGGGCGGCGCTTTTGCTGCAGACAAAGCAGCATTTTGCACTCAGGCAGCTTTTTCCAGCTGAGCACCTGCAGCATTTCACAGCTATTAGGCAGCTCAGTGCCTTTTCCCCCAGGGATGTGCTGGGGAGGCATGGGCACAGGGAGCCAAGGTTAAATCATTTGCCCAGAACCTTGTGGGAATCAGGGACAGTCATGAAAACAATGCCTGACATCTCAGGAACCAGGCACACAAACTGCTTCAATGAACTGGGATATATGTACATATATATTTTTTTTTTTAATTTTTTTTTTGTGTATGTGTCTTTTGAAGATTAAGACAAAGAGGTTAAGCTGGCATAAACAACTACCAGTGCATGAAAAAGACTGAAGTGAAATTAACTCCCTGAAACATGAGTAATTGAAGCACCTCAGTATATTCTCCCCCTTCAGATTTGTTTTAGGTTATTATATAAATAAATAACATGAAGTTCTTAGAATGATCAGAAGAAAAAAATTAATGATCTTTTTTTAATACTATCAGGAAAGTTTCAATACTCTTGTCATTTATTCTTATTATTTAGAAGGAACACAATATAAACAAAATCACATGGAAATGTAGATCAGTAGTGAAAAATGAGACAATGTTTGATGTTTTTTGGGAGGTCACGAGGGAAGGAGGGGTGACAGCAATGGCAAAAGCTACATTTCACATTACTGTGCCCATTAACTTCACTAAATGCTTTTATTCTCAAAATGAATCACTGGCAATACTTACTTTTTGTCACATTTACTCCTGTGTATCTTGTTAGGCATGAAGCCAAACAGTGCTTTAAGTAATCAAATATGTATCATGTTATCCCTCCTTTGCTTGGCAGGGTTTTTACCAATTTTTTTTAATATTAAAAAAAAATAGCTGAGTACACCTTTTTTTTTTTTGACTAACAGACATTTTCATAAAAATAAAGTTTTAGTGTGACTGGGAAGATTTTGCTGGGGAGGCTTTGCTGTCTCAATTCAGAGAATTGATCTGCAAGAAAAAAAAACATCCCATAACAGCCTATAATTACTCCCCAAGATCAAAAAGACTCTTAAGTGAACCTAGGAAATTCTTAGGTGCACTTCCATCTCACAGCTGCTAAAACTAGGTTTAAACTCAAACCAGTATAGAAAAATAAACTAAAAATTTAAATTAAATCTTGTGTCCTCTCAGCAAAAGACAAAATCTTCCAAAAGGGAAAATTTTTGTTTGTTTAAAAAGGCAATACCCTCTTTTTTTAAAATAAAAAGCAACACAATCCACATATATTCTTAAAATTTTCACAAAAATCAAAGTTCATTTTCTGATATATTCTACTGAATATATCAGAAACAAGGTTGAGAAACAAGGGGCTGGCTATGAAGTTGGTCAGAAAATGCACCCTGGTTTCTCTAAAGGCTTCAGATGGTCATGCATATTTCCACTCTTTAAAGAGAATAACCTAACTTTTGCTAAACTTGTGACATTCCTTTGAAGAAGAGTTTGGGAAAATGTTATATACAATCATTTTCCTAATCAGCAGGGGTTTTTTTTGAAGTAGGCTTAATCTACCTGACATGGTGTTGCCCTGAGAGCACCTCTGAACATTTATAAGCAATACAGTGAAAGTATCAATAGATTAATGAAAGGAATAATAAATCATAATTCATGAGGAAGCAGTTTAAGTCCAAAATTCCACCAAAAAGGGTGGTTCCTTTCTTTTAGATAGTGTGCCTGTGATTGACAGCACTTTGGTTCAAACATTGCCCAAAGTATTTGCGCTCCAAATCCATGGGATCTGACAGCAGAGCTCAATCAAACTGAGCCTTAGGGGCTTGGACTGTCCTCCCAGCTGAGGCAGGGAAGTGCACAGGTTCCAGGAGAGCAGTAAGCAAAAAAATCTTATATTTTCCTAATAGCATTTTTGGTGCCTGAGCAGGTATTTGGTTTCCTATAACTTCCTATAGGTGTGAAGAGCTTCCACTGACAGAACAGGTGGTTAGTCCAGGAAGGAAGGAAGGGATTGGTGTTAATTAGCTAATTAACAGCACACTTTTGCAGTAACTCACCTCACTGGACAGTCTTTTCATCTCTTGCTTCCGCTGTTGCTCTGCCACGTTTGCCACAGACTCAGCCAAATGGTTGAGCTCCTGCTCCTTTGGAGCTCCCATGAAGTTCAGCAGAGGAGGCTCCCAGCCGTTCCGGAATCGGGGGACGTACGGGGGGATAAAATGGTCTTTTGGCCATTCAGCCCTGTGGGAAAGGCAAATTAGAAATCACACCAATGCTGGTTTGATAAGGTTCAATTTACAGAAATTGAAATGCTTCAGAGTTTTTATTAGTATAAAGGAGAGGTTGGGATTACAGGCAGAATCATGCTTGAACAGGGAGAATCAGCAGAGCACATCTATTGACCTCAACTATCCTCCCTGCAGTGCCCTGCAGAAGGAGTTTGCTAAAGGACACGTGCTAAAACACAACAAGCTTCTGCCTTATAGCAAAGGATGGGTAGTAGAAGAATCAATCAAAACAAATCTAGGACTTGTTTTAATGGTGAGAGGTGGGAAAAAATATTGCAATGCTCTATTTGTGTGAAAGCACCAACAGAAGACTGCAGAGAAACAGCCTGCTTTGTAAGAGCAGCTGAAAGCATGGAAATCTAGGGGGCCTAGCTACAGCAAAACCAAAAAAACAAACAGCTTTACAGACATAAACCCCACCCAACTGTACATGCTCCAGGACACACAAGAATTATCAACACATTTGCTGTTTTATGGTCCAGATTGATCTTATAAAACACTGTACTGCTTTTCAGAGTTCCACTAGCATTCTCTGTTTCAATACCAAACACCTAAATTAATGCTGTCCTGCTCTGCCTTGGCACCACACATAACACTCTGTCCCACTATATAAACTGCTGTGTCTTCACAGTGGAAACAGGAATGTACATTACAGTCTTTTAGCAGGCTCCTTGCTGACACTGCCCAAAATCAAGGGACAAATGCTGCCAGTCACATGAGCAGTCAGCAATTCCCAGCCTGTTAGGCCTGGGCTTGGTCAGTAATCCCTGATTTTATCATTCCCCTCTCCTGCTACATCCCACGCCAGGGTACCTCTGGATACTGAGATCAATCTCACCATCAATTCTAATCTGCACAGGTCAGCCAACTACATTTTAAGTGCTTCATTCCTCACTACCAAGCACCAATAATTTCTATTTCCCTTTTTTCAGGATGGACTAAACAAATGGAGTAGTTCCCAAGACAAGGAGCCGATTGTTTTGCCCAGTGATCCATTTTCCCTGCACGGGGCTCCAATGCTATGAGGTCGTTTCCAGTCCTTCTATGCAGCCTTCCTTAAACTCCACAGCTTTCAATCAACCAAATAATTAATAAAATAACTAATAAAAACAAAATCCATCTGGTAGACATTTGTGTTCCAATCTGAAATTTAAGAGCAAGGATGAATAAACACAAAAAGCATGCTGCATTTCCAGCCCAAGTGATTGCATACTTCATCATCATCATCAAATGTACTTATCTACCACAGATTAGAGTCAAAATGCACTTTCTTAATTTAAGATTTTTCTTTTGTGTGTTCAATTCACCGAATTTCAAACTACAGAGTTACCTTGAACCCAACAAATGCATAAAGAAGTTAACTTTCAGCTAAGATAAATCATAAGAGTGAATCCATTAAATGCAATGTGTAATGTATGCAATGTGGCACAGTTCAGTCAATAAACATTTTTTTATAATTATAAACATTTATAAACATTTTTATAGCATTATGATGCTTCTAAAGAAGTAAAGACATTGCAAACTTTTAACTTTAAATAATTACTGGAAATTGAAAACAGACATTTGTAACTATTATTTAAAATTTTGGCACTCTTTATTGCATCTTCAAATTGTTTTTTAATGAAGTCCAGACAGATGGGCTGGAAAAATAATGGTGAAAAACAACTGGAAAAATGCAAGGGACAGTTCAGAAAAAGATACTCCCAGAAGATTACGTTGAGAGGTTCTGGATATCACTGACAAAAAAAAAAAATTCTCTATGAATTTTGTCTCTCTTTGAGATCCCAAATCCCAGCGAAGCTAAAGAGTTCCTTTCCAAAAACTTCAAAGAGCAGTTCTCAAGAGTCCAAATCCTAACAAAGTAATATTGAATTTATTGGGGCCTGGATAACCTGGTTAAGACCACATTGATAAACTTGATTTTAGAGGAAGTTCTCTAAAACCTGCAGGATTTTTTCTCACCTGGCTTTGGTCCATGAATCACCCAGGGACATCCACAGCTGTCCCTCCTCGCTGGTGACGGTGTATCTCAGGAAGTCTATGGTGTCTTTTGTCAGCAGGGGGCTGAGCACTGTGCTGGCAAGCTCTGGACCCCCTGTTGTCTGTACCACCTAAATCCAAGGATTAAAATAATGCCAGGAACACACAGGTTGTCAGTAAGGAAGTGACTGTGAATTTATCTTACCTACAGTGCTGCTAGGAAACAGTCATTATTCATAAAAACACCCCCCAGAAGTAAAAACCCCTCTGAGAATCTAACAGTGTGTCTTGATGTCACACAAATTAACTAAACTATTTATTGCTGGACAACTGTTCTGGTCACCAATCATTTTTGTTCAGACTCATTCTGGGCAATGTTATTTTTGCTTAACTGATCAAAGCCACACATACTTCCATTAAATATGGCTCCAACTCTCCTCCTGCATTATGTAGGGAACCTCAATTTTATTGCTAGTTAAAAATTGTAATGGCAAAGTGTAACATGAGGCTAAAGATTATTTAAATAAAAACATTTATTAGAAGGGAAACTATGCAGAAAATGATATAAATTATTTTCTAAAGAAAATCTCATCCTGAGATACAAGCATTTCTCCTTACTTATTGTCCAGGGACACAACATTTCAATCTTGTTATCATTGAAAAGGTTACAGAGCATATAAATACAAGAGTTCTGAAGGTAATCACTTAGAAAACTGTAAAACCTTACCATATGTAGTGGGGTAAAGAGAAAATGAACCAGATCAGCTGCACTAGGATTTTGGATATGGAACTTCAACTTGGCCTGAAGGAATCAAACAAATAGTACATTTTAAGAAACATTTGACTGTTAAGACAACAAATCCTTCAGGTAAGAATGGCCATCCCTGCTCAGGTCCTTGTAAGCCCAGTGCCTGGCCTGCAACACCCACTAAGTGCAAGTGCTCATCCCTCCCATTGCTCTTGAGTCCATGCATATTTTAGCACTTACTGTGCAGAAAAAGTTCCACAACCAAATGACCTGCTTTGTGAAGAAGCATCTCCTTTGGAAATCTGACACCTCTTACTTTCATTAGTATTCTGCAAACTCTCCAAATAAAACTAAATTGTCCTTCTCAACTCATTTTTTCTAGTAATGCTCATAGCCATTTACAGACTTATTACATTATTCCTAAATCTGGTCTTTTCCAAGCTGAAGTAATTCCTTCAAGCACTCTTGTCCACCCTGGACCTTCTTCAATTTTGCTGCACTGCCAAAAATATCAGGCCAGGTAACATAATGGCATATTGATGCTCTTTAATAATGTTCTGTTGTCCTTTTTCCCCTGATGGCTTTTACCATTTGCTTGGTTGATCACACTGAACACTGAAGTCTGTCTCCCAGGAATCTCTATTAAACATTTTAACATTTAGAGATTAAACATCTCTATAAACATTTTGTTCTGATTTGTTTTAGATATGAGATTTTTCCTTGCCAGTCCATGACTATCACATCTATCAATAGTGAACTTCATCTATCACTTTATCTGTTATAATAAGATATTTCTACAAAAAAAAATCTCTGAGATCATCAAATCCAACCTATGACCAAACACCACCATAAAAAAAAAAAATATTCTAAAACCCCCAAACCATTAAAATTCACTGATAGAGCTTCTTGGAGAATTTCTTTTATCTACTGATCACCCATTGGCTTTGTGGGCTCCAGAAATGAGAAGCCCAAATGTGCTTTAAAGAGTTGTAGTAGTTTCTATTGCATCTTGCCATCTGTTCCTCAAACTGCTTTTGGTTACCCTTGTTCTGCTTTTATATCCAACTGTCCCTCCAAATTAAGAAAGGAGGAGGATGTGTTTTTGTTTCTAATAACTTCCTATACATTGTTCCTCAGTCATAACAACCCAGTCCCAGTCTATCTAAAGCTTTTTGACAGATGGTAGGCATTTCTAGAAGCTTCCAGCGTGAGGTTTTAAAACAATTTCCATTCTACTTGAAGATTTTATTCTTCTAGCTACTCCTTTTCTTTTTAAACCAGATTCTTCGTTTTACACAGTTCTCCTTGACTGACATAAAGCACAAATTTCAGGTTTTTGTTGTTCCTGCAAAGATGCTGAAGTAAAGCATTGTTTAAGCATTGTCACAGCACAACTCCTCAAAAGCAACACCAGAATCAAGTCCCAGACGCTGCTGAGCATCAAAACAAGAGCTGTGACTTCTCCTGCACAGAAGAGAAAGATTCAAAGATGCACAGATTGTCCTTGAGTAAAAAACTAATTTAAATGCAGAATGTAGCAAAAAGAATGGAAAAAACCCTGGGCATTACATCTTTTACTGAGAAGGACGAGCATGTTCCAGGATACTCATCCTCCCTCAAAACAGCAATCCCTTAAGGTCAGAAGCACAACACTTGACGTAGCTTTTTAAAAAAAAATAATTTAACATGTCTAAATATTTCCTACAGCCCTGCAATCAGCATTCATTCCTCAGGAGGAAGGAAGAAGCTGATTTGACTCAGTGGATTCAAGAGCAGTTTTCCCCACTGGCACAGCCTCCCCAGCAATGGGAAGGGACAGTCAGTGTCTGACAGCAAATGCTTTCAGGGTGTCCCACGTGCTGCCTCCCTTGAATAGGAGACTCCCACTTGCAGAAGAGGAGATGCCAGCAGAAGGCTCTTGAATTATCATCTCTGCTTATTGAGAACCTATGAAGAGACAGCAATTTGTGGGATGGAACATTCTGAGGCCAGAAGGTCCTGGGGAATGATGGCAACAAGCACAGCGAGTCTGATGGGCATGGCTAAATAAAATCAAATTAAGGCCACAGCTAGTCATGCTGGCAAACACACAACAGAGCTGTGAGCCCCACAGACCTTCCTAGGAATTCTTTCAGGACTCAAACTCAAATTTCCCAAGTAAAAGGCTTTAAAGAACCAGGAAAGGAAGAAACACAATGATGATGAACATCAAATATGTTCATCTAGTCATTGCGTAGAGAACCTGAGTAGCAGCATCCATCCCAAAGCTCAGAGGCCAAGCTAGCCCAGAGGTGGCCAGCCCTGGTCTGGCCTCATGTCAGACCCACTAGCTGCTACCACTTACCAGGAGATTGAAGCCATGCTTGAATTTTTGGAAGCAGTCAACAAATTCATCTGGAGGTGGTGGCTTTGCACGGAGAGTAAGAACACCCTCTGGTGAACAAAAAGAGATTTTTATGCACCCATTTATATGCATATAGCTTCCGTAAGCATTCCAGATATAGTAAACAACAAAATACACAATAAATTTACCATCTTACAGAATTTTGTACATATAGAACCAAGGCAGGAGCATATTCTGTGGTCACATCTCTAATTAGTCATTCCCCACTGACTTCAAGCAAATTATTTTCAGAGTTTCCCTCTAAATATATCCTGATAGGAACTTTTGTACTCAAATGGAGAGAAAACTGCTACACTGATTAAGAAAAACCACACAAAAAGACATTTCCTAGCTCCTTCAATGGTCCTGAGAGAAACAGAACTGTGTGCAGTATGAACTCTCACCTCCAGGTCCTTTCTTTTTACTTTTTTTAGTTTTCTTCCTCTTTGAAAGTTCAGCAAATGCTTCAGCAGCTTTTTGCAGTTTGGTAACAAAGTACTCTATGTCATCCAAAATATGGTTCAGAATTTGCTGTGGGAGAAAAGAAGAGTAACTGGTTCTCTACAGAATCTATAGCAGAAATAATCCAGAAATTGAAATGTCCAGACTCCCAGACACCAACAGCTTCCTTGGAACAAAGTCCATGCTGGAATATTCCATATTTAGATTCCTTGTGGTTTTAAATTTACATACTTGTAAAATATTTTAAATTTCAATTTTTTTAAAACGTAGGCCTGCTGGAAGTTTTAAAATTATGTGTAACAAGATAGTTCAGCTCAGATTGCAATTACACAATTTACTTCCACATTACATTTTTGTTGAGAGCACATGAAGAAAATTGTCATTATTTGAATGGGCAGCATTTTCATAAAGAGAATAACTTCATAATCTCCTTTAGTACTGAGAATTGAGCTATTGGGTGAAGCTCTCTACAAATTCAGCTGTTTGTGGAGAAGTGCTCTTTGAAGAATTGATTTCAAAGAGTAACAGGAGAAGAATGAATGAACCCCAGGGGAAAACACAAAGACACCAATCCAGCAGGTTCCAACATGCTTTTCCCAAGACCTTCTGTTGCTGCTGAGGGCAACAGCAGAGTGGAGAAGTAGAAAGTTCCAAATGACAGATGGGGCAATATTTGATTTAGCATGTACCATAGAACATTGCCCAGTATTGTTGCTTATATGCAGGAATGCTTCAAGTTGTAAATAAAAAGGGTCCACTTGTCTTCAGAAACGACCATGTCTATTTTCCAGATATTACACATATCCAAGTCCTGCTAAACTGATGGAATTTTTTATCCTTACATAGTTTGCTGAAGTCAGTCTACCTAAAAAATTGTAATTTAAATTTCCAGCTTCACAGCAGAAACTTGTCATCAACATTCAGTGTGGTTTTTTTCTTTTTTAAAAAAGAATATTAAGGAAAGAAACTGCCACCTGTTCATTTTAGATCTACCACAACAAGCAGAGGCTGCTTGGAAAGCTTTTCTCCAGAACTGAATATCCCATGTGGAGAAAAGTCTTCCCACAAAGGAGAGCTGCAAAACTTCACAGACATGAAGCAGCATCATTTGTAGCTTCTGGAATCCAACATCTCTGTCAATCCTGGCTGCTATCATCTCTGCTGTTTCTTCCTGCTCATGGTATTGTCTGTGCTTTTCATCTGCAAAGAGGGGAGAAGAGAATAAGACATGCATAAATGTGGGATTAGTATATTGGTATATAACAATTTCTGCACAGTTTATGCTTTAAATTACACTACTGTAAGAAAAAGATGGACAAAACTCTACCATTCCCTTTGCAAGGACTCCACACAAGATGAAAATCTTGCACCTTAATGCCTGATTCTGTCCAGGCTCACAAAAAAAGCTTCTGTACCTGCTTTCAGTCTACTTAACTGCATAAATGAAGTTAACTGCAGAAGTATGGTACCAGGCTTTAAATTTAAAAACAAAAAAATTCAACTCATAGTGGCAGATTATAAATAGAACAGAATTAGGAATCATCCTATTTTGCAAAATATGCTGAAAGCTACTCAGTAGAAGCAGGCAAGAAAGAGTGCAGTGGCTTTGAAGACAATTCTTATGTAAAAAGTTATTAGCAAAAAGGGTTTTTGTCAGGTTTGGAAACACAGAAAGAAGAGATAATGATGTGACAGAACTGATATTTCCAAATAACAACACCCAGAGTCAGTGATTTTTTTTGAAAATAACAAGGGCGAATTTTTTGAGGAGTTTTAAGTTTTGCATTTTTAACCCACACCTAGTACTGCACTGCATTTGTGAGCAGGTGGGATTTCAGTAAACACCTTTTAGAAAAGATCCACCTGAGTGGAAGAAAAGGAACTGCAGGAACTCATATCCACAACTGGTCTGACAAGACACCAAAATAATGAAACTTTTCTGATGTGAGAACTCAAGCAGAAGAAGAGCCTTTACTCAAAACAGATGTAATACTGTAGGTACATAGATTAAATAATTCTTAACATTTCAGATTTCCCTGCATATTTGTAGTTGTTTTCTTTGCAGAATTTTGTACTTTGTTAAGTGATATTGATATAATTTAATAAAACAAAAATTATAAGGAATCCAAGGTTTTTTAATGGTACAGTCTTAATATCTATTATTAAAAGAACCCAAGGAAACAAACTAAAAGAGGCTTCATCTTAAGCATTTCAGTCTGTTTTATAGAAGGTATTTTATTCTTTCTAAAGAACTTTTATTTTTAAAGAAATCTCATCAAAATGTTTTTAAATAATCATCAAATAGAAAAATCCCAACCCATTAAGGAATGTTAAAGTTACAGCATTTCCTAGTTAAGGTTTAAAAAAAAACCCCAAAAAACCAATAAACTAATTAGCCAAGGCAACAATTATAGAGATAAATATATTATAAATAAATAATGATGATCTCAAGTCACCTTTTATCCATGATTATACTTTTTAATTGTCCAAAATATCTGGCCCNGGGGGTGGGGGGATGGCACTGTCAGCTTTGGAGATCATTCTAGAAGGACAGGAGAAAGCCCACGAGTGACACTGGAAGGAAAAAGGTTCTGTTCTCCAGTGCTTGGTCAGAGCAAACGAGGAGGC
>VXBC01011968.1:716787-737977 GCA_013399945.1 Ploceus nigricollis
ACTAATTAGCCAAGGCAACAATTATAGAGATAAATATATTATAAATAAATAATGATGATCTCAAGTCACCTTTTATCCATGATTATACTCTTTAATTGTCCAAAATATCTGGCCCTGCTACTGGGGAGAGCATCATTAGATTACTGTGCTACTGTTACCACCTTCACAAAAAAGCCCAGATCAAAATCTGGAGCCCACACCCAGCACAAGTAAAAGCAGCTCTGAACAGGAACCCAGAAAATGGGTAAATGCAAGGAAATGACAAATCAGATTATGACAGATTTTTGTCCCCAGATCAGGCAGCAGTGGCCTTGGGGCATTTCAAACTCCACTGGGAAAATCTGCTGGCAGCGAGGGCAGAGGGCTGACCTTGTGCAACCACTTCAGCATCCAGCTGCTGCCATCATCAAAGCAGCCTTTCCAAATGGCTTCTGCTGCTACCAAGCACCATAAAAACCCACTCCTGACCCTGACCACACACCCCCTGTGCGTGGCAGCAGCCCCAGGAATACTCACAGTCCCCCTGCTCCGAGGCCCACGCCGACCACGCTGCCACGCGGCTCCGCACGTCCACCTGGGTGACGGTCCCCGGGGGCACGGGGGCAGGGGCCCGTGGGGGTGGGGGGATGGCACTGTCAGCTTTGGAGATCATTCTAGAAGGACAGGAGAAAGCCCACGAGTGACACTGGAAGGAAAAAGGTTCTGTTCTCCAGTGCTTGGTCAGAGCAAACGAGGAGGCACAAGCCACACTGTGGGCTTGCCAAGCAAGCAGCACCCCAGAGCATGATGTGTAAATATGTTTAACGCAGCAGGAATCCCACTGCACCAGGGAGTGAGCAAATCTTTGTCACCTGGGAAATCCCCAGGCAGTGCCAAAGAACATGAGGAGACCTGCCAGTTTACACAGATAAATTCAATGCCTTGGGCTTATTAGGTGGCATTTTTACCAGCACATGCAGTTGGTAAGGGTGGGACTTGTCTTTTGTATGAGAGAAAATTGAAAGGTTTGAAACTACTTTTCAGCCATCACAAATCAAGTATCTAGTCCCCTAAGTCTGGCCAGTTGTCAACCACCTTTGCTTAAAACCCTACCAGCAAAACCAATTTCACTGGCTGATTTCTTTTCTAACAGGGGCCTGTTCATCCTCTCTCAATACAAACATATCAATGTTCCCACCTGCAATTTTCCAGTTCTTAGTGTAGTTTTAAATGCTGTAGTTTTGAATTCATACTGCAGTCTGTTGATACCAACAGACAAAAAAAATCACAGTAGCTCCTCTCATATATATCCCCCATACCTTCCCCAGAGCTCTATTTAAAAACTAGATCTTCCCCTTAAGTTCATCTTTTATAAACCCATCTTATTCACAGCATTCAACAACAAGACCACAAAACATCAAGTGTTGTTTCGTCTTTGAACAGTGAATAATAATAAAAAAAAAGAAATTTCCTTTGCCTTTCTTTCCTCCAGTCCCCTTTCACTCATCAACCTTGCAGCACCTCAACAATGCCTCAGAGCCTCAGTGAGGCAGGAGGGTCCCTCCCTGTGACCCAAAGCCAGCAGGCACAGGAGCCAACAAGGAGGAGCCAGCACTCAGCTGCCACCCACGTTTGACCTCTTGGCCTCACAGCACTCAGAGACTGATATCTCAGATTATTTGTCCCAACAGATGTATTGACCTACATTCTTTTCCCAATTAAATCTCATTAGTTTCCAGCACATCCAATGTGTTTGAGTCCCTCTGGATTGCCTCTCAGTGCTTATACCTGGTTTGCAACAGTCCCACAAATGGTAAAGTCTATTTATGTAATTTTAAACCTGCAAATAGAGCTAGATACAGTTCAAGTTCTCTTTTGTTTTTCTTGGAGTGCCCCTTGCTCTAGGAAATCTTTGTAAGTTGCACATCAGAATTTAACAGGTGTCCAGAACTATTATGTGTTCATTCTAATTTTTGTCCAGCAGAGAGTTCTCTATCTGAACACAATTATTACTGAGAGATACTATCAGCATCAGTTACACACTGAATTTCTAACAAGTTACTACCATCACCATTCAGTTTCTGATATGTTTGTGCCCTTGCTTTTATGCCTCTGTTTGCTACCTCTCATTTCTGTATTAATCTTCTCTGAACCCAACAGATTCTTTCCCCCACATTTTCCATCTGGCAGAGAAGAATTTGCTACAAGGGAAACAAGAAGTCTTCAGCATCACTAAACAGGCAGGCAGGAAGATTATTCAATCTTCAGTTGTTTTATTTAACATCTCCAGATCCAAAACCCTTTTAGCATAATATTATCTACTTGCCATTATAGGGGATTTCTAGTTTTTATTTAAATTCTGAACTACTTGACCCATGTGCAGAGCTGAGACATGCAATGCCATTCTCTGGCAAGTGGAATTGATCTCAGCTGTTCCCATCACTAAGGTGGAACTGGGAAAGCTAAGACTGCCACTGTAAATTGACAGAACATGAGGAAATTATTAAAGCAAGATATGGCTTTAATACACATGGCTTTGGAAGTATATTATTAGCTAGAAGGAAAAAAGTTCAAGCTCCCCACAAAACCCCAAAAGACAGCAGGCAGACCTGGAGAGCTTCTGAGTGCTGTCACACTATCTGATGATCCTACACACTTCCAAGAAGTTGGGTTTTTACCTCAATGTCTCAAGCCTCTTCTTTTGTTTCCCACTTTTGCTGTCACTGATTGCACTTTCAATATCTTCATGAATAAGGGTAGCCTAAGGAGACAGGAGCAGGAAACATCAGGAATCAGCTACTGTGTTCAGATCTTTGAAATAAATATCTCACCTTTAGACAGAGAATACCTTATCAAATCCTATTTATTTAAAAGCACGGGGACACATTTTTTTTACTCACAAACCAAAAAAAAGAACAGAATAAAATCTGGGAGTTGGTATTTTTGTCACTACTCCAGCCTCAAGCATTATCACCACACAAATAAGTAATCTAGACACCAAATTTGTCTGAACAGCTGTAATTATCTCAAGTCAACCACTATTGCATAAGCTACTTTTTCCCTCTGCATACGTAATTTTTGGTTGTCTGATGTATTTTGTTTGTCTCAGACTATAAAAAGAAAATCTACTAAATATAGAAGCAGCACAACTACTATAGATGGCAGCAGCATAAGCATTAAGAAAGTAACTTGTCATGATACAATTTCCTTTCAGAAATAATGACAGCCTCCAATTCCTCTTTGATGTGACAGAAGATGAATTTTTCAGGAGGTTCCCTAACCTGTATATTCCTGCCACTCCACAACTGCAGCCTGCCTCCACCAGTGGCCCCACAAGTGAAATTTTGATGCACGTCTAAAGCATTATTTTAATAGATCTTGCATTAAATAGGTCATGGCTTCTCACAGGATTTAGAATGCTCTGTTACATGTCTTCAGCTGACAAATTAATTTCCTACAAAGGCTGTCAAAGCCCAAAGCTGTCAGTGTCTGGCTCATTCTGCAATGACCATGTCTTTCCTAGTATCCTCATCATGCAGAAGTGTCTACCTTTCTGGGAGAAATCTGTAACTTCTGCTAGGACCAGAAGACATTGTTGAATTTAGGATTCAAGGGGATTACAGGACTTTTCAGGCTATAATGGATTGCACTACAGAATAGTTAGGATACTTTAAGCTTACAGAATTAATAGAAAAAAACTTTAGGGGACCAGAGGAACTTAAACCCAGAAGAAGTCCATTAATCCAACACTCTTAGTAGTCACTATTTAATTTTTTTCTTGTTTATAAAATGTCATAATGCCCCAAATAGTATTGATTTTAACTATTTTTTATTGTACAGGCTCCTGGAGTTGCTTGTAACTTCAAACAAAAGCAGGGAAAAGGCAACAGAGAAAGATCTAAACTTTCAAAACCAGAAAAGTTTAATGGGTAAGGAAAAAAACCCAGGGTATGGCCACAGAATCAAACAATACTTCAGAACTAAGGGAGATACTGGACTTCCAAGTCATGCTTATGTACTTTACATTTTTATGTCTACACAGAGGAACAACTTCAAAAATGAAAAGAGACCCACTCTACACATTGAGAAACTGGGTCCAAACACACCTCAAAAGGGATCCCTGCATTATTTAACACAATACCCCCTGAACTTCTGAGAGGATCCCACTCTCCTTTAAAACAGCAAATTTTGTGCAACAAATCACGCAATAACTCATCATCCTCACTCCATTCTCACCATGCTAATTCCAAAACTGTTGCACAGTGTGATTAACAATCTGTTGTTTCAAGACAATAATACAAACTACTACAAAGGAATTAAGAAATCCCCATGAAATGATCAACTAGAATTACAGAGAATAACTAATGGAATTAAAATTTATAACCTCAGAAATAAACAAGTTATTGCAGAATACATTAAAAAAATATTTTACACTTGAAGGCAATATTTTCATCAGAGACAAGCAATCTCTTTCCCTGTTTTGCTCCTCCTGCAAGGAATATTTTCCCTTTCAAGATCTCTCCAGCAGAGCAGAGATGCAGAGAGGTGAGAATGTAGAGAATGTTTAATTGCTCAGTGACAAAAGAGCAGAAAGAGTAGGTAAGGCTCAGGGCTCAGATGAGCTCTTTGCAGATAAAAAAATAAATTTGAGATAAGTTATTTTACACCACTTTTTCAGAAGTGTGAAGGTAAACCATAGACATTTTCCAGAGCTTTACACATTTGCAAACCCAAATTAGCAGCTATAGAGTCCAAGAACCAATATTTACAGTAAAGACATATTTGAACATGCACTAAGGATTCAGCTTAAATATGAGATTGCTCCTTTGCAATACATACTACACTACATTTACTAACATACTATAAGTAGTGCTGATATCATAAGTGCATTAAACTTACAGCATATTTACAAGAATAAAAGTAAAGAATTATTTTCTATGAATCAGCTCATTTGTCTTTATCCAGTGTACTGGCCAATTCATACAATCTCCCCTGTTCAAATAAGTCATAGCAGATCTCCACTATTATCTTACCTTAATTTCATCACACTGGAAAAGATGCAAATCAGGCTTGTTTTGGGTTGGTTCTTTACATATTAATGCAAGAATTGAATTGTAGTTGCATGCATTCATCACAGCTTGGCAATGCTGAATTGTGCTTAAAGGAAAATTCTCCAGTTCATTCTGTCAGAAGAGGAAAAAAGAAGAAAACACAAAATGCCACCTTACTATACAGTGTCCTGATCTCAGAAAAACTGCATGAGCTAAAAAGGGAAAGTGATAATAAGGTAATTAAAATCCTCAGTCTCACATACATCGTTTTTCTGCTCGCTCCCTTTTTCTCTCTCTCTGTAAATGAGACTGTCACTCACAGATCCTACCTTTGATTCCAAGTCCACCAAACTGACAGCTTTGTCATCCACTTGAAGAATCATGTCTTGAGTCCACACTTTGCCTTTGGCATCCAACAATTTCAGCTTCCTTATTCCATCATCCACTGTAATCATCGCCTCTTTTCGGTCCAGAACAAAGGTGGTCAAGTGCTGGAGAGTAAGATGTGCATTTAAAAGAAATTATGATTGCAATTTCCCCTATTGTTCAGGAGTGCCAGTATTCAAATTGTCAGGAAGTAGCAATGCAAATTATTCATGAGTAAAAGTGCCTTTGTATATGACAGAGCCCACCTCTAGGACATGAGGAAGGATGTTTAGTCCACAATGTCATTTTAAGTCAACTTATTTCTGTGCCTTGCTTTTTGATACCCACTGTCATTTCCTCACTACTGTAAGCAGCCAGACTTGAAGGCACATTCTGACATCCTCCAGGTATCAAAGGTAGAATTAAACTACGAGTTTTAATTGGCTTTCTGAGGAGTGAAAACCTGTCTCTCTCTTGGCAAGCTGAATTCAGGGGGTGCCAGCAGAAGCTTCCCAGAACCCCCCTGCCAATGTAGCTCCACCACCACCCTGACCTGGAGTGTCCTCATCTCTTCCAGAGCTGCCAGCAGCCTGCTGGTGGCAACCAGGAGGGGCTTGCATCTGACTGGGATACCTTATGGACGGGCTGGTCACTTTTATGTGCAGCACAGAAGAAAACAATAACAACTTTTGCTCACCATCAGCTTGGAATATTCTCCAGATTCAATTAATGGCCTGGAAACCAAATAGTATCTCACAAACATCACCTCAGCTAGCTTCCCTGTCATTATGGCTGTGGCAATGCCTCCTTCAGCATGCCAATTGTGCAAGAAAACCCACAAAATTATTTTGCTTTGTTCAGGCATAAATCCACCTTCACATTCTAATTGAAGATCTGGTAACACTCATTCAAGCTGAACCACATTTAATGTATGCCTGCATATCTGTCTTCTAAATAACTTTAAAAAATAAAAATAATAAAAAAGGATTAACTGTGCTTTCTTCTATTACAGGATAACAGCACATGGTAATTACAGAGAAGAAAGTAGGTGTAAGCTGCATATAATCAAAGTATTTAAAAGAAGTAAAGTGAAACAAACTCTGCACTGGCTGCTTACCCAGGAATGCTTAGATTCTAAATGCAAGTACTAATTGTTATGCCAGTACAGGACCAAAACAGTTATGAAGAAAGCACACAAAATAGACAGGCAGTTAGAACCAACACATGTATTCATTTGCAAGCTGATTGTAGGACTGAAGCACTTGAAATTAGGAGTCTTCTGCATAGGATCTCACAATTCACAGATGATTTACAACCCAGCGAAAAGGAGCTGAGAATCTGTGGTGTTTGCAAGACTTGGCTTAACTCATGACAGTGGTCTGAAGGCAGCAGGAGAAAATTTAAGCCAAAGTAAGGCTACAAAAGGGAGGCACTGCATTCAAAAGTGCTTAACAGGCTGCATACAGGCACTCAGGCTTACCCTGCTGAATATTTTAAATATGAGAGCAGCATGCAGTAATTCTGCAAAGCAACTTAAGACAGCAAATCACACACTTTGCTCTTCACACTGGGGAAGACTCTGTGCAGGCAGAATGTGTTTAACTACCACCTACTCGACCCACTGGGGCTTTGAGGGGTTAATGCTCAGCACTTTATGAATATTCTAATACCTCTGCTGATTAGATCTGATCAGAGTATTAGTTTTAAATATCACCCAGTGTGCCTTGGCAGCAGCCCAGCGTTGTTCAGCTCTGCCTCACCTTTGCAAGAAGCCAGGTTCAGAGACAGGGCAGCACAAGGTGTGGAACTGATGCCCCGTTGAGAAGTCTTGCCTGTTTGCCAAACCACACAGTTTGCACACATCCTTCCACACCCAGATTTCAGCTCATTATGGTAAAGCTACAGAATTTGAGACATTTCAGTGTAATCTGCTCTGAAGTGACCCCAGGCTGGTGGGATATTTTAGAAGATGCATGTGCCTTCAAGCTTATATAGGCTCAAAAAAAAAAACTTGTAGGCAAAAATAACCACATGTAACTGAGAGCTGTAATTGGTGTATCCCTCTCATCTCACCTCCACGTGGTACTGTGACGTTTCAGATATGCTGCTGACACTGTCTCGTGCATAATTCTTCCTTTGTTCTGCAGATGGGAGGAAAAGAAAGAATAATTATTCATACAGTGCCTTATCCTGGTGTCTTGACTGCTTCTCAGAGACACTTTGGACAAGTTGTATACACGAGAAGAGGAGATAAGCTGTGGTTAATTTCTATATTTCAGCAGAAAAGACCTCCACCCCCACATGGTCCAGCACAAGGACCATTTTTACATCAGCAATGTTCACAGAGAGCTGGTGGGTGCCTAGAAAAGCCACTTATCTCATCCATGGCTCAGGAGACTGAAGGGGAGCAGTGCTCTGACTGGAAACACTGCCTTGGGAAGCCTGATTATTAAAATCTTTGGCTTGCCACTGTAGCAGCAGTATGATAACTAGCACTGGGCTCACTGTATCTGTATGAGCATCCTTGAAAGCAAAAGTATTTTCTGATATATACAAATAATTCTCATGCTAGATCTGCAAGATGACAAAGGCACACAGAAAAAAAGGCCTGACTCATCCTTTATTTCTCCACAAAGTATTCAATTCATTGAATTGCTAATGTAGAAATAGGCATGGAAATATACATAAACACACCAAAATATCTCTAAACAGGAGTATTTTTCAGCTAGCAAAACACAATGCTGCAAAACCAGAAACATTATGTGCCTTTTACTCTGTACAATAGATTCATGTTAAACCAGGAGAGGAAGGAAGGGGAAAAAGCAAGATGAAGACACAACACACACCCACACCACAAAATCATGAATTTAGATGAGTACTGAAGAACACTTTTCAACTCTAGTGGAAAAAAAATTGAATGCAACATTTGGAAGTTTTTGGTTTTTTTTCACTACAACCACTTAAGTGGAACACCAGGAGCTTTGTTGTTAAAAAGTCAGTAGGTGACATGGCCAAGAGAGGTCTAAGGAAACTCTGGAAGTAGGTAATTTTTTTTTTTCTATATTTCATTAAAAATCTCAGTTTCTGATCATCAAGTAAAATGGGTGGTTTGATTTCTTTTCATACGATGAAAATACAAAATGTACATAAGAAATACATCAATTTCATCACACTTGGGAGTAGCTGGAAGTAAAATAAAAGTGATTTTGTTGACAGGAAGGTTAAGTTACTTTTTGCAAAATTAAAAAAAAATGTAAATACTATGAAACATATGATCTGTCACACACAGAGATCTGCAGTGAGGAGTCCATAAAAGCCTCCCTACAAAGGTCTCTTCTGTGACCAGGGCTCCTTCATACAGGAATTCCAGGTGCAAAGACAGCAGTGCCCTCATTTTCAGATGTCATTTGTGGAAGCATTTGTCACATTTTATAAACACACCATTATCTCTTCCCTTCTCAGTGATTTTCACAAAAAACAAGTTTCTGAGATACAGCACTGGCTTGAAGCCCCCCTCCCACGGTGACAAATGCCACTGAGGCAGCAGAGCCATCCTAATCCTGTACAGCAGCTGCTCAGTTTGCTTCAGCAACAGAAGTGTGCAGAGCAAACAGTCAAATTCAAGGACAACACAAATTATCAGAATTTTTAGCCAGGTGTGTGAATATTTCAAAATAGGTATCTTGCTTTCATTATGCATTATTCTGAAATCCCAGGGCAGAGGATCAACCTTGATCATTCTGTCTGTATCTACTATTTCTGCTTTTGCAGCATGTTAATTATTTTTTCAGTTGATTGTCTTTTTAACCACAGCACACACATGCACACCCCAACAACACAGTCAGGAAAGCAGTGCTGTCTGATTTGCTACCTTTCTTTTTTTGTTTGGATGATGATCTGAAGAAGTAAAGTCCATCTGTTCCTAATAAAACAAGGGGATTAAAAAGCAGTATCTAGTTTAATCCCATAGAATTGTTTGCATCTCTAAGGGGATCAGTTAGCAGTCTTCTCCTGTGGACTGTAAATGATACTTAAATACTGTCCAGTAAGAAAGAATATATGCTTTAAACAAAACAAAACAAACAAAAAAATTACTTGTTTCAATAACAATGCACCAAATACTCAGTTTTGAGTGTTGTCTTCTTTTAGGTGAACAAAAAATATAAGTTTTGTGCTATTGAATTAAACAAGCATAAGACAGTTTGCATCCACTGTAAAATTTGTAAATGCTGCAAACAGTAACAGTTGGAGCTGCTTTAAATAAACAAAGAAAGTCTGATATATGTAGAGGCTCCAAAGGAATTAAAAAGCAGAGAGTAAATTTGCAGGAGGCTCCTTATTCTGCTTCTGTGTTAAGGCAGGAATTTCAAAATACTTTTCAAAAATGCTCCCAGCCAGACAGGATGGAATGGTGTTCAACACACACTGTCATGGTGAGATTAAATGTAAATTTTATTAAAGTTCTTGTTAATATTACATTGTAATTAACAACAACTTCAATAAAATTTACATTTAACAAAAGTCAATCAGTGTTTGTGTTAATAAACAAAAAGTAGGGACACAACAACTGAGAGTCCACATTGAGAGCAATTCATATTTTAAAATTTATTTCTTTAAGGCAGGTAGAATGAGAATTAGAACCTGCTGGAGACCCAAGTTATTATTTAGAGCAGAACAGAACATTTCAGTTGGGACTGAAACAACTGTAGAGGATCTGGAGGTGGATACTACAGCTGCACCCTGAAATTATTCACCCATCAAAATACATCTTCTAACACGAATCCTGGCATCAGGCAAAATTCTTCCATTGTTGGAAGGGTTTGTCTTCAGCCTCTGTTTTTCAAACCTTTTACAATCCAGTGGTTCATAAGTGGGTCTCCTTTCCCTCACAGCTCCCTGAGACATGGTTTTCTTGGCTGCCTGGCAGGAATCACACTGAAGGAAGAATAGTCCCCCCATGATAATATGAACATAACGCAAAGAAAGAGGAAGAAAAAAAGACAAAGGAAAGGAAATAAAAAGACTGGCAGCTAAAATGCATTCCCTGTCCCATGGCTTTTGCCAGCACCTCAAAAGGAATCTTCAAGCTCTGCTTTCTCCTGGTGCTTGGCTCCTGTCCCAGATTCCACCTACAACCCTCCAAAACTTCTCACCTTGCCATTAGAAAGGACACCAACTCTTCTGCACCCCCTCCTGCTGAAGTGCTCTGCTGCCTTGAGCTTCTGGAAAAGCTGATAAAAGCCTGCAAATCTGTTCTCTGTCCTCCTCTATCCAGATGACACAAGGGACTGCTGCTCCTTCCTACAGCACCTCTGTGTTTCCTTTTCCAAGTCAGAGAGATCTCAGCTGGTGATTCCCACAGATTTTTTCATCCGTATAAAACTTTTTCTTTCCCTACAGAAGTGCCCATTGCCATTCTTCAGGAAATGCAGCTTCCATCTCTCAACCCTTTCACATATCAAAGTGACAGATTATTACCTATCAATATTAATCTCACTGCTTTTACAGAATCCTTAACTTATCACACAAACTTCAAATGCAAGTAACACACACTCTGCTATTGAAAATGAGCAGCAGGACTTGCTGATGTGCTGAATGCAGTGGGTCTGGCTAGGATGGAGATGGTTTTGGATCTGATGACACTGGGATATTTTAGCTGTGGCTGTATGGTGTCAAAGTCTTCTCTAGTTCTGCTGCCCCAGTGTGTGGGCTGGGGGTGCTGGGACAGCTGACCCTAAGGATATTCCATACTGTTTGATATCCTTGCTCAGCAATAAAACTGGCAGGTAGTCCTTCCAAAGACTCCTTGCCCAGATAGTCTGGCCACTGCTCTGCTCATGGAAGGCTGTGAGTAAATCCCTTTGTGCTATTCTGTTCTTTTTCCTCCCTGTTCTTTCCTTCACCCCTTAAGCCATCTTTATCTTGATCCATCAGGTTTTTTTCTTGCTTTTTCTCTTCCAATTCTCCCCCCTGTTCTGCTGCAGAGAGGAGACAGAGGGAATGAGCAAGCAAATGGGGAGGTCCTCAGTTGCTGGCTGAGGTCAACCCCTGACACTGAAAACAAAATAATGTTTTGTATCCTCTGTTTCACTCTCCTAATCCTCCCAGCCTCTCACAGGTCCCTTCATGCATGAAGAGGCTATTGAAGCTGAAGTGAAATACCATAACAGAGACTTGCAGATATGATGCATAAAACTATCAAAAGATTAATAAAACTATCAAAATTATTGAGTTTTTTTTCCTGTATACTCTATTCATTGCAGCTCTTACATCCACCACTTAAAGTACAGTGCAGCCTTAATAACAGGTTAGCTCAAACTCTGCTGACATGCTGCACACCATTTAGATAAAAGATTTTTCCCTTAGTAAAATAAAAAAAAAATAATAAGAGAGGACCATGGCAGAAGATTTATCTTCAGTTAAATTCTTAACCACAATCTATAGCAAATGCAACCCAGAACAATTTGATTAAAATAAAATCTCTCACAACACAAAGGCAATAAAGTGAAAAGCAGCACAGCATTTCTCTTTAAGATCTACTAGCTACTGAAGCTTCCAGAGGAACAGGAACATTGATCCACAGAAACTATACTGATGTGTAACTATAATGAGAATACTCTCTCTGATGTCCGATGTGGACAGGTGTTACTGCAATTCATGTTTTGTGAAATTATTGAATTCACCAATCATCAGGAACAGACCATGTTTCTGTTTTCAAACAGAGGTTGAAAGCCACTGATTTTATTTTCATTTTTGACAGCATCCAAAACACCAGAAAACAAAAAGCAACTTCTTAACCAAAGACTTTCAGCCAAGTCAAAAACTCTACCAGCCAGTACATGGCACAGATCAGCAGGACTGTAGATTGCTCTGAAATTTGATGGCAATCCACATGGACATGGATTGAGAGTCTCCCCCAAAATCTGTCCTAAGAATCCTGGAGTGACAGCATAAAATATTTCTACACATCATCAAGCAGAAAAGCTCAATACTTAATTTATTACCATCTATCTGCATTGGACTGATTGTTGATACCCTTTAAGAATAAACTGCAAAAAAAAAAAAATCAGCTTGAGGCAGAGCAAAGTGCAGGAAACATGACCTAAACATCCAGGGACAAAGGTCAGAACTCGAGTTCAAAACAAATTTCCTCTTCAGAGAAGCAAACACTATCACTTTCAGAGATTTATGCCAGGAGCTTCTCTCTGATGGCTGTGTGGAACTAGCTGTCAAAGGAAGCGTGTTGCTTAGAAGCCAATTGTCAAATTAATTTGAGAATCAAAATGCTACAAGGATGTTACGTGGATGGCTTCTTTCAGTGGACTCATTTACCTGCCCATGAGCTGCTTGAGGTTCCCTTGAATTTGTTACACTGCAGTTCTTGCTATGAATGAGGCATATGAGCAATGCAAAAACACATTTCACTTCCAGCTCCAAATCACAGCCACGAGAGCATAAACTCAGTGCACAAAACACTCAGTCTTTTCTAATGCGCTGCGAGAAGACAATTTTAGCAACATCTTTCAGTTCTGTGCCGTACAATAATCTGACAATTTGGAGTGAGCTCCTGGTCCATCCCTCCTGAGGAATGAGCCTGCTCCATGCTGTGTCAGAGGCTGGCCAAGCCCCAGCACAGCCCCGGGACTGCTGCTCCTCTCCCCACAGGCAGAGCTGCTCAAGGCAGATGGAGGAGCCAATGCTAGAACAACAGATGACAGCAGGAGCCAAAACCCATTTCAGATGGAGAGAGCAGGAAGCAAACGGTGAAATAAACCCCACAAAAATGTGCAGAGAGCACCTTCCCTTGTGGTTCAGAGAGAGATTTGTCATGCAAATAGAAAACTGCTCATTTCAGGAAGGAAATGAGTGAAAACAAGGGGATTATTTGACACAGGAAAAAAGGCAATTGCAAGGAAGTTTTTGCTATCAGACAGGCACATTAGAGATAGTGATGGCTCCAGTCTGGCTTTGAGCTGCACTCTTGGTAACACCAATAATATTCCAGCCTCCTTTCCCACAGCACCATGGCCAACCTTCTGTGGGGTGGCTGAAGGGCTGAATAATCATGAATCACCTCAGCAATGGCATCAAAGACATAAACTTCATGCCAGGACATAAACATACACACATATAGCAACAAGCAATAATAAGTAGTAATAATTATAATAAAGATAATAATAATAATTATTATTATCATTACTAGTATTACTACTATTATTGTTAATTTTATTATTATTTAGCCTTTACAGTGCCTGGAAGAAGCTGAGTTCAATTTCAAGTGGTCACCGAGGAGCCCAGGCACCATTTCACTTGTTGATAGTCAGGGATAGGTGGCTCAGTCCAACTGACTCTCAAGTTTTCCAAGAAAAGGAACATTTTAATGGGGAAAATTTGCTGCTGACATTATGTTGTCACGTTTTAGTAAAATAAAAAAAAAACCCAAAAAACACAGTCCATTTTACCTTTACAGTAAAATTAGATATATTTTTTCCAGTATAAGTGAATCTATTAAACACATGACCTTTCTGTATTAACCTAAATAGTATACATACATTTAAAATATATGTACACAACAAATATAAAAACAAAGCTAAGACAGCTTCCTTCTCCTTTATATGATTTCATTCTCAATAGTCTCTAATAAAATAACTTAGTTATTAATTATAAATAAAATACTTTGTAATCAGCATTTTCAACACTGTTTAACAATTCCAATATCACTCAGCTGCTTTTCAGCCCATTTGGGAGAGTATGCACAAAACATTTAACATCACAAAGGAAGAAGAGGGACATGGTCTGCAGTAGAATAGTAACTTTGTTGCTAAAAATTAGAAAAATTGCCCTGAATTTGAGAAAGATTTTAGGTGTTTTCCTTTTTTCCTCCAGCTCATATATATGGTGATAGCAACACCCTACTTCTTTATGTATAAAAAACAGAGCAGAAGTAGTAAAATGTGCAAACTCTAAAAGCTGTGCCAATACATATCCACTTGGAGTTCCAAAATAACTGATCCTTCTATTTAATTCAGCTCCTGGCAACTGCAGCTATCATTTTGTGATACATCTACAGCAACAGAAGTGAACCAAGGACAACATTTCCCTTTATAGGAGCCACCATGCAGCAGTTGCATGGCAAGCATTTTCCATTAGTACCTGAATTCATTTAAGTACTTTGGATGTAAAAAAAATATCATTATACACATCAAATTTACTCACTTGTCCCCATCTTCTCCTGACACATGACCATCCCACAATGTTTGATATGATAAAGCTCAGAGAGATATTTTAAAAGCTCACAAAGATTAAAGGACACAGTTAAGACACTGATACTGCCACACTGTTCAAACCATATACTCCTGAAAAATTATGATGATGACATAAAATGAAAAAGAAATCACAACACTCTCATAAAGAAATAATCTGCTAAGAGTTTTTTGCAACATCTCTTGCTGGTTTCTGTTGCCACCTACTATTTCTGTCAACACTTGCAATCAGTTTGTTGAGTGAACCCATACAGGATGCAGAAATCACTCTTTAAAATGATCAGCTCAGAATTTTCCTCAGTTTTGGTTCCTGCCTTCAGGTCTATGTCAAGAAACTGACTTTAGTACACAGCTCTAAAACAAAGTAAATTTGAACTTAGAATGATTCACATGCAGTACCATGTTTAGGTTGGATATTAGGAAAAATGTTTTCACCAAAAGGCTTATCAAGCACTGGAACAGCTGCCCAGGGAAATGGCTAGGTCACAATCCCTGGAGGTGTTGAGATGTGTTTGTGGGGCATTTAGGGACATGGTTCAGTGGTGGGCTTGGCAGCACTGGGTTAACACTTGGACTCGATGATCTCAAAGGTTTTTTGCAACCTGAAATGATTCTGAGATTCTGAAGCAGGCTGCCATCACTCCCCTAAGCTCTGAGCTCCCTCCCAGCCACCACTCCACCCAAAACAGGAGGGAGAGAAGATTACTGCTTGGGATGTTGCAGCTATTAGCCACTGCCCTCTGAGCTTCCCAGCTGGTTAACCTGCAGAAGAGTGGCAGATGCACAGAGGGAGAGCTGGCTGAAGTCTGAGGGGTCCAGCACAGGACCAGGTTCTCAGGGGAAGCTTTGTTCTTCCAGTCTCATCAGCCACACTGACTTTCAAAAGAGCATTTAGCAACAGGCACGGATTTACAAAGCAGAACTTCTCACAGCCTCACTCCTGCTATTTCCATTACCAGCACAGCTATCAGTGGGATGCATTCACAGTGGAGGAGGATGACCTGAAAATGGTGCAATTTGGCTGGCAAGCAACATGACTACATTTCTCCTGCACAGTGATTTGGTGTTAGGCTGCAGGATACTGTGTACAGCCACGACAAACACCAGCATTTGTAGTTGATGAGTGCAAAAAAAATTTGTAACATCACATCTGACAGTCACAGAGCCTGCTGAAAGCAGCACTCCAAACAGGACTCCAAATCTGTCACACCAACTCTAATTTCCATTAAATCCTTGTGTCAAAGAAGAAGAACATTGTAAGTGCCTTTTCTGCTAGCAGGGGATGAAGCTGGGGAGGCAGAGGGAGGTACAGGGGAAATAAAACCTCACAAGGGTTTAAGCACAGCTGAACCATTGAATGCCTTCTCCTGGTGCATAACTTAGCTATAGGATCACTCTGAGTTTTGGGATGAATGCTGCCTGGAAAATGAGCAGATGGGACCTCTCTGCTTAGTAAACTGAGCATTTTCTAGTTAGCTTTAGTAGGAATAAAACCACTTTGGTTTTTAGTTCAGTTGACAGACACACCCATATGTATGTACATACATTTCCAGATTAACATGTGTAGAATATTTCCACCGCCACATCACAATCTCTATTTAAACAGCAATTTAGCACACAAGTTTAGAGAGTTTTTGCCACCTTACCATAGAGAGCTTTTGCACTTGTTCTTGAATTCTGCTCCCTCTCTGCCTGAGCAAACGTCGGGGAGCCATAGCCACTGGAAGAAAACATTTCTGATTATCTTCTGTATAGATGTATTTGGCAGGCACTGAAAAAAAACCCCCTCTCCTTACTACACATACCTACAGCATTAGTAACAGAGGGAATGATACCAGCTATTTGTTCCACACCGTGAATATGAGGGAGAATGTTTCACTCGGGCTGCAGGCCTTTCTGAGCTCTCTTTTGTTGCATTAATACAACATCATGCACAACTGGAGTGTGGTATACAAATAAATACAACCTTAACTCCAGTAACAAACTTCACTGCACAATTATAATAATGATAATAATAACAATAATGACTATGTCAAAGAATTGGGTAGAATTTGGGGTTTTTTTTCCTCCATACACAAGTGTTGATTGCTTTTAACAATTTTAACTGCTTTTAATGAAAATCTTAAAATGACTGTCATTGTCTTACACAAATGAAAAGGCAATATGACTACAAGTGTTTCAAGAATGAAATATATGAGTTCACCTTAAAGGGACAACAACATGAGAAGCAAAAGACACCACAGATATCCTGCTCCATGCAGGAATACGTGTTCCTTGGCATCAGATGGGTAAGTTCTCATCAGTGTTGTGAGTGAGTCTAGTGCCATGCCCCTGATACAGGGATCATCTTCTTATCTTGGGCAAGGTAACACTTTCAGGTAGCAGCTGCTCAGTTCTCTTTACTGGGAAACAGTCTGTTCTCACAGATGGGAGAGGCAGCCTCATCTTTTATGCATAAAAATGCATTCACTCAGAGCTAACCTTAAACATCTCAGGCACACAAAGGCCTCTCTGAGTAACATTATAAGGATGTAATGGCTACAGCAATTTATTTGGCTGTTCCACATGAGTCCGTGCAGTAACACAGTTTTCTCTTACATGAACACAAAAATATCTGTGCCTTTGGTTCCATGGTTTGCAAGCCCCTCACACTTCTACAGAAAACTCCTTTATAATTCCATTGGGGCCAACTAATTATAGCTCTGTCTGAAATGAAAGCCAAAAGAAGGAAGTACAACACTATTTTGTCCATAAAAGGCAAGTCAAAGGCAAAACCTTACTTCATTTGAGGGAAGTAACTTCCATATCCACCAGGAGGGGTGTTTGATATGTGTCCATTCATTCTCACTGCCACTCACTGGGAGAAATGACCTGGGAAAAGAAACAACAGCACATGAACTGAAGTCTCCTAAAAGATGAAGGTTGAACACAGGTGTAACACAAACCTAATGAGGAAATTATGGTTGAAATGGGAACGAAATTGCATCAACAAGCTCAGTTGTTGTTAACTGCATCCTGGTGGTGCCTCAAAGACCCGCTATGGAACTTCTCCCAGTAGCAATTTGATAGTTATAGCTTCAAATAATTTATAATTTTGTGAACAAAGCTATTATTTTTGATACAATGGTCTTTAGGAATAGCTGTAGAAATAAAAGGCTCACTAAACAAAGAACAAGATCTACTGCAAAAGTGAACAAGATGTTCCAAATGGCAACTTTATTACTCAAGCGTGCTTGATTTCAGCCCTCAATTCATTTCTTTCAAATGCAACTTTTGAAATGACCTTTTGATACATATTTTATGAAACATATCAGCTGAATTGTTAGAAAGATGCATTATCAAATTAAAACACAATTGTTAGCACAAAAGGAAACTTGGTTAGCTATTTTGGTACTTAAGAAAACTCTTTTTTTTTTTTTTTTTGTGTTAAGCAGTGCTTAACATCCTGCAAGTTTGGCATGCCAAATGAAACCTTTCCTGTAAAAGCAGTGCTGAACAGGCCATGATAAAACAGTTTAAAGAATTCTCCTTTTAATAACATGTCCACTGAAGTTAAAACTAGCTCTGGAAAGTGACTTTCATAACCCTTTCATATTCAAATTTACCATGGGCAAATATTCTTTCATTTACATATATACATGAATAAAATAAATTTGAATATTTCTCTACATTTCAGCCACACTGAAGAACAGCCAGAAGTGTATCAGATCAAATTTGTACCTACAAAAGCTCTGTTTCCAAAGTAAGCACAACCTTTTCTGTTTGCACTAGAGCTGCCTTGCAGCCAGCTTATCTTCTAAGGCCCTAATTCAGCTCAACTGCCCCACATTACCTGTTCTCTTCTTGTTTTACAAAGAAGCAGCAGCTCTTTGACCTTCCAGTACCCACTGAGTGCCCACATGCATTCTGCTACTTCCTTCTTCCATGCAAAAAGACAACCAAAATCTGTGCTGAGCTCTGAATTCATCAGTCAGTTCCAGAGACATACAAGCTGCTGGTCTTTGGTGCTGAGGGCACAGTTTTTATACCTTTTTATACCTTCCTGAGGAACAAACACCTGTGGCACCTCCTGCCTCAGATGTTAGCTTTTGTTCTAGCAAAACTAACTAGAACAGTGTATTTGTTGGTGTATTAGACATGCCAAGTGAAATTATGTATTTGTATTTGAGGTGTATTTGACATGCCAGGTGAAATCATGTGGAAGGGTGCTGTTGCTTTCAGTGGGTGCATACTTGCTAATTTGGCTTAGTATACATGTATTTTTTTATTATTATTTTTTAAAATTTATTTAATTTTCTTTTAAATCTTGGCTCTTTGCAGAACCTCTTTAATGACACAAGCAAACATTTTGCCCCACAAATGTATCACATATCCAAGCCTGTTTGGCTGCTCTCAGACTCTTTTTATGGAGTGCAGTCCTTAACAGCTGTCTCCAATAAATTACTACCCATGTTGAGTGCTGCTCAATTCATTAGCAATTACAACCTTTGGGAAGCATCCTGAAATCACCCCATGACTTGAAAGGATACAACTATTCATTTTCTCAGCAGAATTTGCCAGCTCACTGTGCACTCCCTGCTCCGTTTCAGCGACTGCCGGGACCAGAGCAGCTCAGAGTGCTCCTCTCCAGCCCAGGCTGCCACTGAGCTCTTCACCACTTCCTATCAGCTATTAATTCTTATCATCATCTGCAACCAAGCTCAATTTGCTGCCCTGCTTAACAGTTTCCCCTGTGATTAGCTTCCATGGAGTCACCACATCCAAAACACACAAATTATCTCCGCTGCTGTTTGGCATCCCCACTTTACTTTCCATCCACACATTGTTTAAGATAGCATTTATTGAATAATTCTGTTTGTCATAATCTTTTTTGATTTGTAGTCTTTTTCATAGGCCAATTTGTAAGAAATTCTGCAGCTGTCTTAAAGTGAGATCTGGGGGAAGAAAAACCCCTTGGTTTAAAACTCTCTCGGAATAATTCCACTGCTCTGACATCTTAATCTGACAAATACTTGGTTTGTATTTGTATTCACTCATTTTTATGGAGGTGGTGAAACAGATATTTTAAGTAGAAGGAATGTAATATATTAGAATGGAATATATTAGAATTTCAAGCTTCAGCCTTTGAAGTCAGCATGACACACTGAGTTTGAAAGCAGCAAGAAAGCTGAGCAGCCGATTTCCACACTGGGGAAAGAAACCATCTCTCATGACTAAATACTTGCCCACTGTAAGGCACAACACCACTTAAATACAAAAAGCTTCAGAATTATATTTTGAATGAAGAGATACTGAAAATCTGAAGTCAAAAATTTTGACTATTAAAATAAAAAAAAAAAGCAAGCAGCTTCTTCTGCCAAGCAAACACAAAATTTTCAGTCAGCTTTAGCTGATCTGCAAACAAAACACCACTTACTATTAAATAGTTGAGTAAAGCCAACAGTATTTCCTGTCCCTCATGCAATTTTCCAGTGCTTTTGAAATGCCAGGACAGCTACCTTGACATGACAATTTCAATGGTCTTGCAGTTTCATGCAATGCTTCTGCCACTTGGTTCAAGAAACCTCCAGAATGTGAATACAAACAAACCCTTTATTATAATTATTTATAATTAGTTCAAATATTTATAACAGCATCAAAAAGCTACTCGTGACTCCCCAAAATTATCACACAATTTGATCTCATTCAACCTAAATGTTTCATTAAAAAGAGTTTAGGAAAACTCTTTAATTTTTTTTTTAAGTGCACGATGAAGAAAAGTGAAAAACCACAAAAGGGTAACAGTATGTGCAGGGCTTTATTATTCCCTTGTACAGCTTTCTCTGCTGTGTTTCTCATCTCAAATGCTCTTTCATCTCTTATAACCAGTCAGTCCTGGAGCAAAAGTCACCCCCTGCACACTGCAAAGCCATTGTCAACCAGGAGTCTATTAATAAACTCCACTTCCTCTTTAATCTTCCCTTTCACCTCAGCCCAGCAGTTCACAGCAACCTACACTGGTGTCCCAGACTTTAAAATAAACATCCTTCACAATTAACTGTACAATCCCTCTTCAATTAGGCCTGAAGTATCAACAGTTTAATTGTGAATATGACCAAAAATGGTCATGTCTAAGGATCCTGAGAAAAAAAAAAAAACAAAACCACTCATGCCTGCTCTGAATAAGAAATATTTTAAACCAGGAAAGCTAAGTAAGATTTCAAGAAGAAAAGAATAATAAGAAAATTAATAATAATAATAATAATAATAATAATAATAATAATAATAATACAAATAATAATTAATACAANCAAATAAAATTTAAGTATACCAAAATAATATATAATTAAAATCAGTTAAAATATTTCTCAATATTTTATTTTGAAAAACCAGAAAACAATCCACAAAATTGTCTCAACAACAACAACAACAAAATCCACCTAGGACTTCCCTGCTGCCATCAGCTTTATTTTTGAAGGGCTATTGATAGTCAGCAGCTCTGTAAATGACAAGGGTCCAGCCTTTATAACAGAGAAACCATTTCTGAGACAG
>VXBC01011968.1:744760-785207 GCA_013399945.1 Ploceus nigricollis
CAAATGGAGCAGAACTGATCAAAGTGAGAGACCCCGTGAGCGGCTGTGCATTTTGGGACCATTTTGGTTCATCTTGGGTGCAGCCCTGGCTGGGCTCTTGTGCTGCCCAAGGTGGATCCATTGAGGAGATCCTTTCAATAAATCCCTACTTTATTCTGTAACTCTGTCCAACCTCTGTTCTAGGTCAACCTTCACAAGGCATCACCAGCATCAGCTGGAGAGGTTTGTTGGGGTCACCAGAAAACTTGAGCGTTGACTTTTTTATTTGTGTTAACGCACACATAACCCAAAAAAAAAAAAAAAAAAGGAATATATTGCAATTCAGCAAGTAAACAAAAGGCACTATCTTGTGTCTTTGTCCACATCGGGGCTGCAATTATTCAGCACAAAGTGAGTCAAGTGTAAAAGAACTCACTGAACTGAGGTCACAGCTGACTGAAGTCACACCCTGCCACAGTATTTACAGTGCACTTACGTAACTCAGCAATTGTTTCCTGGATGAAAATAGGCTGAACAATAGCAGATCCCACAATCTGTGGGAAGGAAATAGAATTTAAACTTTTGGTGTTCCATGCCTCTGGTTTTCTAGTTGCAATCATTTATGTTTCGCTGCACAGATACAATTTTCTCATCCATTAATCTGGGCCAAGCCCTTCCTCTAGGTGTTTTTCCAGTCCAGCAACATATATTCAGCAAGTGTCATATTTTTGAGGTTTTGTTTTGTTTTAAATTACCCAAATCAAACGCATATCAATTCACAGATTCACATTTTCAAAAGCAGTCTCTGCTGTGAATGCCCAGGCTTGGCAAGTTTACAAGCTTGACTTTCAGAAGTAAAAGTATAAATACTTTTTAAAATTTTAATGCCTTTACAATCACGTATTTGGTTTCCAGCAAACATCCAGTGATTGAGGATGACAAAATCAGAAACCTTTATAAAAGATAAATTATAATCACCACAAAATGGTTTTTGCTGCAATTACCTCAAATTGAATTTCACAAGAAAATTTTCCCCAGGAATTTGTCATTGATGGTTACCAAGCAAAATTTAACAAACTCTCACTAGAAATTGATTCTGAAATGCTACAACAGGTATTTTATTGCAATTTCCTCATTCATTCAACTGAAAATATTTGCTGAGGCATTTTTAATGTAAAATTTTCTTAAAACTAATGTCAGATAGTGTGGGACAGAAGCCCAAGATACCTTGCCCCCAGGAAACCTCAGTGGAACTATACTTTTTGGAAAGCTCCCACAGATTTCAAAGGAAGATAATTTTCAAAAATCTTTCCGAACATGAATTTATTGTTTTGCAGCTGGTGCTTTTATTAGAAATAAATGTGTGTGACATAAGTGTGGGTGGGAAGGAGAAAGGGAAGGAGCTAAAAAGCCATATGAGGTAATGCTTTTTGATCCTTTCCTGACTGGGTGAGGAAAGGATCAAAAAGGTGAGGCTGGGGAAATTTGATTGCGCCATTCACGTCCAACCTCTACAGGAATTATTCTAGACATGATTCTTGTGATCTTACACATTACTTAAGAAGCACTCATCTAAAATCTTCCTTCAGGTTACCCTCCTGTGGACCTCAGAAAGGTTAAATAGTTAGGTTTTTGTGTTTCAGGTTGAGTCACCAATTTATGGGGATTTTGCACAAATGACCCTCAGTGGAGACCCTGCTGCTCCAGGATGCTGCCGGGTTTTGATGAGCAAAAACTGAGCTGCAGCTCCAACTAGAATTAGAAGAATTGCCCATGGAGACAGTCCTTAGAGCAATGAATGTTATCTTAAAAACTATTTTCCATAACGCCCTTATCCTCCTGGCTACACCCACGTGGCTAGAAAATGTCAGAGCCCTGCAAGAGATGCTAGAGGGAAGGGATCCATAGATAATTTTTGAGGGACACAGCTACAACAAACAATATAAACAGAGCTTCCTCCCACATTATAGGCAACTAAGGAATGATGCTGGTTATTATAAAACTATACCAGCTCCTCACCAATGAGTAAATTTTGCTTATAGAGCTCTGAGTTGCCTGAACTAGAATACATTTTCTATTCTGTGAGATTAAGAAGTCTATTTTTCCCTTTTTCCAGAAGGCACACTAGATAAACTTTAAACTCGTAGCCAGTTTCAAAGGAAAAATATTTGTCCTACACAAAGCCTCTATTCAGTGTCCCTGTTTTTACTACAGTAAGAAAAATAGCTGTGCCCTGGGTAATTTGTTCATGTATGCCAATAAAAGCACATTGGACCAGAGCCAGCACTTCTAGCAAGCTCCCAAAGACTTCTGAAGTCCTATGAAAATCAGAACTTTTTTTTCCTCTACTTATCCTTTTTCTGTTTGCCATTCCCAGAACTTAGTACTTGTTTCCATTACATTTGCCTTTATGTTACTGTGAGAAGCAACTGAAAGAAAAAAAAATAAGGCTAAAGAATAAACCCAAGGCTTTTAAAGAAACCCTTGTATGAAAAAGAGCTTTCAGATATCTTCATACAATGTTTCAAATGTTAAGAATGCACTGTTCTGAACTCCATGCTGTTCAAAAATTACAAAAGAGGCTAAAGTATATTCACATTTTAGACATGAAACATGTAAAGAATTAAGGAGCATTCTGACATAAATACTTAGATTTCTATGCTTTCATGAAGGAATCTGATTAAGAAACTTGCTGTTGAACTAAGGCATGTCTGTGACAGACTCAGGGTAAAAAAGAGCTTAGACCAAATTATTGGAAAGTTATTCAGAACAAAGCAATTGCCTGTTCATAGGTGCTTCCCCAAAACTCAGTGTTTTTTGAAACAGTTTCCAAAACAATCACAGAAATGAGGCTGAAAAGGAAGGAAGTCATCTCACAACCTTAAGGCAGGAGCAACTGTGCCAAGGTAATTCCCAAAAAGTAGTACTTCCCAACCTCTTCCTTGGGCCTCTAAAAATCAAGCAAGCCTAGGGGAAACACAGGGTCTCATTAGCCTTATTCTGAAAAAGGCTAATGAGGCCCTGGGTTTCTTCTCAATAAATAATCTAAGTCTAATGTTCTTCTCAACAAATAATCTAAATCCATGTTGCAGTTTAAACTCACTGACACTGCTCCTATCCACAATACACCCAAAAAATACACTAAATTCTTAATTTAAGAAAAAGGAAAAAGGTAACAACGTGCACCAAGTCAGTGTTAAACTGGGCTTATAAAAATATCCTATTCCTCTGTCTTGTTTGATCAAGAATAGTTGGCTTGCTGCTACCTCCCCTCTCTTCTAGAACTTACCACTCACATCAGCACTGCCATGGGCCCACAAGGATGTCGTCTCATGTGGATCATCTCCTATGTTTTTCCAGCTAGGCAATCCAAAGTAAGCAGATGTCAACTTCTATTTTCCCTCAGGAGCCCACGAGGCAAGTTTCAGGGGGAACAATATTGCAGTTACTTCATGTATATATTATCTTTCATTATCTCAGTGTTTTTCTAAGCCATATCCCTTTGCTTCTTGAACTTTGCATAACCTCTACTCTTTCCTCATATTGTTTAATGCAGCCTTATGCTTTTCTCCTCCTTTTCTTTTTTTTTTCATGCACATTTACAGCAGACTTTCTGGAAGAAAAATTAAGTTATTCAAGAAAAAATAATTCAAGCGTAGACTCAAAAATAGCTCCTGACATTGTACAAAGTCTTTAAGATGGGGACTCAGCTTGCCATCCATCCTATGACTGTCCTTCATCTCCTGTGGGATTGGGTTGGATGATCACTGAGAAAATTAACACTGATAATTGCAAATATTGCCTTTCCCAACAGAGACACCAAAAGAATTAGAGATAGGATATTTTTTTTTTGGTGGTAATTTACGTTTCCCAGCTATTGCATTAAGCTTTCTGAAAACTCATTCACAGACAGGTTTAGGTGAAATGGCAGAAACAATTTCTGCTCTAATTGGCTATGACCTCTTTCTGCCTTTCCATGGATGCAAAAACATTGACATAGAAATCCCAACTTCGTGGTAGGTGCCAGCGTGAAATCCAGGGAAGAGGAGCAAGCTGCAACTTGCAGCAGTTGAGGTTATGGCCCAAATAAGATCCAGCACAAAGATTTTAGAAGGATAGCTGGAAGGTTGTCAGATGTTCCACCTTTCTCCATCCACAAAGAGCTTAAACAGTCTCCAGACTACCCACATGTGTGGGCCTGGCTCTGGGTCACACTGAGCCACCTCCTCCAGGAACAACCCCATGGGCCAACCATGTCACCTGCAGGGGTGCTGTGGCTGTTTCCTCATCAGCCACACAGGAGGGCTGGTGGGAGCCAAGCCACAAACTGGGATGTGGCACTGCATGGTGGGAACAGAGCAGTCACCAAACCATTCCCTGCCCGTGCACGAGGTCAGTGCTTCTCCCCAAAGGCATCTGCACAATTAATATCTAGTCAGGCTGGCCAAGCCACCTTCATGCCCTTTGTTGAAGGGAAAACAGCACAGCTGCAGTGCAGAGCACTGAAGGTGACATTTGGGCAAACTACACATCCAAAAAAAATTGCTTCCTATGGCATTATTCAGCTTTGTGACTCAGTTCTTTAAAGCACAGGAACATCTCAGCCAGTGCCAGGCTCTCAGGTGATGTAACGGGAGATATTCCCATCTGTTTTCTCTGAATGAAATATGAAATAAGATCACAGCTCTAACCACATCGGTGGGTCAAGATTTACAGAAATTAGAGAGTGAGGAAGCCATTGGATTCAGCTGCAAAACCACCCTCCTAAACACAAACTTTCCAGTTTTACTGCTGGAGCAGCACCTCTTGAAAATCTTAACAACCAAACAAAACAAAAAAAAAAAAAACCAAACAGGTGAGACACAGGATTTCCTCTGCCAGTAGAAACACAGTGCTGATGGCAGAACAACGCTGCACTTGCCCTCCTGTCACACTTGCACAACAATCCTGTCACCCAGGAGTTTCTCTGGAACTTTGTGAGGGGCCCTCACACCTGGATTCTCACACCCAGCTAAACCAAAGACAGCTTTCAGCTGACAGTTTTGAAGCTTGCCAAAACCCATGCTTATCTGGAACATACTGAGAGCTTATTATCTCAGGATGGGGAGAAGACTCACACAGCTTCAGGTTCCACAAAGGGCACTTGTGGTCAATAGTCTCAAACACCCTTGTTGTTTCTGAAAGGTCACGCCTTGGTGCCCCCATCTTCCTCATTGACTCTTTGCCCAGTGAGGGGCATGTACAGCTCTTTTTCTAAAAGTTCCCAGATGATTTGAATGCTTCTGCTTGAAACATATTAGAAAACCATAGATTTTTGTAAGGGAGGGGATCCATTACTCTACAAGCAGGGAAATCCCGACAGATGTCCTAACATTTTTCCTGCTGCCCAGATTGATTGGTGAGCACCAGGGGCTCCTGTGTAGTTCACTCCTGCCAAATGTTAGCATTACTTAGCAGATGGCTTCTCCTCAGTGTGCTCAGGGCTTTCCCCTCCCTGGCACTGGATGGTTTCACACCAGAAGTGCAGGTGCTGCTTTCCCTGGCTTCATCACCAGCTCCCTTCACTCCTGCACCAGCGTGGCCTCCCTCTCCTACTCAGGCTTGGTGCAGTCTGGAAGCTCAGGAGATGCTAAACATCCCCTTTCCTTTCACTTGTGAGCAGAAGAGGCATTGCAGCCCTAGCACAGTGATCAGACAGCTCTGGCAGGTGACAAGAAGGACAAAGTGCTCAGGTAACATGAAACCAGCAGCAGCAATGGTTCTCCTTCAAAATTTGTACAGCATATATTGTACAGCACCTTTGTTCCCAGTAATGAAATCTTAACACAAAGAGCTGCAGCAGGTGGCACTTGCTTCCAATGGTTACCAAACAAGACTTTAACCACTGCAAATTGTCCTGAGTACATAAAATTAATAAAACTTCTCTAATGATGGAGATGATATCCTCTTGGATTGCTCCTGAAATGGAAATATGTAAACTGTGATGTCATGTAATTTGCATTTCCCTAAGAGCAGGTTGCTCTTATCTAGTGCTCCTCTCCTTCTCGTGCTTTAGTGCACTCCAGGGGGATATCATCCAAGAGGATAATACACAAGATGCAGAAGACTAGCCACATGCAGCATAAAAACTAATGCCAAACTGACCACAAATGCTTTTCCAGAGATTTACAAACCTGTCTGAGCAGAGGCAAGGAGTGGAAGAACTCTCTCACTCCTGACTCATGCTGCTGGCCTGAACACAAGAGAGTTTGTTACTCAGAAATGGCATTTGGACATCCCCTCCTCCCCAGGAGTAAAGTACAGCAGAGAAGACAGGAAGCATCCACAGCTCCAGATTTATGGAAGAAGAAAAAAACATTGCACAAGACCTGAGGAATCTGGGATATGTTTCAAGCCACGAGAGTAACAAAGGAAATTGTGTGCAGCATAATAATTATTTTGTGTATTTTTGAATTATCCAGAGGGAACTGTATCTCCACAATATATTTTTGCCTACTGTCCATATCCCACAGACTTCGAATCAGCTGTGTTGCTCTCTCACAAAGACAGGAATAAGGATAGGAAGAAAACCTTGCTTCCATTTTATTTTTCATTTGCGCCTTTTTAAAAATCCCTGATGAATTTTAATCTCCATCTTGTTGCACGTAGAAAACAGACACTTTAATAGTGATTGCTAATACAACAAGTATTTGGATCAACAGGTCTACATTTAAAATCAAATTACAAAAGCAGAAAAAGAAGTCCATGGGATTTGCAGGAGACAGAACCCTGCCAGATGATGGAAATTACTTCTAAGAATTATTTGGAAGAAGGGTGGAAGGATAAAGTCACAACAGTGTATTCAGTGTGGAACTGCCTGGACACCGAAAAAGTTACTGAGCACAGATAATTAGTACACGTCAACCATGAGATAAACTCACAGCATGGATCAGAAGGGAAAGAAACCTCTAAAAGAGCATCATGAGATGCAGACCAGTCTCTCTCCAAACAAAAGCTACAGTTTTCCATTTTTTTTTCCCTTTGTTGCAGAGATTTTCAGGGGGAGGGTTTGAAGGAACCACAGAGCAGCCAACTGCCCAGCTTCCATTAGTCTCTTTTAAATACTGATTTTGGAAAATCCTATGCCCTGAAAATCAAGGTTCTCCCATGCACCTAGATGATTCTCAGAAGAAAAAGTAATATTTGGGTGTGCAGTAGGGCACTCAGCTGGATATTTCTGTAATCTTTAACACTCACTTCCATATGCTTCATTCAATAATTTATTTCACCACAATATGCTTGCAGGATTAAATCTTACACTTTAATTTGAGCATTGCTGTTCATAGAACAGTCTACTCAGAATGCCCAGAATATAAATTAGCCTTTCCTGGCTAAAAAGCCTAAACCATGAGAGACAACTGGCACTTTTTGAATTGCCCAAATTAAAAAAAAAATAATTAGAAAGGACATTTAATATTTTCAGAAATTTACAATCATCCACTTCATCAGCTAATGCTGGAAAATTGCATCTTCCCCTGTTTCCTTCATCCTCCCTTTTATTTGGATATGAAGTAAAAAAAAATCTCAAATTGCCAGTATCAGGCTGGTCAAGAATAAAAGTCAGATGCCCAAAGCTCATAACTTGATAAACTTGAAAAAAAAACCAGAGAATCAATGAGCTTGAGATCCTGCTCCTGTTTGGAATTGGCCAAGTTGGAATTAAGACATGGCTGCTCTGCAGTTACATCAGCTTTTGGGTTTTTGACTGCACAGCATTTATCATCTCATGCACATAAAAACAAGGTGTGCATAGCTTTTCATTTTTGGGGTTTTTTTTGACCATGCTACACGACCACAGTGCCTGGGAAAAAAATTAAAAGGTAACTGTTATAAAAGTACAGCTAAAACCAGCCTGGGTTGAGTGAGGGTTCCACAGAGGTAAAGCTTAATTATTTACAGTTTAGGTCCTAAGAGACCTGGTCCCAAGGTCATTTATTACCAGGAATGAACATAAATCACTGGTTTCTATTTTTGTAGTGCAATCACCAGCACTCAATAAGAGCTATAAGGTAAGAGGAGACATCCACCCTTCAATAACCCTATGGGACAGACTTTACGAGTGAAAAACATGACAGAGGGTAAATATATCTGCTCAAGAAGCAGGGAAGAACAGGAAGAGCACACACCCCATGAGCCAAGCAAATATAAGGGTTTCAGAAGCAATACACCTGGGAGCAGGCACAGCAATGTGGGCTGGCAGCAGCTTTTGGAGCAACAAAACAACCCCCAGGACTGGGAAGGGTCTTGGCCACAGGTAGTCAGTGCACCCAGTAGTGCAGCTCCTCTGTGCCACAGGAACCAAATAATGATGGTTGTACTCCACAGTTTGGGCTAGATGTCATCCCGGATACCTCCACACCTGCATCTTTATTGCAGCAACCATCATAGCCCTAAAGGTAACTCTCACTCCATGTAGGAGGCATGGCTTGGGGCCAGCACTCTCACCAACTCCCAAGGCTGATGGTGGCTGGAATAACTTGCAAAGAGGATCCTGGAAAGAAAAAACCCAGGTGATTTGGGAGGCTGTAACTTTGCAGTACAGTTATTAATCATACAAGCCAAAAGAGCAAAATTTTCAGTCCCTGCCTTCTGAAAATATTGGCAGCTTCAGGTAAATAAGATTGAAATGACAAGACATAAAACAAGCACTAATTCCTGTGCTGATCTGACTTTCAAGCAGGTATTGGTACCATTTAAGACCAATTATTGTTCCAAAAACATATGATTCTTCTACTTCAAGGAAAAAAAAGCTACACTATGCACTAGGAGTTAAAGTACATTGGAGCACAAATCACCAACTGTAGAATAAACACTTTGGGAGGGCACATATCATTATAGCTGAGCAATGGTGTTTATACTTGTGTGAATGCTTGCAGTAGCAGCACAAATGCTTAGTTATATGAGGAATGAAAGTTCAATGATTCAGTAAGTCGTCTTCAAAATTAATATATACAAATGCATCACTAACAAAACCTATTGTTGTAGGAAGTTTTATTTTGGTGAACAGCTGGGATCACCCTGCTGTTACTGAGCTGTTTTCAAAATGCTATAAATGAATAAAAAAGCGTCTTAATAACCTATGAGAGGTGGAAAAATCTACAAGTTAATCCTTCTTTTATAAGCTGATTCCCCTGCCACCTTTGTAGCTTTAGCAGTAAACATTTCGTGTCTAGCTCTCTTTTAAGGAGAGTTAAAACTAAGAATTTTAAACAACATTCATAAAAAAATATATGCCAGACCTTTATTTCTGTGATCTATCAATTAGGTAGTGGATTGTCAAGACCAGCCAATATTTGAATACCAGCCTATGCAAATACGTGGAGTTGCAAAAGAGAGATACACACTGGACTCGTCTCTATTTTTTTAGCCCATGAATCACCTTTTGTTTCTGAATTCTGAGCTATGCTCACCAGCTCTTTTACTGCACCATCTGCTCCTTATCTCTACTAGGTTTAAATAGCAGAATAAATTGCAGAACAATTTAGGTTGGGAGTGAACTCTGGAGGTCATCTGATAAAACAACTTGGAAGCTAGACTGAGATAGAATCTATAATCATGTACAATAATCCCAATGACTTCTCAAGCCACCAGAAACACAGCACACACAGCTCCTGACCACAAGTACAATAAATTCTCCCATTTTGGTCCCATGCTCATGTCCTGTTACATCTGAACGGGATCAAGAACACAAGTAAAGGTCTTGGCAGGAGCACGGCTGCCAACCTGTGACTCAAATGCAGCTCAGCAGCATTTTAAGAAAAAAGGTGTTGAGACAACCAGGCTAAGGAGGGGCAGCATGTCAAGGACAGAAAGCTGCCAGAACCCAGAGGAGCAAGGAGGACAGCTGGATGGGTGGAAGGAAGCAGAGCACTTCTCTGGAGGAAAGAAGAGCAGCTCAACTGGCTAACCCATGGAGAGGCTCCTGAAACCCATTTAGTATGGCTTGCATGGTCCCTGGTGTTGTGGCTCAGTTCCAGATCACAACCGGGTACCACCAAGCTGCTCCCTCCCTCTGTCCCTGCTCCTGGTGGGATGGGGACGACAACCAAAAAAAAGGTAAAACACATAGATGGAGATAAGAACAGCTTAATAACTGAAACAAAGTATAATAGTAGTAGTAGTAATAATAAATAATAATAATAATGATAGTTTTGTAATGAAAACTTAAGAGACAAAGAAATAAAGCTCAAGCAGTTGCTCACCCACTGCTGACAGATGCTCAGCCTGTCCCCGAGGAGCCATGGGCACCTCCCCGCCAGCTCCCCCCAGTTTATATACTGGCCATGACGTCCTATGGTATGGAATATCCCTTTGGCCAGCTCGGGTCAGCTGCCCTGGCCACGTTCCCTCCCAGCTCCTGGTGCCTCTCCTCGCTGGCAGAGCATGAGACACTGCAAAGTCCTTGACTCAGGGCTAGCACTGCTTAGCAACAGCCAAAACATGAGAGTGTTATCAACTTTATTCTCAACCCAACTCCAAAACACAGCTCTGTACTGGCTACTAGGAGGAGAATGAGCTCTATCCCAGCCAAAACCAGGACACCTGGTGACCCAGAGATCTCACTGCAGGAAGACACATCTGTACTGGGAGCAGCTTTGCTGCAGCTGTTTATACATTCCCCTTCACCGAGGCCTCACTATGGGGCCACGGGGAGAAGATGAGATTGAGTTACAACAAGCTCCGTCCTCTAGAGCAGGGAATCAACATTTCCTATCCAGCAGGGACAATCTGTCAAGCTGTGAATTGACATTATTGCTTGGCATTAGCATAATTCATACATATATACATATAGATCTAAATGGGAGCTGTAGCACCTCAGTGTGCCCCAACGAGTCTGATTTTGTCTCTTCGGGTTTGACACACACATCCAGGCTACAATAAGGAGCTGTGCCAAGTGCAACAGGCTGTAGATTATTTAATGGTTTGACCATCCCACAGCATAGTTTGCCATGGTTCCCATGTGCAGAAACCAGCCCTTTTAAGTTAACAAGCTTGAAAATGGTCACTCTGGATAGTGCTGAAAGCGGTCTGCGTTACAAGGTGTGTCCAAAAGAGAGGAACAAATTTTGCTGTTCACACTTTGACCATACTGGAAAATTGAATAACTGTTTCTCTATCACCAACAAGAATGTTCTGAACAAATTCCAGGTACTTTAACAAATCACAGTTCTTAAAATGACCCACTGCTCAAAATCCCTTGAGGTTGTAGTGGTTCCTGGCAAACTGAAAACATTTTTCCTTCCACGCTTCCTCTCTGCAGTACAGCTGAGTGACCTTGGTGGTGGGAGGAGGTCAGAGTAGATGAGAAAAGAGTCTTTAAAAACACTGTTTGATTTTAAGTACTAAATTCACATTTTGAAGACAAAGCCAACTTAATTAAAAACATTTACATCTTGCAACTTAAAAGAAGTTGCAATAGTTCCAAGAACAGCTATTTGAGACTCCCTGGCCCCCCAACAATCCCTTCCTGCAAGTTAAGGAAGCAACAGCATGCACGACCTCAAAAACATCAAATTAGTGAAACAAAAAACAAACCAACCAACCAACCCATAAAAGGAAAGGGGGAAGGAATGGGATGGGGAGATTGCTTCTAACTTCACATACCTTCTCACTTTGTCCTGTATATTAAACACTGACATAAACCACTTCAAGCTTTTGCAGATCACACTTAGGATTTGCTTTATTTGTATTTTTGTTATTTCCCAGTCTCTTTTTGTCTCCTGTCCTCCAAAAAACAAACATTGCCAATAGTATGGAAGTGAGTTCAGACAGCTTCTCCATACCTTGGAGAGGTGACTTACAAACTTCTGCACAGTCAGGTCTCAGCATTCTTTTCTTTTTTGACAGACGAGCATCCTTACCTTTACATTGACTGCTTTACCATGAAGAGAAACAATCTCAAATTAATTGTAATCAAAAGTTTACTGTATGCCACATGTGCCATCTAGACTTGGGGTGTCTCAAAATGAGAAGCTGGGCCAGAAGACACAGAATAGACATTAAATAAAGGAATAGTTGCCCCAGACACGCAATCCCAGTACTCAGAGTGGCTCTAGCAGCCTCCCAGGAAAACCTCTGCATCAACCCACACCCACCTCAGCTCCCCTCATTACTCTTGAACCTGTTTCTCCCTCTCTCTGCCCCCACAGGTATCCTCGTGTTAAAACATATATTTAGAAACTGGTAGCAAGTATTCTTTCCAACAATCAACCTCAAATCCCAGACCTCTTACAGCATCCAGAGAAAATATTACTCTAGTGTAATTAATTCCTTCTATTTCCTCTTTCCATCATAACTCACTGCCTGTTTACAGCTGAGTTGCATCTTCTCATGTGCTTGCCAACAGTACCATAATATCCTTCTTGTACCTCTGGCCACTGGCTAAATGATAAAAATAAAGCCAAGAAAATTAACATGCACAAAAAATAGCATAGCTAGAAATAAATTAAGCATCTGAAAACTCTCTGCTGGTCTTGTGCTACGCTCCAGCTTGCTTCACCTCTAAGCAGGCTGATGGGTGTTTTAGCACAGGTACTTTATCAACAGCTCTAGGTGACATAAAGGTGACTTAAACAGAAAGTTTCTTTGAAGCTGTCTGATAAATATTGAAATAATGGAGGAAATAAAGGAAGTAACTTCTAAAAGCAGGCTTGAAGCACTTTTCCCGGATGCTGATTCTCCTCAAATAGGTTTCTACTTTTCTCCTGGAAGAGCACCAATCTCCAAAATAAATAAAGCAAATGCTTTGAGAGTAAAGTCAGTAGTTCTGGTGTGATAAAAAGCAACATTAAAATGGTACCTTTGCACTCAGCAGATGTGTCTCTGGTGTGCAGTCAGGAGTGATTGCTGCTGACTAGTGAGATAAGGCTCTACTGCTTTCATGCTTCTTTGAGACAGGATATCAGTGCTATTGTTGTGCAGCAAACTGAATGCTAGTGTCTTCCATAAAAAGCTAAGTTCCTCATTAATTTTCAATTACATATCTGGACACTTCTTGCTGCCTCACTCAGGAACAGGTAATGGGATACAGAGACAATATCAGAGCACGCTTCGCTCTGCACGAACTTTATGATGCGAAAACGCTCAGGAAGGGAGATGAGACTGAGAGATTGGGAAATGCTTCATGAAGAGCCAAGCAGAAATTCCTGCCTCGTAAAGCTACTTTTAAGCAAGCACTTTCCAGATTCAAGAGCTGCAGTTTCTCTTTGTAGAATGAAATCAAACAAACAAACAAAAAAAAAAACCAGCGAGTTGGCGTAAAAGATTAATCGAGCAATTTTCACTGCCAACGTTCCAGGTCACGTGTGTAGGCTGTGGGTGTAGTACATAAAATAAACAAAATTTGTACATGAACACCAGCTCATCATTTCAAGGAAGAACACAGGCCAGAAAAACCTATTTGAATTTATCATATTACCATAATATGACTAAATTTTAATTTACAGGAGTGGTTGGTAAGTGATAGTAAAATAGCAAATTCGCAGCATTCAAACTTGCAAACCTTACAGAAACTGTTAGGAAAGACATGCTTGAAAGTGAGGGTCTAAAATATTTTTAAGTATATTTTCACAATACTTAAAATAAACAGTAATAGAGTCTGCTCTTTAGAACTTCAAAGTCATAGAGATAAGGATGCTTCTGAAAGAAGAAACAGATAGGAAAAGACCTGCTCTCAGAGCTGCCCAGGACTCATACAAAAATACATCACCACAATTTTTTTTACCATTATCTGACTTGAAGCTCCTGAAAACTAACTACTTCTCTTAAATCAAGTACAGGACACATCATATTTCCATCTGGAAGTGCTTGCATCTTTCTTAGCATCTCAGTAAGCAGCATGTAAGATGCTATTTCACACCACACTGGCTTTTTTTTTTTCCACAAAGCCCACACAAAAATCATTATAGCCAGCCTGAAAATTCTTATTAAAAGCCAAGCAGTGTTTTTCTCTTCTAGCTAAGAAGTTCTGCCTCAATGAAGTAGTAAAGGCTTTAATAAGCTGCTTGTCTTAATGAGCAGAGACTGAATTAGCAGGCAATGTCTATTCTAAAAAAGCATTTCTAAAACCACTCCATTTGTGCCAGTAACTCTGTACGTGCTGCTGATATGTCAGAGACATTTCATTTCATGACACAAAAGAACAAGTCAAGAACTTAGGTCAGGGAACAGAAACAAATCCACTAAAAGTTTCATGTTGTTACTGATAATCAGAGCTTTTGGTTCCTTGAATATTTCAGATTTAAGAGGATGGTAGACATCAACAAAATATTTTCTTTACATTGAAAGACTCTGAAAATGGTGCCAAAGAAGATCAGAGAAACTTTCTTTTTTGTTGCATCTTGAGGTCAGACACTTTAAATAGAGTTTTTGGCACGCAATAAAATAAACTAGATCAACTTCTCTCAAATTCCTGGCAGTTTATAACTCAAGCTGCCAAGCCTTTTAGTTATGCCAAGCTTCTGCAAGAATTAAATACTGCTCAAGTTAACCCAGCATAAAAGGCTGAGTCGTTCTCAGGTGAACATCAGCAGAGCTGTCAGGGCCTGAGGCTCACAGAGGCTGTCTCTGGGCCAGTGCTCACCTGCAAGCCAAGGTAGCTCTGGAGAGCCTCTGGCTTCTCCCACTGGCTCACCTTCCTGCACTTATTTGTCACTAGTTCTAAGTTCTTTACCCCAATAACACCCTGAGCTGTTTGGGCTGCTCAGAGACGTGCAGAGTGAGGCTGTGCCCCAGGGAAGGCACTGAGAGGCTTGCAATGCATCTTGATCCCATCACAGGCCTGGGATGCACAGGAGAAATTCTGGCTTTTTGTGGAATATTTGCTTACATATGTTCCAAACATTTGCACACCAGAAACAGTTATAGCAACTTATTTCCATGCATTTGATAAGGCGATGCTTGCTTTAAAAATAAATGCGCTTTTTGGTGAGAAACTGCCATGCAAGCAAAATGCATCTTTATTCTACGATTTCAAAGGTGAGAAAACCATTCCTAGCTATCCCTCCCAAGCTTGGGGTTATCCCTGCTCCTCTGAGACCTCACACCAACTGCAGCTTTGTTAGTCTGGGTGCCACATCCTACCCTCCTGAAACATTTCACATCTGGCTTCTTTTACACCTCCTCAGTCAGGAAGTGCAGCACATCTGTCACCACAGGAGACAGACTATTTCTCTCCACGCTTTACTTCCTCTCACACAAGACTTTGCAAGCACATGCTCTCAGTCAGCAGGCAAGCATCAGGCTGGTCTCAGGAAAATGTCCCTTTGTGTCCCTGACAGCCCAAGAGCAGCACAGTGTGCTCTTGTTTCACAAGGAATCACCAAGATTTATACTTTTGTGCCAGCATGACCCATGGGGAAGACAGGAGCAAACTTTCAGAGTTTATCAGCAGATGTTCCCTCAAATTTATGAACTGTTTCCTTGTTTGGGCTTGAGGAGAGAAACCTGATGAGTGCTGGCATTTCTTTCACCTGCTCAACCAACCTGCTGTACAATTAGCTCTTGTGTTTGTGCATGGCCTTCATTTAAGGCACACATATGATCTAGTGGAGAAATACATCAAAAACCTCTCACATCAGCCTGTCCATCCACACAGCAGCACAGTGAGGATTTTTTTTTGGTCCAGTCCTAAAAGCAGCAATGCCTGGGCATCGCTGCATTGCTGCTTGTGCTGGTGAAGCTCTTGGCCTGTGGCTGCACACATTGTTTTGGCAAATGTAACAGAGAATCCCCTTGGAAAGGGACCTGCCTCCAGCTCTGCAAACAAACACCACCCACTGCAGGAGCAGATGGATTCTTACTGGACAGGTGCTTACCAGAGGGCATTGGTGTCAAACCTTTTGTTACAAAGAGCTTACACAGATAACACAGATCAAGAAATCAAATTGTTGGATAAACCTAGCACACAGCTGATCCAGCTTGTAAAAACATTAAGGACATCAGCACTTCTGTTTCCACAGCCCCTTCCAGCTCCTGGCCAGCATCTTCTGTACCACTCCCCTAAGCAGCTCCCTCTGTCATCACCTTTTTTCCCACTTGCCATGGGCAATCAGGTGATGAAGCAAGGCATTAGACATGCAGTAATTATCCCTTCCATGCCACCTCTCTGGACTTTAAAAGTCGTTCTGTCACCTTCATTTCCAATCCTCTTCTGATTTTTGCTCTCTGAAATCACAAAGTTCTGTGTTTTAACAAACACTTCAGGAGCTTTGCCCTTTGCTACTCTACACAATCCTTTAGTAAATCTGGGTGCTGTTTTGGAGAAGTGATTGCCCCCTCACCCCACACCACTGCAAAGATTCTCAAGGAGCTTTGGCTCTGGATAAGCAGCTTCTCCATTTATCACACCTACTGATAATGCTGCAAAGTTCTCATTTTGTATTTCTGTTCAAAAAGTTTAAAAAACTGTGTGTTCTAATTCATAAGCAGTGTGATAGCTTGGATTTGTCAAGCATTTTTTACTACAAACAGAATTAAACCACATTTAAGCTCAGCTGTAAACAGAGATTTTAGTAGACTCTAACAACTCAGGTAGCAAAATAAATAGCAATATTTTTTCTAGGCTAACCCTGATGTTTGGACAGTTGTCTAGGATTTATGTGACATGATGGTTACTAAAGTATTCACATCTGTGCATGTAAACTGTCACCAACTTACAGTTCTTTTCCCTCCCTCCTGATTCAGATAAAACCAGGAACAAAATAGTGCCTTGCAGCTCTCAGAGTTATCTCCTTGGCTGATCACAGAAGTGAATAACCAGGCTGATTTTCTATTTCCAGCTGAAAATGTGTAAGTGATTAACAGACCCCTGCACTTTGGTACAGTGCTGAAAGATCTCTCCTTCTGAAGCAAAGACAGACCTCCTGTTTCTTTTTACAAGCAAAGGAAAAAAAAAAATCCCAAGGGAAAAAGGATGGGAGGAGAAAGGGTGCTTTCAGTTTTGTTTCTGCATGCCTCTTTCTTTGCAACTTAAATTTGCATACCTGACTTCTCCTGAGAAAAAAAGGGGTGACTAGAAAACCACTACACTGTTATATACAAAAAGAGGTTAAAAATTTACTCACAGATTGTCTATCCAATTCTACTCCTACAGAGGCTGCTACAAGTCAGATTTCCTCAGTGCTCTTTTCATGGCTGTATTGCTGCACTTTCATCCCGTGGTTCCCACTCCCATCACTCTCCTTAAATTATGAGTAAAACTCAGAAACTGAAGGACAACAGGGGAGGGTTTATGAACACTGAAGGAAAGAGTCCAGCCTGGCCCCAGCTGAGAGTGCTGGCTCCTGGGGAAGAGGCAGAGACTCATTTCATGGCTTTGCATCCCTTGGGACTGAAAAAAGAAAAATAAAACTCAAAGAGATGAAATTTTTAAATCTAGCCTTTTCTGGTTTGCTCTCTTTAATTATGTATTGAAAGGAATTCAGACTGGATGAGTTTGATGTGCCAAATATCAGTGTAAAGCCCAGCATACAAAGGGTGGTAACAAGAAGGAAAAGAAATTAACCTTCAGAAAGAAGGAAAAAAAAGAAAAAAACAAGAGAAAAGAGTCAATTTTCCCACATGTTGAGGTCCTCAATTATTATTCAGCTGCTTGAAAGCATCCACTTAGCTCATGGTCAGAACTTGTCTTTGGAAGCTCAGCAAGAGCTTTAGCAGCACACAATAAATAAACACACAAACGAAAATGAATCAAAGTTCTCTTTCTAAAGTAAAATAATTACAAACACTGCTGCAAAAAGTCTGATGAACTCTAAGTAGTATTATTCCTTCACACTAAAGAAATATACACAATTTTTTTTTTTTTTTAAAATATAGAGGAGTTGACAGTGTCTTTTTCAGGACAGGAGGAGAGGGAGGCTGGGTGCTGTGGAGAAGGCAATTGAGGGATAGAATAAATCCAAAAGTAGGACAGCCATCAGTGCTGCATCTGAAGTAGTCATCACTGCTCACCAGGCTGCTGGAGCCTGTGCACCACTGTAACTGAAATCATATTAAAAGGCACTCAGACCCAGGGAAGCTGCACCAGGGAATCCTTTAATGTGGCTCAGTATGCCCAGCCCAAATTCAGGGCATTTTAAAAATACATAGAAAAATTCTAAAAATCCTCTCACACACATCAAGTAGGGTTGTTTGCAATTTCACACATTTGCTGATGAGAAGATATTAACACTCTGTTTAGCACAAATGATGTAAAATAAAGCATTAAAGTATCGATATTAAATGTACTTAACTGTGCAAAATAAATCAACAGTACCTATATCAGAGTAAGGTGACTAAGAACAGCTTTCTCTCCAAAAACTGGGGGGACATTCAGGCCAACTTACAAATTTGTAAGAAAAACTTCAGGTTAAATCCTACTACAACTTATTGTAACCTTAAAAAAAGCAAAATCTGTAATTTTAAAACATTTCCTACTGCTATCAACTTCACCTCTTTTATCAAACCCCCAAACTTCAGTATCATTTTTAATTCAGAATTCAAACTTTAATAATATTGTCCGAATGCCAATGTGGGGTCTCCTGAAGAAATCATTCTACAGCAATATTTTTTGAACTATCACATCAATATTAAAAAACAACACAAACCATGAAAAGTAGACTGTGAAATAAATGGGAGGAGGCATTTCAAGTGTAGTTTGAATTTTGGGTATAAGGAGTTTGAGCAAAAAGCCACTTATGCTGAATCACACTGCTCATTCCTGGGGCTGACTGAACATGGGAGGGGAAAACACTTGCAGTGGCTTCTGTAAGCACTGGGATGTCAAGTGGTCCATATTTAGCATCATTAGTATTCAGTTATTTCTTAGCAATTTGGTCAAACACAGGCTATGTGGGTCAGCCCACTCCACAATTAGATGACTAATTCTGAAGGTCAAACATGAAGAACAGGACACTGACATCCAAAGGATGCTTCTAGCAAAAGAACTGGTCAAAGGGCACGACCTTGTGCCTGGGAAAAAAAAAATTAAAAAAAAAACAACCCCAAAAAACCAACAAAAAACACCAAAACAAAACAAAGCAGTGGAGTAATACTGCAGTTCAGCTCAATGCGCCTCTGCTAATTTCCAGTGGGCTGATTCCAGATGGTGGGAAGTTCCTACCCTCTTTGCCACCTTCTCTCCATGGAAAAGGGGAGTGGGTACTCAGGAGCATCCCTCTGTCCCACCTCTCTACAGCCCTCCCTTCCCTTTTCTGATCAAACAGCCTGGCATGCGCAGCTGTCTTCATTCCCAGCAGGACCAAAGCTGACAGGTGACAATACAGGTGTGTCCACCCGTGTTCCATCTGTGACTCACTGCCCTGTGACAGCAACCACGGAGCACAAAGGGACTCTCAAAGCCATCATCTCTGGACTGCCCAAATACTTACTGAACCCAACCCCTTCTTGCTCAAAACTCGAGTATGGTTTTCTCCCATCCTGTGACACCCTTTTTTTGCTGTAAGATTTTCTTCCATCCTGTGACACCCTTTTTTTGCTGTATGATTTTCTCCCATCCTGTGACACCCTTTTTTTGCTGTAAGATTTTCTCCCATCCTGTGACACCCTTTTTTTGCTGTAAGATTTTCTTCCATCCTGTGACACCCTTTTTTTGCTGTATGATTTTCTCCCATCCTGTGACACCCTTTTCTTTTGCTCTCCTCCCAGGCAATTTAGTTGTGGGTAGCTTTGTTAAATTAACCCCCATGTTTCCTCCACTGCAAACAGTAAAGAATATACTGCAGGAGACAATCCCCGAAGTTCAGTTCAGTAAAAGAACTTTAAAAATCAAAACAAAACCAAAACTTTCAACATTTTCATTATGAAAACGACTGAACCAAAGATAGCTCATAGATTATTACAGATAGGTGAACCAGCCATAACCTTGTCTCTGCCATTCACAAGATCAGAGTTCAAAGTGCTCCATACATTCTGGAAAGAGTTTGTGTTAATGGAATACACCAAGATACAGGATGAACAAAGTGTCATAAGTTACCTTGGACTCAGGCCATTCATATTGCTCAATAAAGTATGGATAAGCACTTTAATCCAACCATTTCCAGTTGGAGGAGAAAAAAAAGGGAAATATTAAGGTAGAAACATAAGGTTTCTTAATGACAATTAGTGTGGTTTGAAAAGACCAAATAATATCTACATATGTAAAATATAGGTTCTAATAACAGTCAGAGATTCTGAATAAAATTTAAGTAGGTAATTTTTAGGAATTTAGGATCCAATTGGAGACAGACCTCTTCAGAACTGCTTAGAAAACATAATTAGAAGCATTTGCTCTATTTATGAAAAGTATCCACATCAAAGATGTAAAAAATTATAATGGGATCTCCTGCAATACTTTAATTTTCTGATCTTTGTTTTATTAGACCTTGATTAGTAAATGGCATGGAAATATGTTAATAGTGGAATAATTACAGCACAGCCATGACTGTGAGTAACATGGCAGCTACAAATGTTCTGAGGGGAGAGCTGGGCTTGTTCCTCTCATCCTGACTGTGATGGCTTTGGCAGCCAAAAATTCACTCCAGGTATGGAATGGAACATACAGAATAATGGAACAAACCAGTTTGAACTCATGGAATACAGTTTGAACCCACATGAACTGGTTGCAGCCAGTTTAAACCAGTTAAAACCGGCCTGGTTTTAACTGGTTTAAATCAGTTTGGAACTGAACTGGTTGGAACCAGTTTGAACTAGTTTGAATGGGTTGGAACCAGTCTAATCCACTTTGAAGTGGTTTGAACCAGTTGAAATGGGACAAACCACGCGGAAGCAGTCAGAACCAGTTTGAACTGGTCAGAGCTAGGTTGAACCAGTTGAAACAGGTTTGAAGCAGATGGAACTGGTTGAAACTGGCCAGAAATGGTTTGAACCAGTTGGAACAGGTCTGGACCAGTTGGAAGTGGTCAGAACTGTTCTGGACTGAAGTGGTTGGAACAGGTTGGAACCAGTCAGAACTGTTCTGACCTGGATTGAACCAGTTTGAACCAGCTGGAACTGGCCAGAACCAGTTTGAACTATTTGGGCTGTGTTATAACAGTTTTGGGCTAGTTAGAACCAGTTTGAAGCTGATGGATCCAGTTTGTATCTTTTCTTTTCATGCAAGAGGATTCCTCCCTCCCAGCTCCCTGTGTAGGACATGCATCCTGCTGGGAGTGCAGGAATCCACGGCCACTGTGGAGAGGCTGGAAAGGACAGCTGTGCTCAGGGAGCCACTGCAGCTGGTGCAGAGCCCAACCCAGCCCCACACTCATCCAGAGTCACGGTGTGCTCCTTTCCAAGGGGCACAGTGTCCTCCCTCCCTCCTTCCCAATCCCTCCCAGGCCATGGCTCCACATCACCTCCTCCTGACCTCACAGGTGTCCTCAGGACCTATTTCCTGATAAATCCTACTTAAAGGCTGCAGCTGAAACCAGGGACCGTGCTACACCAGCAGGAAAACATGGAATTGTCTGTCAGACTGAAGAAATACCCTCACAGCAAAGGCCCTGCATGTTCCTGTGGAAGTTCCACTGAAACTGGATCTGCTCCGAGCTGCAACAGAGGCTGCTCCTGCAACCACAGAGTCTCACATGCCTTGGGCACAGCTGGACAAAAGTGCAGGGCTGTTAAACCAGTCACCTTGGAGATGTCCCAGACCTGCTTGCACACATCACCCCAAAAACAGATTATCTTCCGCAAACAAAATAATCTCCCAAGAGAGACGTGTCTTATTCTCCTCCTTAACCAGATTCACTATGGATTTTTACTTACTCACATCTCAATAACTCTTTTTCCCAAGCCTTAAAACTAGGAACAAGCTTGTCTGCCCTCATCATATCTTCTCTCAGTGGTTAGGACAATTCAGAGTGAAATTAGCATGGAAATATCATTTTATTTTAGAACAGCACTCAAAACAAGTGATTCCTCACCATTTAAAAACAATTTCAGTTTGATTACAAATTATATATCCACCAGCCAAAAAAAAAACCAAAAAATCTAGGTTGCATTTAAGCCAAGCTTTTTTTTACTTAAATACAAAATCTAGTTGTTGTACTGCAGCATCTGCTTGCAAATCTACACTGCCCCTAAGCCTTAACCAAATGCTGAAGGAAGGTAGAATCAGCACCCTTCATAACTTCTGGCACAAAATCCTAACACTTAGGAAGGAAATCCTTGGGATTAAGATTGTGTTCTCACATATAAAATCAACCTGGACTCTACTTTATTAACAAATTGAAACAGAAGTGTGTAAGCTTTGTAATTCAGTATCAGTAAAATAACTTCAAATGAAGCCCAGGACAGTTGTGATAATCACAGTTTTATCATCCCAGAACTATCAGATTCACAAGGTCCACCCTGCACTAAACTCCAGTATCTACTTTGACAAATGACAATTAAAATAATTAAAATCCTTAAACAGCAAATAACACATTCTTTCATAGTTTGTAACACATTCTTTCAAACCTCCACCTCAAAAAAAAAAATGCTTTAAGACACAGCCAGGCACTACTGACACTGGAGATGCTGCTTTACCTCTAACCTAAATGACAAATTACTTTGCATATCAGCAAAGAGATGACATCTCCTTTGTGAGTAAAGTATTGTCTGACGTTCCTTGTGGAGTTTTCCAAGGGCGTTAAATGAGATTTCTTCCCTTTGTGAAGTCAATGGTTACCTCGTTTCTGTGTAGCACCCATCCATTCCATTAGCATTTTACAGGGGTGGATACCACCGTAAAAGGGAAGAGGAGAACCAGAGCTGGGCTGCTCAGAGGGGTTTAACTGAAGGCATCATGAAGTCACTATCAACAAAGCACTAAAGCACCAAATATTTCAAAGCAGAGAAGGTCGTTTTGCAAGGTAAACATCTGCACTTTTACTGCAGTCTTTTCAAAGCCCCCAGGACCAAGGTCAATTTTATTGTGCTGTCATACCGCAGGAGATAAGGACTTTTCAAAGGTATACTTGTCTACTTATTGTAATTTTTAAAGTGTGTAACTTAAAAGAAAAAAAAATTCTAAATTTACAAAGTACGGCAGAAACAGTGAGAATTTCTAGCGACACAAATGCTACTTGCAGTGTTATGCTTACCAATCCAAACCTCACTGAATATATATTGAAACACTGTTTACAGTGAAAACCAAGCACATAAAATCACCACCATGTCCCATTTGCAAGAACCCCATAACATTTCAACCACACCTATTCAGTCCCTACCAAACTTGTCCAAAGGTATGGAATCTGCAGAGACCTACAGGAGATATAATGTCATAAATAAAAATGTCATAGAATAATGTCATATTAAAAAAAAATTAAAATAGAGTATCTACAGGACATAGAATGTCATGCTTTATTATTTCAACAGCAAATGTAGCACCTGACACCTGAGCATGGGGCAATTCAGAACAGCAGGTGACAGGTTGGGTGTATTCTGAATTTAACACAACATCAGACAGGACACAACCTCCCCAAAGCTTTGCTTTGCCAGGTCACCCAGGTCTTGGGCACCAAGGCAGGAGACTAAAGGTTAAAAACACCTGGGAGCTGAGCTCACCTGTGTAGTTTTGAGGAAAAGCCCAGAGCAGAGCACAGCTGCTCAAACCAAAGCTGGAATGTCAGAACAGCAATAGGTTTCAGGAACTCCTCCCACTTACAATCACATAATCTTTAAAGTAAATTATAAACAGCACCTGGAAGGTTTTGCTGTTTCTACAGCAAGGATTTGTTTAACTGTAAGGAATGGACATAGGCCCAGTGAAAAGAGGGCAGAGAAAGCAATTCCCACTCACAGGTGCACAAGGAGCACCAGGAAGCACAGAAAGCTGGAAATGATTGGGGAAAGAGAGTAGGGGAAAGCAGCTTGTGGCTTACAGCTTCTTGGCTAATTGTATTTTTCATATTGATAATGAATTTTAAAAGCATGCTTAATTCTAAATATTTAACTGAGACACTGGTTTTCTAAATGGTCACATGGTAGAAAGATTTTTGAGGGGTTTTTTGGTTGTTTTGTTTTGTGTTTGGTTTTTTTTTTTTAATTTTTGGTTTTTTAAGATAAATAATGATTATAAAGACATAGAAAGAGTTCTGGTCTGAATTCACTCCTCCAAAAAAGAATAAGCAGCATGAGAAACATAAACCTCTAGAAGGCACATTCTACATTTTTCTCCTTAAGTATCCAGAAAAGATTTGTAAGACCTATAAGAATAATTCCTTTACACAAGAAGTAGAAGCCACAGTTTTATTTGAATGAGAAAAATTATGGGAAACAAGCTAAAATGAGTCCATCTTTGCAACACATAACCATAATGACTCATATTTGATCCATTTGCTTTCTTATTTTGCATTTGCTAACAGCCAATGCTCCATGGCCAANCTTTGAAGCTTGAACTGGTGCTTGCAGTTCAATGTTATAAAATTTTACATGTGTATGAATGCCTTGCCAGTATCCTGAACTTTTCCTTTTCACAGAAGGAATGTGCATTTCCTTCTTTGCTATACAATGTATTTTCCTGCACTTCACCTCTACTAAAGGAATTATTAGCTGCAACCAGCTGCACCTTCCTCCAAACAGGCAGGTGCCAAAGATCCTGGTTTCCTGAAACTCTTTGGGGAGCACACCACCCTTCCCAACACAAATGCATAGGAATATTTCAGTACTGTCTAAGATGAATCAGATCCCTGTTTATCAGCAATGAAGTCTACCAAGAAATTAGCACAGCAGCCTCCTCTTTTGTCCAAAATAATCAGCTTTTCTTCTAACAGCACAGATTGGTGCCAAAACTCCTCATATTTCAAAACAGGTTGTAAAAGCCAAAGGAAAAATAACTTGGATTTAAAACCACATAATTTCATCCTTTATGATCAGTACAGTCTAGAGAAGGCATAAAGAATTTAATTCCTAATTCCCTGACACATGAGTGCTGCAGCAGTGGGCTTGGCATGCCCTGCCTGCCCATACTGAAGGGGAACATGGGACATTCCACCTGAATATGAGGAGGAGCTTTCTGACTCGTGAGGGTGGCAGAGCACTGGAACAAGCTGCCCAGAGAGGGATGAGAACCAAGCAGTTTTCAGAGCTCTGAGCATTGCCAGAGAGGAAGGACAGGGTTTGCAGAGCACTGTGGCTCCACACACTTCACTGGTGCACAGCTCTTGCTGCTTGAGAGGTTGGATGGTGAAGGACTGAAAGCTCATTTACAGATGCTGCATGGTTATAATCCACAGTCCCAAGTGGGTGCTCAAATGAGTGCCAGATCTTAATGACTGTATTTTAACACTCTTAAGTATTTTAAAGGAAGATAACAAGAGACTCTCAAGCAATGGCATTCCCCCATTAAGTTCCCTCATTAAACACTTGCAAGAAAAACAATGTACTTTGCAGGAAAAAAGTTTAAAAAGATGTATTGACTCCTTCTGTTAGCCATATTTTCTTAATACAAGCCAACATCAATCAATCAATCTCTTCGCTCTAAGTGCAATTCTCACCTCTCCATGTGGAACACGTTAATGAGTTTCCAGTTTAAAAAAATCATCTATCTTTACCAGGTACACAGAAATAACAGGCTTCAGTCTTGCTTTCTCTGTGTTAAAGAAAAGCTAAGAGTTCTTCTCTTACCACAGGATAACAGACACAAAATACAAGCTCACAAAGCCAGTGTGGGTGTTCTGTTTTGGTGTATTCCTTTTTTTTTTTTTTACCCTCTCTGTGCTTCTGCCAGCACTGAATTTAGTGTTAATTGCGAAGTGCTGGCTCGGCCCTGCACCAGGAATGCAGCAGCAGTGCAGCTGCACTGCTGAGCTGCAGTGCTTGCAGAAAAGTGAGGTGGAGAAACTTATTGCAGGGAAACACGGGTGGGCTTCCCCCCCTACACCAGGGCTGCTGCAGGTGACAGGAGATGTGGTCACCAGCAAAGGGTGGGCTCTGCAGCTCTGGAGACCATTGCAGAGCCTAGAAATAAAACATGGCCCTCCTGCAACTTCAGTAAAAGTTTTACAGTGGCAAAGGGAGCTCTGCTCCTCCAAGAGAAGCTGCCTGTCTTAAAGAGAAATGATGCAATGAAGATTATATTTGTGGGTGAACATGCTTCTGGTAACAAGGAATGCTTTTCCCTAGAGCTCTACACACAAGGCAGCACGAACACAGTCCTCACCAGAAAAGTCTTGGTGAGGAGCAAACTGGGAGAAGGAAACCAAGAGAAGTTACCCCTGGATAAGATCAACATATTTCAGCCATGAATCAGCTGGCTTCCATATCCAGTGTGTCATTTACAGAGAATATTACAGACTGAAGCGTTCACTTAAAATTATGAGAACAATTATTGCAATCAGGAAACAACCATTTGTTGGGCTGAAATTTTGCCTTAAATGCAGTTTGCAAAACAGCTTCAGGAGATACATTTTGCTCATCTCTACTTGTAAATGAATATAAAAAATGATGCATGCATACTGGGGGGAAAAACAAACAAACAAACAAGCAGTGGTCTCCTTTTGCTGATTTGATTAAAACACCTCTCCTCTTCAGCTCATCCTCTGAAGAAAAACTCTACAACCAAAAAATTTAAAGAACTGGTGATGAGGTCGAAGGGTCAGGATTAAAAACCAAGCAGCAACCACCACACATGAGTTATACAAAGCTTACTGCAAGTCAGCTCCTAATTTCAGTTTACATCTGAACAACTCTCTGCATGTCAGTGCAGAAGTGCTGCTTGTAACCACTTTGCTCTCATCTCAGCAGGCTAAATCACAGCTCTGCAGATGAGGCCACAGGGGTATCCCAGAGCCCATCCAAGCACTCTTCATTTAGATTTGTCCTTTTCTTTTTGGCAAACAGCACCCAGATACTGCTCTGGTGCAATCAGGTCTCCTGACAATGTGAGACTCACACTTTAAAGAGCCCACTGACAGATGGATTCAATTTAATGTATGAGCATGAACAGCTGCTCCTGATCACCAGCTTGTACTGCACACTCATTCATCACAAAATATTTCAAAAGGCTGAGCTGAAATGGAACAAATTAATTTGAAGGAGTATGGGAGGTACTAAGCTAGTCTTGGAGAATGTGTCAGATGTAAAAATCACAGCTATGGGACTGCCATTAATTCATTCCCGTAAATGCTGGCTCTGCTCTATTAGCAGCATTCTCCAGATTCTCCAAAATCCAGGAGGGCAGCCTGAATAAGGTATTAGAAAATGTAATTAAATACTCCTTACTGAAGGTGATTTTATAACTAAGTAAGTCACTAAAAGGATCTGACAGCTTCAAGATGACAAGCCTCAAACCACTGCTGAAAAGAGAGGAGGTTATTTCCCCAATGTTCTAACTCAGAAAGAAGATCCCTCAGTTGTGCAATGGAGGGACATGGACCTGCCTTTGCCACCTTCATCTTAAACACTGTGACAGGCCTCACTGCTTTTCAAAAGTTTTCATCTTTTTCTTTGGTCCTTCAGTGCCAAGAACAAGGCACAGCCTGACAAATAAAGCCACCCATTTTGAAGGTCTGTGAGGAGACGGAGAGCTGACACAGAGCTGAGTAATTCACTTTTTTTTTTTTTTAATTTCAGGAATTATGCAGCAAAAATAGACGTTTTAAACATCACAGTGTTTGTCATGGCCACTGGACCATCTCTGAGTGACTCAATTCTTCACAGAGTACTTCCTGTGAGTTGTGCACAGGGCAGCTTCACAGATGTTGGGAAGAAGGGTGATATGCAGGGCGGAAAATTCTCCACGAGTTGCCTCAGGTGGCAAATTCATTCTTGCCAATTCCTACTAGGGTTCTCTAGGAGGGGGGGAAAAGAAGTTTCCAAGACCTTTTTGAAGGTAATTCTTATCTAGATGTGATACTTACAGCATCTTCAGACACGTGTATCATCCAAGTGTACTTGTACTCATGTGAATTCAGGAGGAAAGCATGTAATGCTTATGTAGAATTCCAAATTTCACACACTTTTGTATCACTATGAGGTTGTTAGGTCAGATTTTTGTGTCTTAGTAAGAAAAACACAGTTCTATTTTGAGCTGCAGAGAATTTAACAATAATTTTTTGTAACACTTATTGATAAATGGGGAGTAAAAAGAACAAAAGTTTCTTCAATATAGAAAATGTAATCTTTGCAACAGTAGAGAAAAAAAAAAAAAGAGAGGACTTTTGGATAATAATATTTCCCTCTTTCCTTCTACAGAGTACCTTTGCCAGTCTCTTGCTCTACCTACTCTCCTTCCTCAAGGGCAGGTAAGGAGACAAAGCTCAGGTGTCACAAGCTTGCACAAGTAAGGCACATCAGCTCCCCTGCCACGCAAGGGAACAAAGCCACTGCTTGCCATCTCCCAGGCTCCTGCTGCCTGCTGGGAAAGCAGCCAGGGGAAGTGGTGATTAGATCTCTACCAGGTCAATAACCAGCTCTGAGACAGCAGGTTTGACTTATTTTGGGAGCCCAATCCACCGCCAGGGTACACGCTCCGATGCGAGGTGAGAAGCCGTGGGCTTTGTTTGATCTGCCAGAGCCAAAGCAGGAGCACACACAGGCTCACACACCCTCTGCAAAGGTTATTCATCACCACAGCAACCTCCAAACAAAGGTGGGAGCCAAGTCAGACTGACTGGCTTCACCCAGCCCTGTCCCTCTGATGACAGAGGGCAAAGGTGCTCTCTGCTTGCACCCTACAGGGGACTTAATTGCTGGGGTTTGTTTTTATGTCACTGGATCTCACAACTCCACTTTGAGCATCCCAGCGTGCATGCCCAGAGCAGAGAATGGCCACGCTGATGCATTAAGCAATAAAATTCTTCTATAACCCCAGATAAAAGGAGAGAGAAGAGCACAATTCCTTCTTGCCACACGGTGAGCAAGTGCCATATTCCATGACACACCACTGTCGCCCCACCCTCTCCACGTGCTCCCCTAGGTGCCAGGAATGGCTGCTGTAAAATAAACACCCCACCTAAACCCAAGAAAACCCCAATCTGTTTAGCTACCATTCTGTCCTTCCTCTCCCTTCTCCACTTCTTTTCTTCACATCCTCTCTCGCTCCACGGGAGATTAACGATTTTGGATATGCTGCGAAAATCCAACCGAGACAATAAAATAATTGGAAACTCAGCACAAATGAAAAGCAGAGTGGGTTTTTTTTCCCCCCTAAATCTGAAAAGAACAAACCCTGATACTTCCCAAGTCACTGGAGGAAAGAGATTATGGTCATTTCTAAGCCTTTTCAACTACCAGCCAGGAGGAAAAAAAACCACAGTGTGTAATGACAAGCTGTCAACACTCGGCGAGCAGCGTGGCTCTCGTTTGTGACGCTGAGCTCTCTCCTGCAGAGCCGGGCTCGTGGGCACCAGCAGCCCTCACCACATGCAATGACAACCCTGAAAATGCCCAGATTTCTCTACCTGTCCTAAAGCACATCCCCCACCTGAACAGCCAGGTCTCAGGATTTAAAAGATAGGGTAACCATTTGTTTTGAATTATAGGATTTAAAAAAAAAAAAAATCCAATTGTTCAGAGGAATTTTATTTTTTAAATTAAAGCCACAGGTGATTGGAGCAGATAATAAAATCTCATTATCTCTCATTTACTCCTGTCAAGAAATAGAAATTAAATTTTGCTGTAGTAAAATCATCAGAAATATCCATCCACCTTCAGTTGTTTTAGATCTAAGCAAAATTTATGTTAACAAAAGAGTGGTTTGATTCATACCAATGGCTTAAGCTATCATTTTTCTTGAGTTTTAAAACAGTCATTGGTAGCTAACCATTCATTTTTTGCAGGATTATGATGGTTTACAATTTCTGTCAGTGTGTTTCAGCATCCAACCACCTGAGGCAGGAGGTTCATTTACCTGCAATATTCTGCAATATTTCTAATAACCAATCACTTCAGTGATTTGGTACTTCAAGGGAGCCTATAGGAAAGAGGAGGACAGACTTTTATCAGGACCCACTGCAATAGGACAAGAAGAGATAATGGTTTTAAAGTAAAAGAAGGTTGAATTAGAACGGATGTAAGGAAGTTTTTTACAATTAGGGTGGTAAAAGAGGTTACCCAGAGGAGTGGTGGATGCCCCATCCCTGGAAATATTCATGGCCAGGCTGGATGGAGCTCTGAGAAACCTGGTCTACTTGACCACGTCCCTTCCCATTGCAGGGAGGCTGTACTAGATGGTCTTTAAAGATCTCCCCAATGTAAAATATTTTATGATTCTATGATAATACTGTTCTGAGAGTATAATTAAGAAGAACTAGAAGTTAAAAAAAAAAAAAAAAAAGAAGAGAAAAGTGTAAGAAAATTCGGCTTCCAGATGAAGGTTCAAACTGTAGTTTCAAAAGTCTACACTGCACTTGCAGGTAGCAAACAGTAATGGAGAGGAATTGCAAGCAAAGTGCAAAACACCACTCAACCCCAAGGGCAGGACACTCCCCAGACACCCTGCACTTGAAGTTCTATGCTCTATAGTGCTCTCAGAAATAGGGGGGGGAAAAAACCCAACTAAAACAACAAACTAAAAACCTGCATTTGAGTTCACACATTTCTTAAGAGCAGCCACAGGCAAACCCACGGAACTGGATGTACTCAGAGCACTGTGGTTTATGTCCCAGCACAATCAGCACCTGACCTGATAAGCAGGCACTGGCTTGACTCAGTCTTTATTTGTGAATAAAGTGAATTTTCAACGCACCTTCCTGATGATCTGCAGTTTAAGAAGGAACCTTTCCACACAGAGATGGTTTCCCACCCATCTTACAAGGGAGCAAAGGTTTTTGCCTTCTCCCCCATGCAGGCATTCCATCCTGTGAGTCAGACTGACACCTCAGACACAACACACAGACATTTGTCCTAAATTGGTATCCCCCTGACCAAGACACAGATGTGCAGGAATTCTCTGGCTTCTACAAAAATCTGTGATCTCTAAATTTTAATAATTGATAATATTTACAAGCAAAAAAGAAGCGTACCTACCCAAGTGACAATGATTTTAAATAAAAAAACACTTCTTCAATAACTACCTTGCTTTCTCTATTTCTACACACCCTGAAAATCAACTGCAACAATTTGGAAACCTCTCTCCTCCAAAGCTGCTGCTGTTAGCACTAAAGTTGCTGTATTATTTAAGTGCTGGGGTTCAGAGTTCTCCAGCAGCAGAAAGGAACTGCATCAACCTTCAGTGATTCCCAAGACAGCAGCTGCTATTCTTGAACTGAGGCAGGAAGAGCAGCAGCAATAAAAAGGAAAGGAACTTAAGGACAGGTAAGTTCCAGCTTGTTATGTGACAATGGCACCAAATTTGTTTTCCTAAACTTTCCACTAATTAAAGCCTACTTATTTTAGTCTGGCTTAACAGGCTACTGGACCTTGAAATAATGTACTTGTATTCCTTGCTCTGCCTTTGCCCCCTTTCAGCATAAAGCAGAATTACCCTCATCATTTTTCAGGCTGGGGTAATTTTCCAACTCTGTTGCTAATCAAGGTAGCATGTACAGCTCAGGACAGCACTGACCTTCAGGTCTTTGTCCAAATATTCCAACCAGCCTTTTTAACAACATGGCAAGAACCTGAGAGAGCCAAACAAGTGCCCTGGTTGCATTTTACCCTCCCTGCACCCATCCTTACAGGGGGCTCCTCCTGCTGCTCCAGAAGAGACCTTCAGGTAGTTCTGCCTAAAGCACAAAGCCCCTACTCTGATATTCATAGGAAAATTCAGCACCTGATGCTGAGCTGTGTCATGCTGATGCTTTAATGGGATTTTTTTCCATGTCTAGAGGGGCTATCTCCCCCAAATTCCACGGAGAGTTTTAAATGATTTGCTGTAGCTAAGGGCACATATGTTGTTTTTAATAGCAAACGTGTGTTTTACAGACCAGGCTGCATCTCATCAATGATTCCTTGGTGCCACACTCCCAGGAAAACAGCAGTCAGCCCAGCATGGCAGTCTTAAATAAAGCAGGGTGTTACAAGGTGTAAGGCAGCTCTCCACACATTTACTGTCAAAGAATCACAGCATTTCAGCTGCTGGAAAAAGTAGTCCACCATTGTTTTATCAAGGAAAATCACAAATTCGAAAAACTGACTAGAAACCACTTTCCCCTAAAACAATTAATGGTTAGCTATTGCCTTTTGTAGAGAGGTTATGTCTAGTATTGAGCTGGGAACAGGATCATGCCTCAGAGGTCAGAACAAGCTCACTCTTTTCTTTACACAGCATCTTCAAAAGGAAGCTGGGGATGAAGTTTGTCTGCACACAGCCACACAGAGATTTCAACAGGAAAGAAAAAACCAAATCCATGCACTTACATAAAAGGCTTTGGGCAGTTTCATTTTCTATTCAGCTGGAAAGGGAGTGAACCAGCATGCACACACACATTTTTAATCACCCTTGTGCTGACAGCAGCCAGTCACTACTTCTGTTATCAGAACCCAACAGCTTGGATTTCCAGGCTATGAAGCACTAAGGAAGAGGGTATAAAATCTCCTCTGGTTAAAAAAGCACAGTGATATCATCTAGTATAACACACAAATGCTATAGAATTGAAGTTTGGCCTCACCAGGACATTACTCATTCAGTGGAGGGAGAGGGGGGAAAAAATCCATAAACATACAAACCAATAGTAAGGATTTCCTAAGATTAGCTGGTAACCTGGATCACTCTCATATTCTCTAAGCCCATCAGTCACACTCTGGGAAAAACAAGTGAGGCAGGCCAGTCTGTGCATCCAGAAACTCAGAGTTTGCAACAGATGCCAGGTGTTAAAGAGACAGAGAGGAAAGAGAGAAGCTGTGCTCGTGTACAACTCACCAGTGATCACTTGTGCAAATGCCACGTGCCTGGGCTTAGAACTTCAGCCTGGGTAGATGCTGTCCCTGCTACTGCTCAATTCAGCTGGCTGGCATCTCTCCAGAGGCACTCAGAAGGCAGCTGCCCAACAGGACAAATCACTGAAAACCAGAAAAGAAACAGGTTCAGCTTTGCAATTCCACTGCACATTACACAATGAGTTCAGCTTGCTAATCCCTGACTTCTTAAAATGTGATTTCCCTCAGTGCATGACAGGGAGAAATACAGTTCTGGTTAGAGTTCATCCACTACTGTCACTGTGAGTTTCCTAAATACCAGTAATACCAAAAACAACTCCTCTGTACAGTAACCTCATGGTCAGGATAACTGAACAGCCTCCACCATAAACCCTTCAAATTTTGTTACCCCTCAGTTTTGAATCTGACATTCAAGAGTTAGTCCTTTTCTATTTCATGTCTTTATTCATATCCAACACTTCATTCTAACTTAGGTGTAATGAGAGTCATTTCCAGCTTCATAACTTCACTATTCCAGGCACTGACCAGTTCTTCAAATTTTATCAAATCTGACCAATTTACAGCAGAATTTTCTTATGAATTACCCTCTTTAGGTCTTCATTTTGGCATTTTCCCAATCCTGTAGCTTCTATGAGAGGTTCCATTTCCTCTCCCTGACAAAGCCATTTACAATAAATCCAATTAAAATTAATTAAAACATACAGATCAATTTGATATGGCAACAGAACTAGGGAGAAGCAGCACCAAGTCAACTCATTGACAGGACAAGTGAGAATAGGTCAATTCAGCCAATCTGAATTGATCCAGTGGTTCCACATTAATGTAAAAATGAAGTAGTATATATTGTGCTAGTTTTTATACTAAACCTTGTCAATCTGCTTACTAATATGACCAGATTCTACTGGTGGTTTACCTGTTAATCACCTATTTCTGTTAAAAATGTAACATTTTAATATTTGAAGGGGAGAAAAACAAATAATGGGTTTTTTTTCTGACCAGGAAACCCTGACAGAAGAAAGGATAACACATGGGCACAACACCTTAAGGCAGCACAGGTTCCCTTCCATTCATGAGCCTCAGCCTTTCCCAGCTCAATGACCTCAGGCAAGACTCTCCACCCTTCCATGCCCATTTCATTCCCTTCAAAACACGGATAAAGTCCAAGAAAGATAAGGAGCTACTGGAGCAGCAGAGGGACATGATGATGATGAGGGGTCTGGAGTGCCTCTCTCAAGAGGAGACTGTGGGAGCTGGGCTTGGTTAGTCCAGGGAAGAGAAGGCTGAGAGAGGATCTCATCAATGCATGTAAATATGTCAAAGGGGTGCCAAGAAGGCGGTGCCAGGCTCTTTTCAGTGGTGCCCAGTGACAGGACAAGGAGCAGGGGCCATAAACTAAAACACAGTAAATTCCACCTTAACTTCAACATAAGGAAGAACTTTTTAACATAAGGAAGAACTTTACACTGGAACAGCTGCCCAGGGAGGCTGTGGAATCTCCCTTTCCTGGAGAAATTCCTGTGGAATCTCCCTTTCCTTCTTCTTTGTGTAACCTGCTCTAGGTGACCCCTACCTTGGCAAGGGGGTTGGATGAGATGATCTCCAGAGGCCCCTCCCAACTCTAACTAATGATTATGTGTGATTCTGTAAGAAGGAAAAAAAAAAAAGAAAAAGGATAGACTACAACTCTTTTCCAATAGTAACTTATAATCTCAGCAGCTTCTTGCATAGAAATGAATTCTTCTCAGTAGAATGGAAGACTAAAGAATTCTGCTAAAAAAAGGAAGTAGCAAACAGAAGCACACTCATTGTTTCCAGGCTCCTTATCTCTGAAATTTGTTACAGGTTTTGGGATTCTCATCTGAAAGCCAATGTAAAACAGAAAAGGAAAAAACCAGATTTCACTGGTGAGTTTCTGAGCTCCTCCTTGCTGATGTGATTCCTCTGTTTGCTGCCCTGGACATGAACACAGTTAATGAATAATGACTGTGCAAACAAAATATCAGACAATGATGGGAGGGAAGGGTGAAATGATTGTGTGGGAGGCTCGGATTGGATTTGGCAACAATTAGAAAAATTGATGCCTTTTTAATGATAGGAAAAGGCTTTGCTGGAAAGATAAGACAGACATGACATTCAAAATACTTTAGTCTTTGGATGTAAATGTATGGAAATAGAAAGTTCAAGAGGTTGGGGTTCTTCATTGTGTTTTCCTTTTATGTTAAAAAACATAGCTCTCAAAACTTACATCCAAATATGTGTGTAAAGCTTCAGCTCAATTCAAAGCTGTTACAGGATTTGATTTGCTTTTATCACTCTCTAGGAATATTGTTTACTACATGTAGGACTGCCTCCTACAAGGTGCAGGATGTCTTTGCTTTCCCTTCCAGTAAGAGCCCAAGCCAGTAGAAGTTACAGACACTTGAAGAATCAGACCAATAACTTATTAACACCAATAAGATCCTCCCCTAACTGGTTCCACCAAATGTGTTATCAAAAGAGGGCACCAGAGATTGCTCCCTGCTTGACTAAGGTTGCAGAGTGCACATTTCCTTCTCTGCTGTTACTCCCAATTCTGGCAGCTCCTGCCAGATTCTCACATGTGAGAAATGCCTGCTACAAGCCCATGAAATGCATTATCCCACTACTCCTTTAGCAGCACAGAGTAGCTTAATGATATCCTGTAAAAAGTTAAAAGGGAAAAGGACATTTCTCCACAAAACTCACACACAATCCCTTAATTACAAAATAAAAACCTCTTGCAGTTTTACTCTGTGTCTCTACAGCTCTTTTTCCTTAGCATCATATTTACATGATCATTTCTACAACGAGATATAACCACTTCTAAATAAGTGTTATTACATAAACCACATTTACTATCCTAAAATTTATAACCACAATTTCCATTATTCAGTATCTTCCATCAGCAGATCTCAAATAATGTTTAGAAGATTTAATCAGGTTAAACTACCAACTACCACTACAGATGTGACTTCCAAAGTGAAAGCACAATTACACAAGGTAAAATAAATCCTTTTATCCAGGAAATATGGACTGTGATACTTAATCTTGCAAAATAACAGAGAGATAATTTAAAATAAGGTATCCACAAAGAATAGTGTGTGTGCCAAAAGACTGTTTGTATTGGTTTTACAAAGAGTGGACAGAATGTTCTTTTCCAAAGAACCACAAAACAAACTTCCTGAACCAATGTGAGTTTTCTTTTTGCTTGTATTTAATCCAAGTAAATGTGGTTCAGCCAAACTTATTTAATAAGGAGGGGAAAAAAAGAATCAATTAGTTTGGCATAACCTTGTCTTGCAAAAGTACAGTCACACACTTCAAAGTGAGGGAAAGTGGTCACCGGAACAGACCTAGAACCACTGCTTCTCTGGGAAATCAGTAATAATAGTAGGGAAGGAGCTTTTTTGACTATTTTATATTTCTTCCACAGCATAATAAGCAGCTGTAATTAACTCTCTCCCTTTTTGGGTTTTTTTTTCTGTTTTTACTGCAAGTCTCTTGCTGCACACCAGCAGGGTTTGAGGATGTGGAAAAGAAAGAGGCAGTGTGTTGAGATGGCAATGCAGCACACAGGAAAAAGGACTTGAAATCATCACACACCAGTTTATTTAACATAATATTTTGTTCCTAAATCAGTCATTTATGTAATCTAGGAAAAACAAACAAACAAAACTAAAGAAATCCAAAACCAGCAAAAAACCTCCTCCAAGTTCAGCTTTTACCTCTTTTGGCCTTTCAGGAGCTGATGGGTAAGTGCACAGGGAAAAGCCTCTTTGCAAGGCAAAGACAAAAGCATTGTTGGAAAGGTCAAAAGAGACAACATATCCTTTAGTGTGATGCATTTGTAATCCCTGTTTTAGAAGCACTAATGAATTTAAAACTAAAAGACATCATACACATCCTCTACCCTACAGGGAGATACTGAGACCCCAAAAAACATCTCTGCAGCAGGTCTGTTTACATGTGCACTTGTGAAAGCTCCTTGACCAACAAAAATGCTCATTTCACCAGATACACAATGCAACATCCAGCATTTCTAGAAGTACAGGTTTTCCCAAAGTACCACAGGCAGATTTGTCACATGTGCCACACAAATGCCCGTCCCTTCTCTCTGATGGGCTGAGATGCTGCATCATTTAGTCAGAATGCCAAAAGAAAAAGAAGCCTCCACACCACTCATGTGCAAGTCAGACACTTAAAAGATGATATTCAACAGCATCATTTCAAAATGCTGCACTATAATTCCACTATAGAATAGTTACCCTAAAGAGATGAATAAAATACCACCCAAGAGTGGGATGGATACAAAGAGAGACAGAAATCTGAGGGGAAGACAATAGAACAGCAAAATGTGACTCATGTTACTTATACTGATGCAAAGCTTTGTAAATCCAGTCTGATGTCTAAAAGTTGTCCATCTTCATTGCCATAGGAGTTCAAAATTACTATAGATATTTATTATTATTAATAATATTATTATTATTGCCACCTTTTGAGTGTTTATACTTTCCTTGGTTCCGTTCATCAACGTCAGACTTGGTTTATTCACAGCCAGATATTAGATTTCAGTGGCTATTGTCACAAGCTGTTTCCTTGTTTATTTCTGCATTTCTTTCAGCTTCAGCTTCTTACAGGGTGGACAATGAAACCTGGTTTTACTTTTAGATTCCTCCTGCCACAATGTTTGGTTTTCAAACTCTGCAAGGATCAGGTTTAATAAATTGAAAATCAATCAGTACTATTTCTATTTTGAAACAGGAGAAAAATTATATTAGTCTCAGGTATTATAAAATTTTTTTTCATATATTCAGCTTGGATCCACTTCTGAACCTCAGTGCATTAAAGTTACAATGTCAAATATATTCATATGTAAACTCCTATTCTACCTGCTAGAGGCATATCTTAGTAGAAACCCTACAATTATTATTTTTTCAATTGAACCAAAGAAGATTATTAATAAAAAAACCTGCAGAGGCTAAGTTTCTGCCTTCCTGAAGTCAATACACAGTTGGTCTCACATCTCAACACACCTGGGATTTCTTGCTAGCACTACAAAACACAAACCTGTCTCTTTAGATACATGCATGGGGTAAGCAAACAAAACTGAGAACAGGATATTATTTAGGAAGAGAAGATTAGATTGTTGTCTTACAATACCACTACAGACTGAAAGGATGAGCACAGAGAGCACAGCAATGGGAAACAGACACAGGTTGTTACTGGCGTGATTAAATTCACCACCCACACCCACAAAGGGACATCATAAGATTGGGAATTCTCTCAAAAACTGCATCAATTCCCATACCTTTGACAAGGGCTGGTGTAGCTTAAGAGATGTGTGGGAAGCGTCACATGTGGTTTCAGAAAAAGCAGTACGAAAAATAATTTGGTTTTTGGAAAGCAGCAGGAGAGTGCAAGAAGGGGTTGGTTTCTTATTAGTCACTCTAAAATGTGAGCAGAAATGCCCAGCCCTTAATTCTCAGGCTTAGCACATTTGGTAGGACTTGAGGAACGTTCTAAATAGCAATTTATAAATACTGCCATGTGGCAAAACCACCCATCATATCCCTGTTCACCCTTTGCATTCCCCCTGCACCACCCAAAGACACTGCATTTATTTCAGGGTTTTTTTCCATCCTACCACTGGCTTAGAAAGGGAGGTTGTTTGCCACAGGTGCTCAGAACAGCAGAAGCTAGGCTGTGAAAAGTAACCGTGCTTGTTCTTCTAGCTGACCTTTTTTGTTCAATTTTCCTGTTCAGCAAAAGGGGAAAAAAAAAAAACACCAAAAAAAACACATGACATTCCACAGAAACAGCAAAACAGAGAACATGGACAGACTAGCATAAAACAACATCCATCCTTGGCATATCTCAGCACTAGAGATTACCAAAATGTCCACTGGGCTCAGTAGCAAACTAACTTAATTTCCCAGCTGCCTGCCATCAAGTCCTTCCTTTGCTGGCCCTCTTGTAAAATGAGAGCTGAAATAATCCAGGCAACTGTCCTGCTGTAGCCTGAAAAGTCAGCCTCTCCTACTTTTTCAGAAGGGCAAAGCACACCATAAAAAACGCCCAGGATTCATGTGAAAATTCAACAAATCAAGAAGCTTGTTTAAAAAATATGCTAATCTTGCCTTGTGTGAAGTTATTGTAGCTCATTTGTTGTGTGAGACTTCTCAAGATGTGGAAGAAGGAAGGAAGAAAACAGGAATCCCTTGAAAAGAAGGGTGGAGAAGCAGCACGAAGGCACTTTCAGTAACTCCATAGTTAAGAAAACTCTGGGCCAAAAGGTGAAGGACAGAACATTTGGTTCAGACTGGTGCAAATTTAATACTGTGCACAGATTAGGAATGTGGCCCTTCCTAGCACTGGAGAACTGTATCATCAGGAAGATCTTGAATCTTTTCTGTTTATTAAGGAAAGAAAAAATTCAGGCAGCTCTTTGAAATCCCTTCCTCAAAGGAAAGCAGAAGGGTTTTCACATCAATACACCTACAGACATCCACCACATTACAGCCACTGTGGTCATAAAAGTTATTTTAAGCATGGTCTGTAGTAATAAATTAGTTTTAGTGCCAATAATTTTCTCTTTGTAGCTGAGGAGGAGGAGGAGTTTCCCCATCATGATGTCATCAGAAGTTACTTTGAAGCTGCATCGAAATTTGGATTCATTAAATTTTTATCCCAAGAGAAGACAGAGCACACCATGGACATGGCCTCTGAAACACCTAAAAACTTCTACCAACCTCTTAATTTTTTTCCTATACTCCTGTACATCAAATCAATTTGATTTTTTGTAGACAATTTTATAGACAACTGTAAAACCAGATATTCTTCAGCAGTCCATGCTATCCTTCACCTGGGAATCACAAAAGAGTCACAGTACTGAGACATCTGGATGCCAGAATTCAGTCCATCTCTTCATTTCCTCAAATGCCATTTCTTACCTTTGCCTTTGCACTTAAACCCAGCTAGAATCACTGACTAGCTCATGTAGGCCCCTGGAATCAAAGCACTGCACTCTTGGTGATGTTTTCCAGTCTCTTCTGATATTGCCCTTCAAAGTCAGAAACCTTCTGCTCTGACTCAAAGCAACCTGTGACAAAATTCAGCAACTGTGACCTTTTTTCTTCTGCTCCATCACTGCTACTGACCACAGGCCTTGAACCCCTCATTATTGACCTCTACTTCACAAATTAATGGTTTATTGTAATGCAATGAGGCACGTTAAATCACACGCCAAGTTAAATCTACCTTAACAAAAAATCAATGCAACTGTGAAAAGCAAGGTTTGTAATAGCCTTTATTAGTCTAGTAATGCATGTGGGGGGAAAAAGAGGAAAAGAAAAAGAGAACAAACCTGTTTTTAGGCCAGCTATCAGGTCTAACAAAAAGAGTGCATGTTATTTTGAAGAATCAAGAATCTAACAGTCCACAACAAGGACGAGGTGGCAGTTTTCTTAGAGCTGCTCTGTTCCTTCTAAAGATTTTGCAATGCTCCCAATAGAGCATAACTTCTAATTCCTATTGCAATGGGAATAAATCACATTAAAAGTGGTAGCAAAGTGGTAGTGATAAGAACTCTAAAAATGTGGTTTATTGTTTAAATGGGGGGTTTTGGGGGCGA
>VXBC01011968.1:785231-808523 GCA_013399945.1 Ploceus nigricollis
TGGGGTTTTTTTGGTTGTGTTTTTTCCCTTGGTTGGTTGGATTTTGAAAAATGGGCAATCCAGCCTGGAGCAGGACTCTGGCCAGGACAGAGCTCAGGACAGTCTAAAAGGCAAGGATTTCTGGAGACCTTTCCTAGATATTCTCCTCAGATCCTACATGAGAAAAACAAACCTGACAGCCCCTTTGCTGTAGGACAAGGTCCCTCCCTCAGTTTCCTGTAGGTGATGAAAGGCACCAGCGATGGCCAAGTACTCATCAGGAGCCCTGGGAAGGTCAACTACAAAATAATATTCCTTTAATCAAGTCTGATCTCGGAGTCAGCTTTCTAAAAGATTCCACTTTGTAAAAAAAAAAACCCAGAAAAATGACAAAAACCACCACTTATCTCTATAAAGATTTTCTTGTTAATGTTTCTTTTATTGAGGTCTATTAAAAAGTAATGCTTTCAGTAATGTCTGGCAGTAATGCCCTTCTAAAAGTTAAGGGTGCATAAAAAGGAAATCCTCATGCTTAAATACCTTCCAACTTTTCTAATTATCTCTCTTCCTCTGTTTTATAATTTTGGAACAAGGGTGTTTGCCCTTGATCTGATCCCAGATTCTCTTTGACTTCTTTGTATCATCTCATTTCTGCTCTTATTGCCTTATTAGTAAGGAGCTGATTCTGCAACAGGGCACATATAAGTACAGAAGTTAATTAATATTCATTGTAGGCCAAGAACAGGATTTACACCACAAACAAAAGAGCCTAATCCTGAGCTAACAGATCATACAAAAAAAACAAACACAAAATGCTCAGCCTCCCTGCAAACTGGAAAAACCCCAAAAAAAACCCCACCATGGTTACAGGGATACTTTTCCTCAGCTCTGTATTGACCATTCTGCACATCTCTCATATTTCCACACTATTTTTGCCTGGCAATTATGATCAAAACAGAGTAACTCTAAATCAATATTGCTAGTCAACAAAGTGAGGACATTAAAAATCTTCATGACCAAAAGGAAATTTTGTGCATCCCATTCAGAAGGAAAAAAAAAAAGAAAGTAAAAGCCTTTAAGTTTCCCAAGAATGCCTACAATTTTTGCTTGCTACTTGCTACTGTCAACAAAGTATTTCAACTGTGTTTGGTTTTGTTCACTGCATAGAGTCATTACCAATGCTGAACACACTCAAACAGAAAATCCCTCTGAACAAACAATTCCTAATCCCATGTTTCATCATTTTAATCATACCACCAGAATTTTTCTGGGGAAAATAAATAAAATCAGAAATCTGCTCTCGTTTAAAACAACATTCATTACATTGTTATTCTATGCATTCAAAGCTACTTACAGACTTGCAATTCTGACCATAAAATATCAATTCATGGTGATGAATGAAAAGAAAAACCTCAAATTGGTAAACAAATTCAAGAAAAATGTGAATAAAACACTGTTCCTTGTAGGCTGAAAGAGGCTATTCCACATCTTTGCGTGGAGGAATAAACTTGGGGCCAAATCACAAAATGTAAGATAAGAAGTTATAATGGAAAAGCAAAATACATCTCACAACACGTGTATGATGAGGGTTAGAAAAAAATGGAGAAAAATTGAAAATGGGGACAATCTTTTTAAGCCCAATGAAGAAAGCAACAGTTCCCAGCCTAACTGGAAGCTGACCTTTTCCAATAGTTTGCAGGAGATGGGATGAGGTGAGAAACTCTAGAAGTGCCTCCAGTCTGTCAGGTCACCCATGCATTATTTACATTGCCCAAGCAGTGTCATTTGTCTTGAACTTCAAAACAATTTGTGCACCCTTATTAGAGATTAATAATAAATCCACAGTTTCCCCTCTGTTTGCTAGGGTGAAATAAAGACTGCTAAAATAAAGGAAGGACGTACACAACAGACACATAGGAAACAGAAGACAGAGAAAATATAATCAAAATCATACTCCAGAGGAAATATTTTCACTTCCCAGGAGGTTCAAAACACTGCTGTCAGTGTCTTGCTATGCCAAAAACACCCCCAAACATAAACCAGATACTTCATGGTGCCCACCTAGGGCATAAATTTATAAAATATAATTATGTCAGTGGATTACACCAAGAACTTCCTGCAAGCTCCAAGGAATTGTTTTAAAACAAGGTGGATGAAAAAACAGGCCAAAGGAAGTAGTAAATGGCAGCTCTTAACAAGAATGTTTCTAGAAGACCAAAGCCAATACTGTCTTTCAGAGCCCTAAAACACTGAAAATTAATATAATGGGGAAAAGCCCCATTCTGGTGATGCCTATGTGTACACAAATGTTGAAATTTTGTTATGAGACAAGAGATAAGAAAGAGCACTAAATACACTCCACAAAATAAGAAATGGAGAGATGTTTTGTGGTTTTACAAGAGGGTGATATTAGCCTGATAAACACAAATATTTTAAAAAAAAACTTGTGTCGGATTAAAATCGAAAGAAAAATTTTCTTCAGAAACAAGAAATAGACCTCAAGATGCAAAACTGACATCTGTTTTATTAAAATGCAGACATCCTCAGGAGATTGAGTAATTCTGCATGGTCTCACACATCTAAGGATTCCTAGAGCAGGATTTGAATGGCAGATTTAAGTCAACTTGAGAGCACAAATATGAGTGGCTTCCATCTTTATCACTTTCAGCTTTTTCTTTTTTGAGTGTATGGAAACATCCACCATGGAAATTTTGTTTCTAGTATTAATATTACTATTTAGAGTCACAAATTTCATCAAAATAATTTACAAGCTTAGCATGGGAAGCCAGGTTTTATCAAAAGAGCTTTCAACCTATTGGTCTGAAAAACAATCTTCCCATGAAGACAAAAGCACAGCAGTCACCATATTACTGAAGGTCTAACTCCAGTCTAAAAATGAGTAAGTTAAAATGTATTTACTGGAATTTAATTTAAAATGTATTTACATTTTAATCAGAAAAAGTAACAGTCTGCTTGTCTAGTGACTCTTTCAAGCTTTAAACTCTACAACATTTTTTTTCCCCTCCTATCACAGCCTTAAATTTAATTAAGATTAATTTGATCTACTGGTCCTCTAGGAGTTGGACAAACATAATTAATACATTAGGCTGAAAATTCAAACTTTTATCAATGAGCTCAGGCAACTCCACAGGGACCCTCAAGTCTTTTAAAAAGTTAATCCTCATGTAAGTGTTGTGTCTTCAAACACTGGGCTTTTCAGTGAGAGCGTGCAAAACTCTCTCCCCTCCCAAAGCAAAACAAAGATGTGGTAATTCCCCACAAAGAACTAAGAGAATAATAGCTGGACATATAGTGAAAAGGGTCTTTGTCTTGAAAGGCATAAATGCATCTCCCTGCATAAGAGATGGCTGTGCTAACTGGAGCACTGCTTATTCTGTTACACTAAATATTGCCTCGGGACCTCAACCAACCATGACATGGCAAGGCTCTGTGCCCATTTATGAAGTTCCTTCAGAGGAATGACACTCAGGCCAGGATCTCAAAGTTCTAAATCTCTCCTTGTAGGAAATTAATGTGGACACAGGATGACTTTGAGTGCAGCTGCAGAACAAAGCTAAAGAATTCAGTTTGTGCCTGTCACCTTCTGCTCAAGACTGAGAGAGGAAAAATCCACTTACAATGCAAAAACTTGTCTGTAGTAGCTCAAAGTTTTATCATCCATCAATTAACTCAGGAAATATTTGCTTAGTAGTGATGCTGGGCCAGTGACTTCACAAGATCCCCCTGATAGACCCTTGTGAAAGCAGGGGGATGAACACACTCCCCAGCCTGCAGAACAAACAACATTGGAGCAAATTCCCTCAGGAAAATCAGGCAGGAAGATGAGGTATTTATAGAAAGGGGAGTTAAAGTCACTTGGCTCCCTTTTTTTTCAGCCACTCATTATTTATACTGATACTGGCAATCATGGGATGGCTGCAGAAGGGACCAAGAAAGAAAGTTTTCACCACAGTGCTGTCAGCATGAAACTGGGGATTTAAATAACTCCTCCTGCAGTGAGTGGCAATACCGTGGCACAGCTTTGTCCCCAGAATGCTGCAGATTTTCATGGAACTGCCAGAAATGAAGGTTGCATGCAGTGGGCAAAACCAAACACAGTGGGCACAGACAGATCAGAAAAAGAAATGCCTATTACCAAACTGCAAAAATGCTGCAGGAGTAACAGGAAAATGAGAATATTATGTTCAATGTTCCTGAGAGAAGTAAAAATGTTTTGCATACAAGGCTTACTCAGAGACATAACAATTCACAGCATTAAAAACATGACATATTTTTCAACCTAATTCTTATCTAGGTACTTGAAGTGCATTTTTCTTTGGGCTGCAACCACTCAATGCTGATACAACAAAGAGTCTGTCAGTCCTGTAAATCATATCTTTAAGTTCCAGTGAGACATGATTATGTGTTATTCAGGTTACATGTGCATTCTTCTTGACAGTATGAAAGCTGGCAGTCCTCTAGCCAGGCAAGAAAATAATTATTTCCCCATACAACAATGCTTAGACTGTTTCTAAAACCCTAACTTCAGTTTGGCGTATTGGGTTTTTTTTTTTTCAGAAATCTGCAAATCCTTTGCAATTTGACAGCTTCCAGTATTATTTTCACAGTGAATTTCCTAGCAAAACCAGTGCTGAAATTATATTCCTCTGTCACAACCTAAAGGAGGACTTTTTGCCCCAGCTGAGCACTGCCCAAGCACTGGGACACAGCAACAGATGCAGGAGCTCTCTGTTAGCTTGTGCCCAAAAAGAAAGAAAAGATTGATATTAAAGTGTCTGTACTTATTTTTCTACACATTTCACTGCATTGTGTTCCAGCTTATGTGAAACAGCAGGACAAGGAAGGAGCTTGGATAAATGTTTTCCACTGAATTTGCACAGGGAAGGCAAATATCTGTGGCCTTGCACAGTTATCCTCAGCCAGTGTCCTGGGGGTATAAACTATACCTGTCCTACCCAACTGGATGGTTATTTGCATTCCAGTCAGGACTGAGATGCAAAGCATCAATAACAGATTTCTACTTATAAATATGTAAAATATCACCCCACTCCCAAGTATCAAACATCAGGAAAGAGAAGGAAAAAAAAAAAAAAACCTGTGGTCTTGCATAAGAGCTCTCCCCTCCACCTCCAGGAAAGGCAGAAAGTTGACTACAAGCTTTTTTTTCTTTTTTTGGAATACTTTACACTTGCCTCCTCTTCAGGGAGATTTACAGAGGAAATAAATAACCTAGGGCTTGCAGGCTGGTAACAGAGCTGCTCTGCAAAAATGTCTCAGCATAAAGGTTCAGGTCACCATCCTAAATTTCTTTGTATCTCTAGCCTTAGGCAAGTTCAACTTGTTTACCAAAACTGGATCAAAAAACCCCCACCAAACCCACAACAAAACAAACCAAAAGTAACCCACAAAATCTATAGAGGAATATTCTCCAAGGGCAAAGAAGAATTGGCAGATTAGTTGAGGACTAGGTTCTCTCTCGTGCTTCTTGGGGAGGGAGGAAGAATCCCCACCTCACAATATCCTGGCAAATGGAAGATATGGATTTTTCTACCTCCTGTATCAGGAAAATGGAGTTCTGCTTATCAAAAAGTCAAGGGAACACCACCACGAGCAGGGCCCAAAGAAAGATCCACCTGGTCTTTATTTTTTACCCCAAAGGCACCAGAGGCATCACTCAATGATGAGAAGTAGGCAACAGGAAGCCAACGGCTGGAACTGAATAAGTAACAAAAAAAAAAGGTACCAAAAATACCAAAAAGCCAACAAAAGCTGAATGTAGCAAGCTAGCAGGATTTGACTGTGGTGAGAAAGACCCTTTGAAGATTTTTTTGGCAGTCAGTCCAGGCACATCTCAACCACACATGCACACAAAGTACACCAAAACCAGGGGTTGCCACCCCTCCCAGCCCCTCTTCATCTCTCTCACCCAAAAGTACTCCAGAACATGAGACCACTGCTGTCTACAAACAGCTCACAGATGGTGCTAAACCTTCAGCCAGACTGAACAGAAACCCAAACATAATTCAATCCAGCTGCAGGCTCAGGGAGGCACTCAGCCTGTGCTCTGCTCCACTGAGTGCGTGGGGGCACCAACGGGGCTGGCTCAGTGTCCTGCCACAGAATGAGTGGTAAAACATCACTCAAAACAAGAGAGAATATCTTACACAGAAGGAGAAAGAGAGGAGCCATCACATTCTTGCATGTGGGAGACGCTGGCTTCCTAAAAAAATCCCTTTGGATTAGAGTTTGGCAAAAAAAAAAAAAAGGCATAACAATCAAAGAGGAGGGTATAATTCTCACTGTATAATGTAAAAAATATTTGCACAATGGTTGATGACATTTCATCCCCATGAAGATTCCCTTCTTTAGGTCCATATGCAGCTCCTGTTATATTCTTAGGAAGGGGATGATGAAAAGAGATGTTTGAGCTGCCCTGGACAAGGTCATTAACTCTAAAGGTCAGCTCTTACCTGTGTGGTGCTTCAGAAGGAAACAATGCCCAGGCAGGGCACAGGATGCCAGCTGCTTTTGGGGAAGAGAAAGTGATTTCCAGGAGCCCAAACCCAGCGGTGCAGAGAGGAGCAGCCCCTGCAGTGACTGAGCTGGGTGCCCACGTGTCACACTCAGCTCCTCAAGTGTCCCTTTCTGTGGCATTCATATTCTCTGGACGGAGAGACATAATTCTGTCTCTCAGGATTTTCCTGAAGAAGCACAGAGAGAAGGAGAGAAAACAATCCCTATCTCTGCTCCTGTTTTCCCCATGTGGAATGTGGTATGGAGATTGTTTACCTGCAGTGATTGCTTGATTGGATTCTGGTGAAGGTTGTTTGGGTTCAATGACCAATGGGATCCAGCTGTGTCTGGACTCTGAGCAGAGAGTCACAGGTTCTGCTAGTTAATAGTTAGTAAGTAAGTATGGAGAATAGTATAGTATCTCTTTAAATAGTGTATTAATGTATTAGTATAGTTTTAATAAAGTGAGTGTTCAGCATTCCAAAGCGTTCCGGATCATTGGAGTCAGATGTCAATCATCATTCATTCCTGTGCTGGGTTTGTCTTTCTACAATACCTTTCCCACAGCCAGGGCACTGATGGAGACCAGCAGCTTGGACCAGACCCTCCATCAGTGTCCCTCAGTGTGCAGGAAGCTCCAGGTGAGCATCTGCAGTTCCTCACTCAACACAGAGTGAGGAGGAAATCACAGACTGCAGCAGAGGGAGGCAGAGACAGGAGGAGGGATTCCTGTTCCTTAGCACACCAGAGATGATGTTTTAATGGAGTTCCCAGACCTAACACATTTGCAGAGAAGTGCTGGAAAGTTAAATGAGGTGTGCACACCTAACTCAAGCCCCCAGTGGGATGTACAGTTACCATAGCAACTTTCAAGGTCCAGGACAAACCAAATTTCTGATGCTCCACACTACTGCAACTGTGGGAACAACACAGACAACGACCACTATTGATACATTACTATTTTAAATAGCAGAAAAAAACCCAAAAAATGTAAGTAAAAACATTTCCCTTAGGATCATAAAATGAATATTTTTCTCTACGAGGTCAAGAGAAAACCTTGTGCACAACAGACATTCAGAAGCACAATGAGATGTGAGGGGAAAAAGTCATCAAGGAGAACAAGTCCCCATGAGCTTAAAACCAGACATCCAGCACACCCTCAATATATGAAAGCACATCCTTCAGAAGTGTTATTTAGCAAAAGAGTTGTGAAAAGGTAATGCCTAGTGCAATACCTCAAAGGCTGATCAGGTAAGAACTTTCTTTAAAATTGGGCCATTACTTCATACAGGAAAAGTGACTTCTCTTGGAAGAGATCTTTCATTCACTAATTAATTAGTACCTTAGTAAGAGAATATTTCAGTTTGAGTCTGAGCCAGTCTCACCACTGTGCTGTAGAAATCAGTTTTGTTAATTGAAGCAGCGTTCTCTTGAACAAACACTAAGCTGCAGATTTGTTGCTTTAATTGTTGCAATGGGAATGGCTTTCCTTTAGAAGCATTACTGCAAATGTTCAGCTTCATTATTTATGCCATGTCTTTTAGAAATTTCTTCTTCTTTTATTCAACTGATTCCTCATTTCCTATTATTCAGTGTTCAAACCTGATGTGGAGAGTTTCTATTATTAATTCAGAAGCATCCTCGTTTTACTGATGGATGGAATTGGACACTATTCCTTTAAATATTATTGCAATACTGAAGTGTAACACCAGCAAAAAAGCTGGCAAAATTTGCCTTCCTTTGGGATAAATGGAAAAAAATTATATCTTGTTACACCATCTCAGAAAACTGATGTTCCTGTAAATTATGACTCATTGAACATTTTGTCATGTTATTAATTTTTTTTCCCAAGGAATCTTAGCAGCACTTTTTTCTTCAGGAAGTTTAAGGGTTGCAAAACTTCCTTTTCCTCACAATATTATTATCTGTCAAGGAAAAGCCTCCAAGCTGTTGCATGGGAGGTTGAGAGAACTGTAAGCTTGCTTTAAAAATGCTGGTCTTTAGGCAAAGAGCAACAACTCTTAGTTTGTTTCAGAGAAATAAATGGGTTATTCAGAGGCACTATGGAAGTCACAAATCCATTAGTAAAATCTAGTCTGTCCTAACCATTCCCATCACCTTGAAGGTCACCTTTGCACTCTGTCAGCTTCAGACTGCTGAATTTCTGCTGCAAACTGAACTCTATTTAAGAAAAAAAAGTTTAATCGAGATTAATTTATGACTATGCTGTTCCAATTCTGTTTATGAATTTCAGAATGTAACAATTTCAGTATTCTATAGTTCTCTACAGGTTGCAGGAGTTTTAACCAGTGACATAACAATGTGACAGATCAGAATCAAGACACATCTACAACTTGCTGAGAGAAGGGGAGAGTAGGAAAAAAAAAAAAAATTGAAAATCAAACTTTGTCAGGTCAGTTTTGCAGTTTTTGAAATGCCAGTTGTACATTTTAGCACACCACTAGTCTCAAACGGGGAAGGCACTGTCAATCAAAGACTCCTATCTCCAGCAAGCTCTGGGCTTGTGTTGAGGCATGGGAGGGGGAGAAGAGGAAGGGGAAAATAATCTCTGTACTGGGAATATACTTAGATATAATGAAGTGAAAAAAGAAATTACAATATACAGGACCACCCACTACAGCCTTGTAAAACAAGCTGCATCAGTGATGCAGGGAGGGCCAGTTACAGCTGGAGTCACCCAGGGACTCCTTTTGTCTTTCTGCTCACAGCCCTCTCAGGTGAGAAAAGTGACAATGTGCCAGCAGTGCTCACGTGTCCTTTAAGGATAGATGGAGGCTCATGGCCCCCACTCCCCATTTTTAAGAATCATTTTGCATACCTTGCTTGTTCATGTGGACTCTCAGGAGCTGTTCCAGAAGCTTGGCTTTGAGTCAAACATTGCACCCGCCCTCTTTAAAGACTAATTTCTCAAGTGCTCATTCTCCCCTCCCCAAAAGGAGGTTTCCCAGCTTTGGTTCCTCTTAAAGAAAAATTTAGTGTCTTCCACAATATAATCTTCAGCTAAAGCATTGTACCCTCCCATTAAACTCTGATCTTAAAGCACAGTGATTTCTTGAATCATCAAAAAATGCCACAGTCTGCTTTTAGCAACCTGTAGGCAAAGCTCCCAAAGCCTCTTTGAGCTGCAAGGCAGCTCTCACCCCTCACTATCCAAGCTCTCCTCCTTTCCTCATGGGAACAACATTTAAATTCGAATGCTGGTGCCTCATGTTTCATCCCCAGCAGATGAAGCAGCATATCCATTTCCAGCACTAATAAGTTTCAATGAGTAGTGACAGCTTCCAGTCATGCAGAAACACAGGCAGACTCAGATGTCATTCTCAAAATGGGAACTGATTTGAGAGGGAGTATCACAGTCAAATGGCCAAAACAGACCTCTGCTTTTAAATGACTCATTAAAATCCAGGGCAAATCAAAGGTCCTGATAGCACAAGGATTATTAGGAAAAAAAAAAAAACCACAACATATTTAATGTGTTAGCTAACATGGTAGAATCCTCAAGAAGATAAAGCAATTTTTGTTTCAAAGAAAAGTACTTATCTTTGTGAGAAAAGACAACTTGTTATTAATTCAAGATAAAAATCACAGTACTGGAGGTGAGCCAGTTTATTGTTTTCACAAGACTTTGCAGACTGAACCAAGATAAAAGAAGAATCCCAGGGCTTTGCAAAAGAGGGATGTGGCAGCACTGCTATTCCCCACTCTGGACTCTGTTCTGTACCACTGCCATAGGCTCACCAGGTAGCATCACTGGGGATTGAATTATCAGGGGTTTTGGGGTAGTAGTTTTGGCTTTCACTGTCTAGCACCTGGCAGTGAGGTATATGGAAATACATGGAAACAAGCTCTCCATCCATGCAGTGGATGCTATGAAAAACACAGGGGTCAGAAGGAAGAAAATAAGAGATGTTAATTTCACTTCCCATTTGGCTGTTAGCCTCTACAGGGGTAAGTCTAGCTGAAGAATTGAGTGAAAACAAACCAAAGAGCCTCCTGGCCAGGAACCCTGGAAGCTATCCTAGCTCTCGACAGTCAGATCCTGAAGATTTTAGTGGAGACGAAGTGAGCCCCCCACAACACCATCCTGCTCGTTTCCCAGTCCACAGCCCCCAGTTCTTCATCTCCACCTCACTTGGCACTGCTGATGCACCCACCTGCACAATTCCAGCACTCAGTTGTGTGACAGCTCGTTCCACAGCCTTGCAAGTGACAGGAAATTGTGACACATTTCAATAGAGAAGAGCTCGGGAAAGTTTACAGTAAGCTTGCTCAGCTTTGTTTGAGGCAACACCAAGTAGTAAAACTGAGGATGAGCTGTCAAATATAATTAATTACAAATCCCAAATAGCCAACCTTGCACACCAGAGATCTCAGCTATGTAAAATTAAAGGCCCCAAAAGAAAGATGTAAGCCCTCAGGTTTACTTCACTGAGGTGCAGGAAGCATCCAAAAGATGTTATCCATCATTAAACACTCACATCAATCCCGAATTTCCCCCTCACATCTGAAACCTGAGAACAGAGAAAAATCAGAATCAGCCTAGATCAAACAGTGCAATGCAACACTTTCTGCCTCTCTTCACTGTACAGGCTAAAGACAGTAGCATTTTGAGATTTCTTTGTAGTACTACCCCAGTGACATACCAATGAGATAATGTAATTCCTGAGGACTGCAGAAGAACGTTAGTTAAGGAACATAAAGAGAGACAAAAGAGACCATTAAGTTGGTTTAGATCCTCTCTCTCTCATTTTCTTAAAAAAGTCCTCTCATCTCAGATAAACAGAGGATTTTTCTTAGTTTATTTGCTTTTATGTCTGGATTTAATGAAAACATAATGCCTGTTTAAAATAGTACACACTTCAAATAAAAGATGTGTCTCACAGTAAGAGGAGGACAGAAAAAAATAACAAGAATGGTGACAAATTCTTTTAAATTGTTTCCAAATGATCTAAGTTTCCTTTAACAAAACAAGCACACAAATTATCTTGGGGTTTGCTTTGTTTTTTTGTCGTGGGTTGTTTTTTTTTTGAGATTTTTGAGTCTCAACCTCAAAATCATTAAACAGGCAGACAGTTTGTTCTATTAATATCAGTGGAACAAACAAGTACTTAGAGATCAAGGTTCTGATGCTGCAGAAACCCTCTCACCCACAGCTGAACAACTCATGAACATCACTACCATTCTTTATCCCTGCGCTGAAAAACGCCTTCAAACTCATAAAGGTAAATTTTAGGCAATTTTTGGGCTTTTTTCCTGCTTTTTTCTTTCTGTCAGAGCAACAGCTGAGTGCATTTCTAGGAGCTCTAGGGGGAATGTGTGTCCAGAGTGGAGAGTGCACACTTGGATCAAGACTACTAATCACATATGGTTTCTAATCAGTGAGTGCAGTATCACCATCCCAACGCCTATTAAAAAACCCAAAAAATTCTGTACAACAGAAATGACCCCAAGCTCCAGATATGAATCATTCCTAAGGTCAGTTGGTCCCTGCAGGCATATGTCTATTGCAGGGCAAGAACAGGGGAATAACTGGAAGTCCCTGTTATTTTATGTCACCATGGCAAGAACACTGCCTCAGAACATTTCCTCATTACTGGAAGCAAGAGTCTCATGCAGGGAGAGCATAAAGAGCAAGGTCATCTGTAAAATTACCACATTTTTTTCTTTACATCCTAAAGAAGTCACTGCATTAAAGCTCTGAGAGGAAGGTTTTGAAACCAAGGAGGGCTCACATTGCTTGTCACACATTCCCACAGAAACCCAATTTTTGGACTCCATTTACTAAATTGCCTGTAGTGACATCTGTAAATCTTGTTTGATAGAAGCCATGAGGAAGACGTGACAATATTAAAAAAAATGTTACTGCTGATGATGCCTTGTGTAGGCTGCCCTAGAGCAGAGGCTGGGCAGAGCTAAAGAATAAAGCAGGGATTTATTAAAAGGATCTCCTCCATGGATCCACCTTGGGCAGCACAAGAGCCCAGCCAGGGCTGCACCCAAGATGAACCAAAATGGTCCCAAAATGCACGGCCGCTCACGGGGGCTCTCACTTTGATCAGTTCTGCTCCATTTGCACCTTGGAGTTCATTGTCCAATTCCAGCTCCAGCCCATGCAGTCCCATCCTGCTTGTTTTTCTCTCTTCAGCCCACGTTGTTTGTGCTCTTGGGCCTGAGATTTGGATCATTTGTCCTTGGTGCTCAGCTAGAGAAGGAATTGTTTTGTCTCCCTGCTCTGTGAAGAGAGCTCACCATCTCCTAATGTGAAGCTCAGAATTACACACTAAAGCAGCACAGAATCTGAAAAATACAAAAGCTAAAACCTGAGGCATCACTGGCACTACTGGAAATACAAGCACAGCACACATCTGGACATCCCAGAGTCTGAACGACACAGTTCCATGCTCTAGGAAGCAGGAAGGCCACAAATCTCTCAAAAATCAAAGTGAACCTATACAAAACATCCCCAACACTCCCATGGATTCCCCACACAGGCTAACATGGCCTTAAACTCCCAAAAACTGCTGTGCAAACAAGTGCCTCAGTCTGCCACGTGAGCAAAAAGTGATTACACAGACAAGTACACAGTGGTTCAGAAAATGATGTGAGTTTACACAATTTATCCAGTGAAGCATGAAGGACAGAAGTAGAAAGTCCAGGATTACTTGCTTTTAGCCTATAAAGCTTTTGGGGAAAAGGTGTGTGAATCTAGAGGAAGAAACCTGGATTGCATCTGCTACGTGCCAAAATAGAGATAGAGATATATATAGATATATAGATATACACAAAGTGTGTGTGTATATATATATATACACACACACACACACACACAAAGTATATCTATTATATATATATACACAAAGTATNTTGCAGCTGATATATAAGGAGCTCTGTAGGTCCCCTACAGAATGCTGCAGTCTGATATCTTATGTGCTGTGATCCATGGAGGTGGAAATCATTATCTCTTGCTCAATCTAAACTGCTTCATAAAACAGCAAGAAATTCAGGGGTTTAAAATCTTTCTCTGCTGTGTGTGTGTGTGTATATATATATATACACACACACACACACACACAAAGTATATCTATTATATATATATACACAAAGTATATATATATACACACACACAAAGTATATATATAGATATGTATAAAATATATATATATGTATAAAATGTTTATGTATATACACACAAACAACAGCATCCAGAGGGTTGCACCACCTTCTGGCACTCACATGATTCACACACAAAGAACCACTAAAAACTCACTAATGTACTTAGTGAAAAATGCCAGTGTTTGCCAGGGGCAGGTAGTTTAAATTACTGTGTCTATCTTCCTCTGAGAGGAAAGCCAAGGAAACTTGATTAATATTTTTCCTAGCAGAAATAGAAGGGCAGAAACTCTCCTCCTTCGTACACTCTGGAGGTCAAACTAGATGATGTAATGATCTCTTGTGGTTTTCAACAGGTTTTATAGATTATCTGACTTAAAAATAGACACAATGTTTAAATAATAACATTCTCCTGAAATTGAGTGCCTGGTACAACAAGCCTCCAGTCACTGGCTAAGATCTGGAGGGACTACGACTGTACAAAGGTTTGTAATAAACTAAAAGGAAAATCCTAGGTAGATATTCCAAAATTGAATACTACTGACTCTCTCCACCTGAAAAGCAAGTGATATATGCTACCTTCTGCACAGCCTGCTTTAGCTAGGTGCAGATTTCCATAAAATCAGGCAGATGCAGGGTGCAGAACCATACCCAGATGTGGGGAACGCCACAGCAGCAAGGACCTCCATCCTCAGCCAGGAGGCACAATAACCACCTCGTCCCATGCAATTGGAGCCTGTTTCTGGCTCAGTGGAATTGTTCCTTGTCACCTACACCCCTGTTTAACTTGCCACAAGCACAACAACCCAACTCAGCAAACCTCTCACCGACTTGCATGAACTGCCTGGAAGTCCACCGGGTATCACTTAATTCCACGAGCCACTGAGTACACGAACAATGGGAATCAGATTACTTTGCTCATATGTTTTGACAACAGCAATTTCATTCTATTTATTATGATAATTCATAAAGCACCACCAAATGAGGTCCAGAATCTCTTATGAAAATAATTACAGCCTAGTAATGCAGGATCTCGTTGAAGCACACCATTAATTCCTTGACAGTTAGGGAACAAGCCAAAGGCTTTGTGCAAATGAAGGATTAGCAAGGTCTCAACACACACATTTCCTTGCACTTAAAATGTGCAAGGAGCAGACCTTATTAAATCAGCATTTCATATGATAGCTTTAAAATGCTGGCCCCTGAGGCAGATTTTTTTTGTACTTCAAAAGACAGTTATCATACTATTCTATGTTACAGTCTGGGGTAGCAGAAACAAATTCCTATCTAATTGTTCTACCACTGTATACAGGGAGCATAAAATAGTTGCTCTTTCCCACAGCTGTCAAAAATCCCCAGACTTTTATTCACAATGAGGTGTCACCAGTCTCCCACAAAGAGAGAGCTATGAATTGCCTTCCACTTGGCTACTGAAAACATTTTGAGCAGTAACCTTTTCTGAACCTACCATTCAGCATTTGGGCTGTCTCCATATGTGCCTCAGGGCTATATTGCCTGCCTCTGTGTGATTAAAGTGCTTCTATTTCTATGCAGAACAACTTTGTGGTTGCACATTTTAAGGTAGTTTTTAAAGTAAGATTTGCCTAAAACTGAAAAAAAAAAGAAAAAAAAAGGGCTGGGGACTTTTCTTCTCAGTGTTTAATAATGTTCAAAGTTGTCTGAAAATTTGCTTACCTATACTCATAAAGGACTGAGTAAGTTCCCTGCTTTGCATCCTCTCTGTTTTCAAAGTCCTTGCAGTATAGACACTACGAAATCATGACACCCATGATCCACATTTGTGTGATCCCTCTAACACCTCAGCTAACTCAGGTCTTCATAAGTAGAACTGGTCCAGAAGCTGTTAGGAAACATCCCTTACAACTAAAACCAGCATTTTACTAAATATTAAAATATTATTAGAGACAGATTACTTGCTATAGGTCGTTTGACAGCCCAACTTAATAAATTAGAACCCCCAAAACCCCACCAGAAATACCTGCCAATGTTCAAACCAAGACCTCATCACAAACAATTAAGAATGCTGAAAGAACTCACAGAAGATGTTGCATTCTTCCAAACTTTTCCATCTTATCTCAAATGTTTACAGTAAGAAGAACAAAAATGTTTTCTTCAAGCCACAGTTTTTATCAATCCTCTCCAACATTCAAGCAGCATAATATTCTTTTAATGTGACCAAGTAACCCCCTCTGAACGTCAGGAGATGTTAGCAAAATAATTGTTCCTCCTCACTGCTCCTTTGTTATTACTTTATTTTTTCCACACTCTTATTACTTCAGGCAGAAATAACTTAGAGATATTATCATCAATTTACCAACACAGAATTCCCCTGAATTCATTTTCTTTTAAGTTAGACTTTTACAATTAAATTGTACATTTACAGCTAAACCTAATAATTTTCAACCTGGCTGAAACTGATTGGCTCACTAAGTCTACAGTTTAATTCTTCCCCCTCTCTAATTTTGCTAACTAGAAGAGAAATGAATCTACCTTCAAGCCTGTTGGAATCAATCTTCTTTTCTCTTTCTCACAATTTATAAGCCAGAGGCTTAAAAAGTGTTCATATCCGCTTTTAACAAGCTGGTTATGTGAGATAAGCACAAGAACATTAATAAAAATAACTCAGCTTTTTAAGTCATGAATGTTTTACAAAAGTAGACCTTAAAAAATAAATTGTAAAGGCTAATTGTGATTTATACCATGTTACTTTTCCTATACTATCCATTATCAATCATCTCTAAAACATCCCTTCTTTTATATGCCAGAGTCACAAATGCAAATGCTGCCAGCTCATTCCTAATCAGGGAGACACTGCACAGCACAGACAACCCCCAGTTAGTCCTGGGACCTCTAAACATACTGCAGAACAGGGTTTATTCTTTTCCAGTTCTGGACTTTTGTTTCTTTATTAAAATTATTTAATTTTTTTTTAAGTCCTTCACAAAGGTTTCAGAGCTGTCCCACAGACTGTATTTCAGTATGCTCTACACCATCACTTTCTCCCCATCCCCAATGTCTCCTGAGTTCACAAAAACTGTATTTAGGCAACAGCAACACAACCACTGGCACTGAAACTTTTATTACTTCAATTACAACAAAGCAGCTGGTGGTAATAATAACACTACTTAGCATTTATATGCTGCTTTATATCTTCAAAAGCCTGTATAAATATTTGTTAATTAAGCCTCACAAAACTCCTGAGAGTCAGATATGTTTTTTTGTTTATAAATAGGAAAACTGAGACAGAGACAAAACAGCTGTTTCCAAAATCGAGATTTTTAGATTATTTTTTTAAAAAAGGGAATGGAGATGTCTGGACAATAACTTCCAGAGTTATAAAAGGACAGCTTAAAATACTCAAAGAACCCAATGGGATATAAACTCTCATGGTCTAAGCATCCACCTCATCCAAAAAAAAATCAATGCTGTCCCTGGGAAGACAGCTCCCTGCTGCCAGCTGCCCTAAGCCACTTGCATGCCAGCATTCAGCTTTCATATAAAAAGTGAGAAAAACTGTAAATTCTAAGTAGAAAAGAACTCGTTCCACCACGTTTCAAAGGCACTTCTGAGAATATCTTACAGCCATATTCAGTAAGACTCTTTAGTGAAGAGGCTTTTTTGATGTGTATTAGACACCTCACTCACATAGGGAAAACAAATGCCTACACACACTCTAACACCTCCCTGTAAGGTCTTGAGTCTAAAACTGCACGAGGAGAGCTTAAAATCATTGCCTTGACAAAGTACACAGCATTGTAGGGAAGACATGACTTAACCCACCTTTTAATCACACATACCCCATTTCCCACTGAGAACATGGGATCTGAAGTGCTTTAGAGAAGACATTGGAATAAAGGACACAAAAGGAGGGAAAGAACTGGGGTTTGAGCATGGAAAAGCTTTACTGCAAGAAGTGCTCACGAAGCTGAGCACGGAGCACTATGAGCAATTTAAAAAGTGATGTAAAACAAAAAGGGTAGGGAAAATAGGGGTTAAAGAAAGAAATAGAAGAGAAAAAAAAGATAAAATTAACAACAGGAGACTAAAGTTATACCAAGACTCAACGGTAGGATGGACGATGGTGGAGAAACATGGCTGAGGTAAATGGAGAAGGAAGGAAATCCTGAAGAGTTCACCCAGGGGCCAGGCTGAGCAGGGAGAGGTGAGCCCAAGGCTCTCAGTGCAGCAGCCCTTTAGCAGCCACGGGAAGGGACACTGTGACTGAGGTGGAGAAGCCGTGCCTGTTTCTTGGCAGAGGCAGGACTTTTGTCACCCAGGGGTGACTTACCTGAGACACCAAGGTACAAAGTCCAGATTCCTCCTGCTGTCCTGCCCTCTCCGTGAGAGATAGCACCAGGAGGCTAATTACCAGTTAGCCCAGATTTATTAACAAAGTTTGCTGCTAAAACAGAAACAGATCCCATCCTCTAGCTCCCAGCCCTCTGCCCTGGACAAGACTTTATCCCTGAACACAGGAAGAGAGGGAAATGGAAAGTTGAAACATTACACTAAGGGTTACGAGAGCACAGGAAGAATTGCAAAGTAATAAATAATGCTGGAAGTGGAGCAGAGAATAAATAATTCCACTTTGGGAAAAGCGAGTCTGAGATGAGATTGAAGGGAAAGAAGAAAACACATGTATTTCATAGGCAGCCTGTTCTGAATGTGAAACACAGATGTATATTTTTATCTCCAGCTGAAGGCAGTACAATGCACTCATTGCCTTCCCAAGACATGTTGTGCAAAGCTGAAAATTACTTCAGAGGCACAAGTATAAATGGTTGACTTTTCCAAGCCATTTTTTAAATGGCACAGAAGATCATCAAGCTAAATTTCATTGCCACGTGCTATCACAGACTCCTCATGATGTAACTCAATTCCCTTGCATTATCCTTGCCAGATCATTGAGTTCTCCACGTATCTGAGTACATAAGACAATGTATAAAATGAATGTCTCACTCCTTCTACAAAGGTCTCACATTCACATGCTCTGAGTAATAGAACAGCTCATTCAAAAACATTTTTATGATGCACACTGTGATTCTCACAGGCATTGAACTCTGAAGGAATCCCTGGATTACACAGACACCTAAAACCCCGATACACCAAGTGTCTTTCTAATCCTTTATGGAGTAGGGAACAAAAAGCTTTCTTCAGGCTAATTACCTCAAATTATATTTTACACTGGAAACAAAGAGATCTTTGTCTCAGGAAATAGAGAAGACTACACCTCAGACACACTGTGGAAACAAATAAAAAGATCAGTGGCCTCGGAAGAAGGAAGAGTACATTAGAAGGAAGAGCAAAGTCCTCAGTTTTCATGAAAGGAGCATTCAGAGGGATGAATTAAGCCCTCTCAACCACCCCAGAATGAAAGAAGGTGCTCATTAACCAAAGTTCACATTTCAGGTGAAAGACAATTCACTGGGACCTTTAACAGAACAAAACACAGCAACATCAAAGTCTACCTAAAGGCAAAACATTGACAAAATCGGGATAATCTTGTATCTTACCAGCTATCTGCAAGTATTGAGGAACAAATGAACTGCTGAGAGCTAGGTATTTCTCACGTGTTTTAGAACAAGTTTGATGCAGCTGTTTTGGGGAGGGGGTGTTAAAAACCATTTCCTAATGGGTGTGGGCTTATCTAATGGACGACAAGCAGGTGCTGCTAACGCCTCACTTTCAGCTCCTCTTTGCACTTGAGCCAATTTCTGGAGGCTGAGGGGGAGGAGAAGGGAGAACTGATGGGAGAAGCAGCAATCCTAGTGCCTGGTTTTCTATTTGGTCAAGCTTTTAAAAATGCTTTTACATGCAGGAGCAGAAATCAAAGTAATAAATACAAATCCGCCAGGAGTCACTTCTTTATTTTCCAGTTACAAACACTGCTGAGCTACAGACAATAAGAGAAACTCTTGTAGTGCGTTTAGTCTGAAGCATCCAGCAGCTACAGCAAACTCCAGCCCCAAGAACCAGCTCTGGCAGTTTCACAATTAACTCAGCTGAATGCAGCTCCCCTGCACTCATGGAAAGCTTGAAAGGAATCAGGTGTTCCCTTATCTTCAGGGGTAATCTATAAAATCCAGAAAATCCATGGACTGTAACATTTTGGACTATTAAAAGACTAATCCTCTCTTTCATGTAAAACCAATGCATTCTTGAAAAGGAAAAGAAAAAAAACAAAAACCCAAAACAAAATAAAATCAACAACGAACCAGAACAACAAAAAGACCAAAAAACCCTAAACAACCATGTTATCTGTATGAAACCTTTTTTAAGTTACTGGACATCCATAACACCTACCTTCGCTCAACAGATACCGTTCTTTAAATTACGAATTTTTACTAATTATTCTGTTGAAACATTTTAAGTTTTCATAGTATTCCAGGAGAATGGTTTAATCGTTTTTGTGCTTATATTGGTGTTTTTGCTATTCTTTTTTTCTTCTGTAGCTTTAAAGAGAACCTAACAATTTCCATGGCTGGTCAAAGTGACAACACGAGTGAGGCTTTGAGAACAAAGGCAAGTAGAATCCCCTGTCACACCACCACAGTAATGAAGACACCTGTCATGCATCAGAAAAGTACAGAACAGAAAATCCCACAGAAATTGACAACTTCATGGTTAGCATTTTACTAACTCTGCACCTTTGAGGCTAGAGACATCTACTAACTTTGTCTGTTCAGGATGCACAAGGTTGCTGAAGTCTATTCACCAAAAGACAAAGGTAATAAATGCAAAGAAAGTAATTTGTAATTTGCTATTTCCATGTCAGATCTTAACCCTGTGGAGATTCACAGCATGCCTGCCTTTAATTACTGAGACAGTGGCATGGAGAGGGAAGGGAAGAAAGGACTGGAAGCGTTCAACAAGTAGCAATTCAAGGCCCTGAGTTGGCTAATATTTAAAAATGTTACTGAAACTGATGTTACAACCAAAGGCATGTGTTAGTGATTGCAGGCTCACGGCCACAGCTCAAAATGAAACAGATCTTAAAAAGCTAATGCTAACAACATTTCCATTTGTGATTCGTTTTTTATCCCCCAGTGTCAATGACACAAAATTAGGAGGAAAAAAAAAGAAAGAAGAGTCCCTCCTCACAAAACAGATGTGGAGGTTGCTTCTTCCCGCACCACCATGGTCCTTCCAAGAAGGCTGTGACTCTCCCAGAGTCAATAGCTGTAAAAGACACCTTGTCTTAACATTCCCTTTCACTGACTGCAGAGCATTGTTTTATAAACAGTTTTGCAAATGTTTTCTACACACACCCAAAACAGCGTCACTGACTCAGGTAAAACTTTCAATGACTTCATGCCTAAATTCCTCTACGGGCACAGCAGGGAGAAACAAAACAAAGTTCAGATGACAGCCATCATCTAACTTGGAATTCAGGGTAGAAAACTGAAAATCCTAGGTATCAGAGTTAAATCAGGAAAAAAAAAAAGCTGTACAAAACAGAATGTCATTGTTTTGGATGAATAAATTAGCAGAATCAGAGTCCAGCTCTGGAGTTAAGATAAAATGGCACCAGTTACAGCCCCTCCCCAAAAGCAGGAATTCTAGTTTCTTCTGGTTTGAAGCATTTAGTAATGGAAAAACTAAATACAAGAAATGAGCCTCTTATATACCGAATTTTCGCATTAGAAAATGTACTTTGAATGGAGACACAAGGATCAGGCCATGCAAGCAACAATGCCAAGGCGTTAAACATCTTTTCTTTCTGGCCACCAGCCCCACAGCAGAGAGAGGAGACTGGAGGGGTCACAGACCAAAGGGTTTTCTTTTTCTGTCTGGCATAGCCAAAAGCTGTTTTTGAAAAAATCTTGTGCATTGAGCATTCATTCACTGCATGAGAAGAGATGCAGGAATTGTAACCAGGAATGTAAGAGCAACAAGTGGTAGGCACTGAAACCTAAGTTAGCAAGTGATTTATTGGTGCAATCTTTGTCGTGTGGACTTCAAGTCTTCCCTTATCTGCCCACAGGAACTGAAGAGTTCTTATATATTTAATCTATTTTGACCCTTGGGGCTTCAATTATTTGACTTCAGATGTTAAGATTTTAATAAGCTGTCACCCACAGGGGAAAAAATGCACTAGTTAATGTGACTGATTCACCATTTACAGCTGGACTATGGACAGAAAAAAAAAAATCAACCCTATTTCAAGAATTTAGTTGTCACCAAGTGGAAAACTTCAGTACTTTTTCCATCTGTGCATTTCACAGCAGAAGTAAGTGACTTCAGATTAATCTTGCCCTCTCCACTACTGCTGTGTATAACTAGCACCTAATCATTACTGGGTGTTGCTGCTCGTGGGGTGTTACCTCCCTCCAAATAAATCTAATGGGACGCTTTGACTGCTTTCAAAATCTCAGAATCACTCAGAAAGAAGCATTCAGAGCTAGGAGAAGGCATAACTCAACACCACAGCCTCCATGAGTGCGTGACAGCACAAGCCAGCTGCACAACTCAAGCCCAAAGCCACTTCCATTTCCTCTGCCTCCCCAGTAAAAGCAAGCAGCAGGCACAGCCTGCTCCCCTGGAGCCTTGAGCACAGTATCTCCTTACCTGAGTGCTAATAACGCTACACTCCCTGTGAACTGTGAAGCAGGAAGAGATATGGGGCGTCTTCCTTACACCTTGGAAACTCTGCAAGCTCTTTGCAGTCCCCGCGGCCAACTCGCTGGGAGGGAATCACCAACCCACTGCAAGCCTGGCCCAGAAGAGGTTTCTTCTCCTCAGAGGGCAGGGGTTGCAGCGTTTCCATGGGTATTCCAAGGAAAGGAGATGGCCACACGATGCTGATTAAGTATTTCCAGTTACTAACAACAAAAAATGGGCATTTTTATGTTCTCCCATGTAAGCAACTTTTGTAGCTGACATATAGACATTGCACAATCACAAACGAGAAGGAAGACAGTCAATAGGAAGGGAGGAGGACACAATTTTGATGATGAAGGAGAGGAGTAATTAAAATATGGTCTATGCTGCGAAGGCATGCGAGATCCATCATTTGGTTAATATTTCAGCAGACACAATGCAGAGGAGCAATACTTTTACCTTCAGTACTTCACCTCAAGTAAACAAAGCAGACTCCACCAAAGGTCACACCACTCTGGAGGGTACAAGATTCACCAGGCAAGGCAAAGCACAATTTCTGAGTGGGAGGATTGGTTCTCAAACAACATCCTTAAGAAAAACCTGTTCCACCCTTTCTCCTATTGCCTGCTACTAGCTAGCTTGAAACTATGCTTTAGTGGAAGCTGCAACATCTCGCTTTTCGTGGATACAATGCAGCCCTGTGAGGTCACGGTGGGGGGCAGGAGCACCTTAAATTATTCCTCAAAATGCCACTAACCTGTTTTCAAGGTGTGCCCAGGTCACCCGCACGCTGGCAATGCGTAAGGGAGTGCGTGTCATGGCGATGAGAGGGGCAGAAGGAGCAAAGACGCCAGGGAAAGTTACCGGAGAGAATGAAAGGGCTGAACAGCGGGGGACACGAAAGACAGCAGAGGAGAGCCCCAGACAAACGCGGGCATTCAACAGGATTATCCCACCCCAAAGCTGCTCTTTGCCCGCTACCAGCTACAGAGATGGAAAAGCCAGCTGAACCACCGGGGGGGGGGA
>VXBC01011968.1:808590-839503 GCA_013399945.1 Ploceus nigricollis
CGGGAAGAAGGTGAGGCAGGAGGAGGAGGAGGGCAGCGGCACGGCTGGTGCCCTCCGCGGGCTCCGGCGGGGATGCCGAGCCCGCCGCCCCCGCGGCCCCCGGTGCGAGCCCGGCGGGCGAGGTGCGGGCAGGTGTGGCGGTACCGCAGCGGCAGGAGGAGAGCGCACACACAAACACACACACACACACAGACGGAGNGAGCGGCCGCCCGGTGCCCTGTGGAGGAGCCGCCTCCCTCCTCCCGCTCCCTGCACGGCTCACGCCATGCAAAGGTGCTGAGAGCAGCGCCCCGGAGCAGGGCTGAAACGTGGGAGTTCGAAGTCATCGTAAAAAAAAAAAAATTAAATACAAGGCCACACACAAAACCTACCCCGACTCCAAAGCAACATCCTTCCCCGAAGAAGTAGGTGTAGCTAAGCCACCTTTGGAACGACTGGTCTACGAGAACAAAAGTCTCCCGTCTTCGCTTGAAATCCTGGATGAAATCTCCCAGCTGTTTATGTTGTTTCCATCTGGCACCACATTCCTCCCCACTCTGACAACTTACACGTGGCTCTCGCTCAGCGCAGGGGAGTGGTCCCTATCGGCACGCTTGCAGGTAGCCAAAGTCCTCACGCTACACTGTTAGCACAGTCGGGATTGCTATAATGAGCCACTTCCCCTCCTAAAACCCGGCTGTTCTGCGAGAATCTGTTTTCACTGATTTCTCTTTCAAATAAGTTTTTGCCTTATGTGACTCCAGAGAAAAGCTAGAAAGCATAAATCTTTTGACAGCATCAGACATATGAAAAGAACCTTTATTCAGGTGGTGTATAGGAGAGCTAATCTCATTTTTGAGGTTCTGTTCCTGATTTTTGATAGGATTCAATTGCCAATCCAGAAAGATTTACACACCTGCTTAATTACGTTCCCGAGGCTCCTTCCAGGCTTCACCAAGATCCCTTAGGAAGATCAGAATCATATCTGGACCAAACAGTTAATTCCACCGAGCCACAGTTATCAAAACAGAGCAACAGGTCCTTTATGTTCCAAAGTTTCTGTGATTCCAGGCCCTCTCCAAGAAACCTGCAGAGGAAAAGTATAAACTAACCAAAGAGCAGCTGCTTGCTGAAATTTCCCCTCAGCTCCAAGAAATGAGACTTGGCAGGTCCTTGCTTTTTATAACACTCCGTGACTCATTTGCAGAAGCAGGTGAAGTCAGAGCCATCACTGCCAGAGTACTGCCCCTGATGGCTTCTCCAGGGAGAACACGGATTTTCCCGATTTTGAAAAAAAAAAAAAAAATGTGGACAGGATGATATTGCTCAGCTACTGCTTGCAGCAGTCTGAATCTCTTCTCAAGTGGTGCTATTCCATCCTTGACCTGGTGCTTGCCAGCAAATCTTCCTGAAATAAGGTCTGAACTCTACAGAGGGAGTTATTTTGCCAGGCTCTAGCAGGTTCGGGCTGAAGGCAGGAGCAGCAGGCAGGCGTGAAGCTCACTGTGGGCTCCTGAGAACCCGGCAGGAGAGAGTAACCCGAGCCTGCAGATCAGGCTGGGAGAGGTGGGGCCTCACTCCACAATTGCTTAGGAGTTCACCTTAACCCTGCTTAAAAGGAAAAAAAGAGAGAGAGAAAGAAAAGCAGTTCAGCCAACTTCCCCTTTCTGGCTCGGAGCTGGCAGAGCCCCTTGTCGTGCTGTGTCTTCTACCACTTCTGCCTTTGCTATTTTTCTGGTCCAGAAAGTCCTCCACAAAACAGGAAAGCACAAAAAAAATGTGAAATAAATCCACTTCTGTGTACCCAAACAAGCAATGAAATGTGCAGATACCATATGCTTCCCTAGTTTGTTTCCAACAAACCTTCAAATCTTAAAGAATCTGATTATGGAGAGGCTAGGTAATTGCTGTGAATGAAACTTACAGGAACACTGACATTTCCAAACTATGCCAGATGCCATGCACACACTCCCTAGGTAAATAATAACAGTAATTGATACTTAAAAGTGCTAGATGTAGAAAGAAATACGAGAGATTCTCTTAAAGAAAAGGTTGGGGACGGCTTCAGTCCTTGGCAGCGATACACAGTGCCTCTCTTCCCCCTTTTTCCTGGACAGAAGCCCAAGCCCACCCCCTGCTCCAATTCCCCTTAACAAAGGACAGAACACAAATGCAGAAGACCATTGTGGGCTGATAATTTTGTTTGGTTTCACTTGGAAAGAAAACATTTTAAAGGAACAGAGACAATAAAGAGGAAAAAAAGTGGGATGTGAGAATGAGGGAAGGGAAACCAGAAGGATAAATGGGAGAAAGATTTGGGGAAGAAAAAATTCTATTTCTGTTCTCTATGACTTTTCTTCGAGATGTGTGCAGTAGGTATGGACATTTATAGAATTATTTCACATGAGTATGAAGTTAATATTGCTACAGAAAGGAAGCCAGAACATTGTAACACAGGGGATGAAGAAGGCATTTCACCGACCTTTGTCTGCTTGGGCAAAAGACAAAATACACCAAAGAATTTCCTTCTGTTGGAGATCAACCTGAGGAGACTCCGGGCTGGGAACCTGCAGGATGGTTTACACACCACGAGCGTTCTGGCAGGTCCATCAGAGGCTGTTTGCCGCCAGCCTCTTTCCTGCCTGGAATGCCGCCAGGCTCCGCAGCCGCAGCCAGCCGCCATCCCCTCCGCAGGTGCTCACGCCAGGGAAGGCAGGCACCGCGTGGGGAACACACCTGCAGCTTCCCGGGGAGCACCTTTGCTCAGCCCCTGCTGGAAAAAAGGGTTCATTTTGTGCGGTATTAGCTGCAGCAAGCCCAGAGGTTGAAGATTAGCTGCTGCATTGGAGTTTCCACTCTCACTGAAAACAGACACCGCTGTATCCATAGGGTTTTCAGAAGAAAAATATACAAAGCAAGCCTGAGTCTTCTATTGATTTTAAGGCACGTGCAGCTCAGTGAGAAGGAGCAGAATTGTTCCTGATTTAGGTCATAAAGATGCAGGATAAACCCAGAAGAATCAACAGCAAATGAGAGAAACAAAAGAGACTGGCTTTTGGTCCATGCCACTCCATTCTTTATGCTATGAAAAACAAAAACAAAAAAAAATTGCTAGTACAGAAAATATCTGTTTGCTGCTTAAAAAAATATTTATTTGCTGCTTAAAAATTATAGAATATATTTTGCATCATGGCTAAACATGGTACTATCTATAAAACTAGGCAGGTAAGAGGATTTGAAGAACAACCATAGAGGTTCTTCTAGTCCCAAAGTAATTTGTAGTTTGATTGCGAGTTTCTTTTGGATAGATCTGGTTTTAAAGTATTCTGCTTAAAAATGGCATCCTTTGTGCCATAAATATTTGTGTACATATATTTAAACCACTTATAGAAGACCTAAGTGAATGTGATTAATTGTTCTAAATTCAGATTTACTATTTATATATGAATAACATAATGACCTCAAAATTTGTGAGGTCTAAACATGTTCAGGACATTCTGTACACTTCTACATTAACTAAGAAGCTGGGGTCTGGTACCCAAAAAATTACCTTTGGATAAACCTTCTAATGTGTTTGGGTTTGATTCCCCTGCCCAGAAAAAGAAAAAAAAAAAGGAGTATAAAAGGATTATTGAAAGACCTCTTCTCTCCTCATTAGTTGATTCCTTTACTGAAAAGCTTGTGATTAGTTGATTAATATGATATTACAGAAACTACTTGCAGTTTCTTGAATCACCTTTCTGAGGAAGGTTGGTTCAGGCAAACAAAGTAAAGCAGACCAGAGAGGTACCCATAATCCAAATGTGAAAAAGAAGGAGGAACTCAGTGTGTCTGACATCCTCACAGAAACTGAACTCCAGACTCAGTTCTGAACCAGAGGGAAAATGTCTGGACTGCTCCTGGCTGACTCATACACTCTATCCCAGGTACAGAGCCAAAGCAGCACAAAAAATTCCCAGAAGTCTCATTTCCATGCAAGAAATGACTCTTCAGAAGAGCTTGGGGATATGGCAGGGAATGTATCAGGTGAGAGTGAGGTGTCTGTCAGAGTGCAGTCATGGCATGGAACTCCATGGAGGCTCCCAGTGACTGTGACAGATAAAACTGCCTCAAAGAGCTGTCATGAGTCATTTTGTCCAAGTTATAATGAGTGACCACTGCAGAGTAGAAAAGTTCAGTGCTGTTACAGAAAGCTGTTACTCAACTCTTTGCTCGTGGTCCTTATGGTGCCTACATTCCCAAGTCAGGGAACATGAAGATACATCTCCTGGGTGTTCTGGTTTCTGTTTAATATTATTTGGAGTTTGTATCAGTAAATGTACACCTTCCATATTTGTCCCTTAGTCTAGCTGCTAGGGGTTTATGGATATTTATTCCTTGTTCCTAATTATTGTTACAGCTGTGAGGGAGATTATTTGACTGAGCTGACTGAGATAAATGAACCAACTCTTCATCCTGAGCACAAAACTCTCCAGCCTGAAGCTGCCTCCACTGATGAGTTAAAAACTTGCCATCCAGCTGTTCTGACTACTAATGCATCAATTACAAACCATGTAATTTATGACTAGGGCTGAAGCTGAATGTGTGATGATAAAAAGCCTTGCAGTAAGACAAGGGCTCCGTGGCGTTATGAATTCTCTGGCAGTTCTCTCTGCACCATCCTGGGTGGATTGCAATCAGCCAGTGAAATAATGCAGAGGACCTTTCTCCCTCTGGAGCCATGGGGAGTCCTGCCATTTATTTCAGAAGGAATAGAATCAGCCCCAAACCCTTAATTTGTGCATTACTTAATCTCTGTACTGGGAGCTGGTTGGCTGACACTTGGATTTGGAAGTCAAAGACTCTCTCCTGAAAGAAACCAGAGGTGCAAGAAACCTCTGCCATAATTTGGGCAAAGCTCAGCACGTTTGTGATTGCTAGAGTTTGATCTGTCACCTCTCAAGAGCTACACTGTGTTTGATGAATGAGACTCTGATTGAATTCATGCAAATAAATTGCAGGTTACAAAGCAAACTGAAATTTTCTTACACATTTTGATGCTTCCATATTCCTATCTTACAGAGACAAAAAAAGAAACAAGACACAGACAATCAGTCATTTTATATCCACGCTCTGCTTTTTATAGGGAAGCATGACAGGTGTGTTTTATTACAATTGGATGTTTATTGACAGAGAGCTAGAGCATTAAACCTTATTTTCTTTTTCCTTGTCTCTCATATTAATAAGAAAAGAAAGAGGGTGGGCACAAAAAATATATATGTAACTACTAGAAATAAAATAATTTGTTTTGCCAGAATTTATAGAAGTTTCTGGTTTTTAGTTTCTCTTCTAGGATTTTAAGCTCTACTTCTGTGTTGGAGGGGGAACAATCTTAACCATGTGGTTCATCCCAAAGCCTTCAGAGTTCTTAAGTCAAGCATTTAAGATAAATACATTACTAATCATAAGGTGTTGACAAAAAAGACGCTGACATTTTTATTTGGATTTGGGATTCATAGGTTTCATGTTTCCTAGCAGAAATGTCAGAGGGAGAGGCTTTCTTCCTGTAACAAATGACAAGGATTTGAGGCATTCACAAGATAAAGTTAAGCTTCTGAGAAACATATCAAATATTATTACCACAATAATAAAATCATTAGATGGAACAGAGTTACTTTGTAAACTTTTTTTTTTTAATTGTTAATTGTGCTGAACTTTTATTTTGAAAATAGCTGTCCTGGTTGCTGTTTTTAAAGACAGAAGGGCCTTGTTCAACTGTCCAAACTGATCAGAGAATGTGCTGGTCACCTGAAATCCTGCATTCGCATACACTTGCTTAGTTCTGATTGAATAATCATTTCGTTAGCTGAGGGCACTAATTAATAATGCTGATATCCATTTTTTGGTTACATAGTTCTTGCCACAGACCTCAGAATTGCCTCACAAACTCCATCAGGCTCCACAAACTTTTTCTTTCCTACAGAAGGCGCCCATGAGATAGATTAATTTCCATCCAGTTTTCAGATAAAAATATGTAATGCCCAAGTTCCTAATTGCTTCAGCCTATGACAGATGTGGCAGGTCTACAGCTGCATTACTTCATTTTGCCTTAAGGCACCCCAGTCCCCGTGGTAATGTCAGCACTGAAACACACATACTACCAAATCAAAGAGGGCCTTCCCCGAGCTTGTCACAAGTAAGGAACAGCTAACAATAATTAAAAGGGAGATTAAGCTCTACGGCTGTTATGATCATTAGTCAGCCAGTGATGGATTTCATACTGAGGTGGTCACAACTATTTGCTCAGCTCAGAGATTCTGAGGCAAGTTGCCTACCACAGCACACCTTCTGCTTTCTTGAACAGAAATGGCCGGGGCATGGAAAAAGTACTTGGGAAAACTCCAGTCTGGAGGTCACTGCCTTTTAGCAGAGCTGGATGATTGAGAGGTCTTTGAGAGCACTATGCTTTAAGGGCTATCCTTCCATCAGCTTGTTTAGCTGAACTTAATTTTGCCTTAGTTCTAGAGCCAAGCAAAATCACATGGCAGAATCATATGTTACAGCCATATGGCAGAGTAATTTTTACACAGATAGCAGCAACAAGCTGATACTCTGTGTATTCTGACATATTTATAGCCCTGGTATAATGATGCAGGAGGACATCAGTAGCCTCCAGAGCGGGGACATGAGATGCAGTCCACTGAAGTATAGGCACAGGATGATACTAAAGATTTCAGGGTGATAAACCATTCACCCAGTGAACGAGCTAGGCAGAGCTTATTTTATATTAATTAGATAATTTGGAGTGTGAATATTTGTGTATTGTCACTGTACTACAACTAATTAACTGTGTGTTGTGTATTAGTTAACATGTTAAGATTTTAATTAGACAAAAAAAAAAAAAAAAACTTGGCTTGTGTGTTCCTCCTTCGCCAACAACAAGATTTTGCCCATAAAACTCTCTCCATCAGTCCTTCATGTTCTTCCTTTCCTTTAGATTGTGATGCCCCAAAACTTTTCCTATTCCTTTGTGATTAAGTGCACTCACTGACACAGTGATGGGCCCAAATAATTTTTGTCCTGTCTAGGGGCAGTAAGAGGCCATTTGACCCCCAAAGATCAAAGGTGTGTTCAAGACAGACAGCCCCTGCCCTTGATGTGCCCATCACTGGCACACTGTGCTCAGCTCCCCTCCATTCCCCTGTGAATCCAGGGAGCACCAGCACTTCTCCCCCCCCTCCACAACCCTACACACAAGGGGGTGATGAGGGGAAGGGGCACTGGGTGGGGAAAAGCCACCATGCCACATTGCAGGTGACAGGCACATCGCCAGAAAGGGTCCCAAGAAGCGTCTCCTGCATCCTGCTCCATCGGTGCCTCTGCACCCAACCACCACGGAAAACTGGAGAAACCTGAGCTGCCCTCCCCTCCTGACCCCTGCCAGGGGTGCTTTTCAATGAGCTGAAGGAAGAAATTGAGCTTACACACAATGATAGTCACCCTGCTTGCTTACAGAAACATTTCCCCACACCTTCTGTGGATTCAGTTTTAGTAAGGGTGAGATTTTCACGGCTGGGACTTGTCCTCAGACATATATAGGTGTGCAGTGCCTAGCACAGCCAGGGCTCTGTGCTGAGAAAAGCCTCTGTGTCCTACCAAATCAGGCAAAACTGTGACAAAAATAATGTCAGCCCTTCCTCTTTACTATGTTAAAAGAATAAGCAAGTGCTTGGCCAAGAGAAGAATTTCTTCTTCCTTTGGAGTGGTGTCAGCCAGCAGAATTCACCACTCCAAAGAGCACCCGGACTGCTGTTGAATTTAAAAAAGGGGGGTTGAATGGTCTCGATCAGGCGATGCTTGTGGCTGGTGCAGCTGTATGGAGACAAAAGGAAAAACTGAGAAGGACTGAAATTCTTATAGAATGACACGGATGATTTAACCCCCAGAATGAACAAGCTAAGGACTGAGAGCCCACTCATGATGCAGATATTTCTGAACTGTAAGAAAAGTAGGAAGAGAAGGAATTGCCAAGTAAAATAAACAAACTAACAGTTACGGGAAATAACAGAATAGATAATCTGGAAAATTCCGTGGGAGGACTGAAGAGCTTTCAGATTCCCAACTGTAAGACAGGGATACATGCCAGGAATGTACACTGCAGGCATTGATAGCCTACCTGATCTATCAGGAGTGTATTTCAAAGATTTGAAAACCCACAGTATTTGTAGATTTCTGGGATCTGAAGAAAATGTCTCAGGTTTGCGACTGATTTTTCCTTGCACTTAAAACTTGGGGGGTGTATTTCTATTGTTTTGATGGAGGTGAGAAAAGTGAACTTCACAGGTCTGAAGCATCCCTCCTCCTCCTCAGTCTGAGAACAAAAGCAAAGCAAACACAAATGAGATTTAGCACCTACACCCACCAGAGAGGACTACAGCCAGCTTTGCATTCCTCTCTTATTCTCTGCCTCCAAATTCTACCCTTCCCATGGGAGAAGTGAATTGTTACTTACAGGAGAGTGAGACACGGTGAAAATTTATTTAGGTATAATTACAAAACACTCTGAGAGCCTGAGATGATAAGTGTGCTAAAACTTATCTGTGCAAAGTCCTCTGAAGCCCAGAAGGATATCTCTAATTTATGGAACAATGGAGCAAACCCATACATACTGCAAAATTACTACTGAACTTTACAGAGTAAATGGTTGTGGCAAAGGATAAGTCAGGGTATGCACAGCACTGTGAAACCAGAATTAATTATCCTTTCATGTGCCTTTGCATTGTATTTTTTCAAAGATATATTCTTGTTATCCCCATCTAAGTTATAGGCTGTTAAATTATCAGCATGGAGACTGCAACAACTGAAAACAAACCAGGAACAATGGTTTGAGCTTCCCTGTCTGTGAGAGCGGGGCAAATGGCACAGGCTGTTTTTCAGTGCTGAGTTGAACATAACATATATAACATGTGACAGCAGCCCCAATCAAATCACTCTAGCACAGAGACAATGCTCCCCCAGTGTCGGGCTCTCCGTGCTGAGAGCAACTTACCATTGATTTTCCTCATTTGTGAGGTAGATGCTAGAGCAGTTGTGAAGGAGTCCAAAAGCTTCGTGGTAAATGAAACATTCTCTGGTGTGCTTCATTTAACCTGCTTCTCCCAGGAAGCACAGGCAGAGGCAGTTTGAGAGCTTATTTCTTTAGGGGACAGGCAGACACATTCTGTTCCTCAGTGTTGTCAGCATTCTCCATTTACTCACAACTGAACACACACAATAGATCAGGTTGTCCTAACAGGGACACAAGAATTTTCATTTCAGGAATTTTCATTTCAACTCCGCGTGTAGCTCCCCCGAGGAGGTACTGACCAAAAAAGTGGGAAGTTTTAAAGAAAATGTTGTTATGAGCGAATTTTCTCTTTAATGGGGTTAACTGCCCTTGGCCACTGACATGACAAGCACTGGCACACCCTCCTGTGCATGAGTGGAGTGAGCTTTCCTGTTTCAGGCAGATATTCTGCAGCTCAGACCGTGGGCTCTTCCCTCCAGACAGCAGCTTGCCCAGGGCAGTGACTCCAGCTGATGGCCAAAGCTGAGATTTGATGGACTTGATTCTTGTTTACTCTGCTATAGATAGCAGTGTACTTTAATCTTTGCATTTACTTGTATATTTTGTTTATTTGTTTACACTTATTTAAGAGCCCTGAAAAATTGCAAGAATTGGAGTAAAAGAGGTTGTACCATAAATGAGAGCTAGCAAAATTAAGTTGGCTCCAGTTGCTAAATGACTCCTACAGTTGAGTTTTGAGTATCTCCAAGAAAATTCCACAACTTACCTGTGTCTGTGTCCCTGTGATGACTAACTTCATTGTAGTTTTATTTTTCCTTTTACCTACTTGGAATTTCCCATGTGTGGCATTCACATTTTCTCTCTCTCAGGATTTTTCATGGAAAAGCACAGAGAGAAGAAGAGAAAACAATTCTTATCTCTGCTCCTATGTTTTCCCCATGTAGAATGTAGTATGGAGATTGTTTACCTGAAGAAATTACTTGATTAGATTCTAGTGATAGTGTTTAAATTCATGGGCCAGTTGAATCCAACTGTATCTCAGGACTCTCAGCAAAAGGTCACAAGTTTAGTTAGTTAGATATAGTTAGTAAGAAAGTAAGTATGTAGTATAGTACCATGTCTCTTTAAATAGTGTATTAATGTAATATAGTACAGTTTTAATGGAGCAAATGTTCAACATTCCAAAGCCTTACAGTCAGAATCATCATCATTCCCTGAGTCAGGGGTCACATTTTTATCTATACCCATGTTCCAGCCTGAGTGCCCATCACTTCCCATCCTTTCCTTGTGCACCTCTGAGCACTTCCTGGCTCTGGCTCCTCCACACACTTTTCTTTGGTTGCTAACAGACAGCAACAAGGTCTCTCCCAGACTTTCTCTTTTCAGGCTGCAGAAACCCAGCTTTGGCAGGTTCTCTTTGTTCATCACAGCACCCAAATAAATAATCTTAATGACCTTTCACTAGATTCACTTCCATTTGGCCATACTGCTCTTCTGTTCAGGGCCCCAAACCAGACACCCTGCTCCAGACACACTGCTGGAGAAATGGAATCACTCCTAGTGATCAGCAGCTACATCCTCCCAGTCAGTCCCCCACTTTGTCCCCAGCCTTGTATCCCTACAGCTATTTCATGTTTAGTTGTATTTTTCAAACATTTGTACATTAAATTCAGTTGCTGTTTTGCATTTTGCATTTGATTTTGAGGAACTTAGAGTGTGGTCAATGTGTGTCCATTGCCACAGTCTGGCTGCTGCATAATCTTGGTTTGAGTGTGTTCCAGCATTTCTGTTCTACCAAAGAATAATATGGTAATGTCTACAAAACCTGAGAGTGAGTAAAAGAAAAATAACAAGAAAAAGACCATACATGACATGTTCTTCTTAATCACATGTTATAATGATGCTTTAGGTTTTAGCTTTTACATTTTTCAGATTCTGTGCTGCTTTAGTGTGCAGTTCTGGGCTTCATATGAGGGGATGGTGAGCTCCCTGCACAGAGTAGGGAGACAAAACAATTCCTTCTCCAGCTGGGCACCAAGGACAAATGATCCAAATCTCAGGCCCAAGAGCACAAACAACGTGGGCTGAAGAGAGAAAAACAAGCAGGATGGGACTGCATGGGCTGAAGCTGGAATTGGACAATGAACTCCAAGATGCAAATGGAGCAGAACTGATCAAAGAGAGACCCCGTGAGCGGCCGTGCATTTTGGGACCATTTTGGTTCATCTTGGGTGCAGCCCTGGCTGGGCTCTTGTGCTGCTCAAGGTGGATCCATGGAGGAGATCCTTTTAATAAATCCCTGCTTTATTCTTTAACTCCATCTAGCCTCTGTTCTAGGTCAGCTTTGACAAGTCATCAATAATAATACATCTTAATAATATGATTATTAATTTTATAGTGTATTATTATTATTCTAGCAGCTATAATATAGTAGTTCTATTTTATAGAACCTATAATCCTAATAAGGAGCCCAGCAGTGTAAGAAATCAGGTCACAGAAATCTAGGGGAAATGAAAGGATTCATATCAATGTAAACTCTTTTGGACTTGGGTTTCACTGACTATTGCATCAATTTAACTGCAACCATTCCAGCTCTTCTATCTATGGGAGTGTCACTATCTTCTTAGGGAATATAAAGGATTAATTGCATAGTATAGAATGATTCTCTGGGTATGAACAAAATTCTTTTGTTGCCCAACACAGAGATATTGTTCAAAGTGTGTTTATTCTAGTGAAAAAAAATACCCATATTTCTGAATAACAGCTATAACAGAATGAGAGTCTCTTTTAATAGGAGACCTGTTCTTCAACAGGAGGGCTTCCCTCTTATCAACATCTTTTCATAAAGTTTTATTTTCATATTAGGAAGGTGTCATTGCTGCTATTAAACAAGGCTTTATGGGCTAAGGGTTGGAGTAAAGTAAGACAGAACTTGATTAACTGATGGCAAGATTGAAGTTTTTGATGTGGATTTCACAATACATTGGAAATAAAAAGCTCACAGTCCCCTATCATCATTTGTCAGCAAGTGATTTCTTATATTTTTCATCCTTATTGATGTATTTCATTGAGTTTACAATGTTATATTGACCTTATCCTTGTTCTAGTCATCAATTTCTATCTTTAGGATATTTAAGGATAGTAAATCTTTAAAGTTATTGCAGTAGACCCTTCTCTTCAGAGGATTTATTATTTTCTGCTAGAGGAATGAGATTTTTAATGACCCACATTTTCAATTATTTCTCACTTATAGGCAGTTTTGACCATATAGGAATAAAAATGAAGTACAGGTCTCCTCCTGGGTCCCACGAGGACAGCAATAACACCTGACTATTTATAGCATTACTGCTTGCATTAACTTAAACTGTGGGAATATGCCAAAGAAATTGCATTTGATTTCCCATTAAGTTCCATAAATTTTAGTATGCTTTATTTCACCTTGTTGGGACTCATTCTCAGGTTTGGTTTTGATTTGTTTTATTTGCAGCTCTGTATTGATATTTGGGAATAGAAAAAGTTGACTGTCAGATATGTTTTTATGGGTCATAACAGGGGGTAATTTAGAATAACCTTTTTTACCAATGAGACAACTTTTGGGCTCATATGAAAAGGTGCAGATACTCTCATTTTTTCACCAGCAGCCAACACTTCATTAGCTCTTGCATTCTGTGGGTTCTAGGGCTGTGTTGTCACAGCTGCACTTATTACAAAAGGAAGTTTGTCATTGAGTTAGAGATATAAAGCAGAAAATTATTTCTTTAGCTTACAGAGTTGTAAAGCCAGAAAAGATCAGGCTTCCAAACTGAAATATTATCTGTACTTTTAGGGCACTATAAGCACAGAGCAGTGAAGTTGAGGAATTTGGACACTGAACAGTCCAGAGGATGCTCTCACAGGAGCACAGCTGTTTTGTATTTTTCAAATCTACCCTCTTCACTTCCAATACTATATAGATAATGTATATCTGCTTTTATGGCTGCTAAAGTGAGGCTTCTGAGGCTGTCTGTCATATCCATCTACATCAGCATTACAGCTCCTGGACAGGGCACTTCTTTTCCAACCTCTTTAAGTGCTTTTTGGGCATCTTGCAACAGGGAGTTTAGAAGGAGAGCAGCACCTCTGCAGCAGAGTCCTGTCAGTGTCAGGAAGTTTTCCTGACTGCTCACACTCTTCCCTGTGCAGCAGGGAGTCCTGAAAATACTATACAGAAGCAAGAAACAAGGCACTTACAAGTCAAGATTTATTATTTAATTTTAAAAATTATGGCAAATTTTACTCACAGTGCTTTTTTCAGTTGGTCCTTTAATGGAATTTTATAAGCATGAGAGGATCATGTGTATTAGCTGTCAGTGAGTGTAAGTATATATATCACAGTCTCTCAAAGCTGTGAACACTTAAGCCCAAGCTCACTCAAGAACAAAACCCAAATTTTAACCCCCAAAGCACTCAGGGTGCAATAGCCAAAACATGAAAGCTTAACTAGTGAGTTTACAACATTTGTGTTTTGCAATTGAATGGTACAATGAAATTTCCAGGTAATTCTCAACATCCACTAATACCTACTTAATATTTGGATCCTACACCTGAGACAGGGGTAGGAAACAAACTACTGTAGCTACAAAAGGATGCTCTAAGATAAGCCACTCAAAATCCTACCACTCCCCTACAACTGTTACCACCATCTTCTAAGCAATTCTGGAACCCCAGCTGTTCAGAGGAACAAATCCTTATGCATCCCTGACCTTATTCATGGCCACTTTGGGATCTGTAAAGAGTTCCTCTGTGTGAAATGGAAAGATAGAAACTTCCACAGACACAGGAAGGTTTGATTTGCATCCTTAGAAGAAGCTTGGATTGATGGAAAAATAAAGTACAGAGACATTAAGCAGAAAAACTATAAACTTATATTTCTATAGTTATAAGTCAGAATATGCCTTAAATAAGTCAGAAACTGTACTGATAAGATGGTGAAGGGTTTATAATATAGGGGTGTGGTTGTATAGAGTAAGCTAAGAGTTTAGAAGTTATAACAGAAGCAGATGTGTGTATGTGTGGTAGTAGCCCATTGGATAAAAGTATACACATTGCAGCAGAAGTAAGTAAAGGTGATAGGTTAGAAAAAGAAAAAAACTTTGTGGCAACTGTTCATTGGTTTAGAAAGTTCTATATTGTCTTGTAACCAAGAACTTGTGACCATTTTGAGCTATGGCCAACTGCTTAAATCTCACAGCCTCGGAGACCGATGTTAATCTGAGCAATAAATAATTTTTAGCCCGACTGTGGTTCCATCTCTTCATTAAAAGCAGTGATAATAATATCCCTGCTTATCAACTTCCTAGCCTAATGTGTCCCAGGCAGACCTTCAGCTCCTGCTGAGGACAGCAGAGGTGGAGAAAGGGCAGTTGAGGATGGGTTGGGGTAAGAGGACACCTTCCTAGGGCTTCAACAGATGTGAGGGTTAAAAGGAGACAGAGAAATAAACCAAAGACATGAACATTTGACGTTGGAGAGGAGCCTATTTGTTTTTAATACACCAGAGAAATAGCTGAAGCATGGAACAGCCACGTGTAAAATATGAAGTTTGCTTGCAGAGCTGACCTTGGCAGCAAAGCAACAGAGGCCTGAGAGACGATACAAGTTCTGCATCCAATTGCTGTGAGACTGAAAACAAAAGCAAAGCAATGTTACAAGAAAGCTGTCATCTTCCTCCACATCTGCAAGGATTTGAAACAGCCCTCCTCTGAAATCAATCTACAAACATATATTCTTACCCACATTAGAAACATCACACATTTTTGCAACAGGATTTATCATCTTGGACCGTGCTGAGTGTGAATCAGAACAGTCTCCAAAATAAAATTACTAATTCAATCTATAGATGCTTTAGACCATACTATTTAAATCATTCAGTCTAAAAATTTCCTGGATCTCATAAAGAATATTAAGGTTCATTTGGCCACATATTGAAACAATAAAAAGTGTTTCAAAACAACCAAAACAGTGTAGATGGGTAAGATATGGCTCTGTTCCCTTGTCTAGACAAAAAATCAAATGTATTTGCAACAAATGTAGATTTAAAAAAATAAAACAATTCTATGTTGTCCTCATACAATATACTTGCAGTGTCTTACAAATATAATTTAATTATACTCAAAACTACATTCATTGTAGAAAGTAGGGAGACAGATAACACACTTCCCTAAGGTACTTATTCCTGCTATAAAAAGCAATGAAAATACCATATGCAAAATTCCTGTCTAATGTGGTGTCTGTATTTCAGGTACGTGCTATGACAGATTTGGGGTTAAATTCCTCTATTAATTTTATAACCTCCTTTGCCAAAACACAGCATGAATATCAATATATATTGCCACATTTTCCTCATTAATCTTTCAACACAAGCAAGCCATTGATGAGGCACAGTGAGAACTTAACCTGACCCAGCACAAGCTGGTGGCTCCCAAGCACAGTATGTGATCTAGCTGGAACAGGCAGGGCCATTTGATACCAAATTCCAGGGAGATAACGCTGACCCAGAAGCCTGAACACAAGAATGGTATTTTTAGTTGCAGACCAAGAAGCTGGAGGTTCAGAGTGACCTTGCAACTCTGTCTGATGCTGTGGCACACGCAGCAGCTTCACCAGAACATCTTCTTCCAGCAGCTGGACCAAACACGCTGAGCCAAGGGGGAGAAAATACAGGAGGATGGACAATTACCCAATGTTCAGGCACATTGGTACTGCCTTTGCTGTTCTTTTGAAATGTTATTTATTTTTCTGTATCAGTTTAGTATGAAATGTTCCAAGAAATGGATGTACTTAATTTAACCACAAAACAGAAACAGACTGAACACAGAGTCTGCCTGAAATGAGGGAAATGTGTTGGAGGGGCAGGGATTTCTCTTTCTATATGCATTGAGTAGTTGAGAAATCACCAGCTAGATGTAGTAACCCAACCTGCAGTATCAGGAATTTGCACACTGGATAAGCCTCCTCATCATTTGAAAGTTTTATCACTTTATTAATAACTTTATTCATTATATGCAGATACATGAATACATTTACAGGCTTTAAAATCAGGATCCTCTTGTGATAAACACTCAATATTCATTTTCACTCCTATTATTTTCCTTTGTGCTACAAGGGCAGAGATGACACAAATTGTAACAACCTGTTTGTAGTCAAACAGAAGGAAAGCTAAAGGATCCCATTTTACAGATACTATCTGAAGCAGAGAGAGTATGTCATTTGACAAATTACACAGAAAGCACAAGGAAAAGGTGTAAATAAATGACAGTTCTGCTGACATCTGGTTGAGTCTATGCAGCCTTCCCCAGCTGATAACAGCCTGGTTTGTACTGGCAGCTGGAAACAAAACCTCCTGCCCACTAAGAAATTATCGGGAGTCATGAGTTGATTTCTTATCACAAATTCAATATGGATAAACCATTTGTTATTGCTAATGTTATTTGTGTCATCATGGCTCCCAGAGAACAAAAATCCCATGACACTGAGATCATGGGAAAGATTGAAAATAACTCCCTTCACCAGTGAATCACAAAACTGGAATCTGCAAAGTGTCTTTGAGGGCAGACCATTTCATATTTAAATTATAAAAANTAGCTGGAAAATAATAAATGAAGACATTTTTAGTTTCGCTGTAACTCTGAGCCCTTAAAGTGCACTTGGATTCACCTTTTATTTTTTTTCTCAGTGAGACCTAATAACCTTACAAAAGTGAAGACTGAGATTCTTCAGGGCCTGAAGTATCAAATAAAACCATTAAATGCTGAAAGTTTGAAAGTGAAGCTGCAGCAATTAGTGGTGCTGATTTCATTATTTCAATGTTTCTGGCCAAATAGGAGGGTGGCTATGAAGGCAAGCACCACCGGGGCAAAGACAGTCTCTGCTTTCTCTCCTAAACAATCATAGAAATATCAACAGGCAAAGTTCTCCTGTTGGCCTACTCCAAGGCAGAAAAATAACTGCAAAATAAATGCAGAAATAGTTGTGGGGTCAGTATTTGGTTGTTTTTGCTTAACATTTCCCCTTTATTTCCTCCTCCTCATTAAAAAAATGGAGCAAACTGGAGGCTGCTTTATGGATCAGATGATTTTCATGCTGGTACCTGACTCCAAGCATTGCCTCACCACTTGGGACACTGCTGATTGCTTATAAAGGAAAAATAAATCTATTTTTCTGCAAGAGTCCCTTCACACAATGTAGGCACTCTACTGCAAATGTAAATCTTGCATCAAACACTTGCTTGAGCAATCTCAGCATGAATCACCAGCTGCAGGGGATTATCTCCATCAGAATATGTGCAAACCATTTCTTAAGGGAGCTGAATATGTAACATAAATCTTTGTCTGTAATGAAAAATTTACTTTATAATTCAAATCAACTCAGTTCTACTGGAAAAGAAGCTTTTCACGAGAAAGGTCTGCAGGTGTATCAAAAATCACTTAACTCTGGGAACTAACTGCATTTATTTCCATCATGTCAGTTAAAAGTATCTCAAAATAAGCAACATAATTTATTTTTTAATTATTGTGCAAGTACTTTTCAATGACAGCAGGTTTGCTCATTCTAGAGTGTAAATAAATCTGAGTAATCTTACCTCACAGTTCTAAGTTTCTGACATTAAAAAAAAAAAAAATTGTAGCAGAAAGATGAGCAGAATATTCCACAGGGAAAACAGGTAACTTTGGAAAGGAGACAAGGTTTTTTTCATTCAGGACTGCTGAGTGTGTGACCTCCTTGAGAAGATTACCCAGTAGTGAAGCCCCTCTGCCAAAACCATCTGTCTTCAGCCTTAGTGTACTTTGTCCTGGACACTCTGAGCTGCTTTTCTGAGAGGATGCAGCTCTTTAGCTATAGTGCAGATAGCGATGCTCTGCCAATATTAAAGAGATTAAAACTTGCTGATGGCTTTGAAGATTAGGATCTGACCCTCAAATTGGCAGAGTAGACCTGAAGCTAAAAAGATCAGACAAAAAATATCTGCAGCTCTTAATCCCCCTGAAAATAAGACATTGCATTCTTCAGCAGTAAGCCCTGGTGTTGCCTTTACCTTAGGACAACCACGGTAACTGATGGGCTCCTGTAGCCAGGATCTCTTCTGGAAGGATACCAGGAAAGGGGATCAAGATTAAGGATGAGCTTTGGCCATGCTGCTTCCGAACTTAATAAATTGGCTGATATTTCTGATCACATCAACATCTGGATGGAAGAAAGAAAATATATTCTAGCTGCACAGATAGCTCTGGGAGGCAGCTACTGTTATTTTGGCATGGCACATCATTAATCTGAATAACTGGTTCTCCATTCAAGCATTAAATACTGTGGAATTTTTGATGCCGAGTCCTTCTGTGGAAAATTACATATCCAAACAATTATACTTGATGTATAGTTGGTATCACTCCATTTTCCCCAAGTGGTATCATGTAACTACTGAAGCAGGATTTCTGTCCAGGGCAACTTGGCAGGAAAGGAATTCTTGCTCCTTACTGATCTCACAATGCTTTAGATAGGGCGTGCTGGTTTTGGCTGGGGTAGAGTTAATTTTCTTCCCAGTGGCTGGTGTGGGGCTGTGTTTTGGATTTGTGCTGGAAACAGTGTTGATAACAGAGAGATGTTTTTGTTATTGCTGAGCAGGACTAGCACAGAGCCAAGGATGAGTGAGTGGCCGCGTGGTGCTTGGTGCCTGCCTGGGTTTAAACCATGACAGAGGAAGTGACTGACTCCCATGTAGCACTGAGTGGCCAAATTGCTCATTAGCCTGTTCCACTTTGTGCTGTAAACGGGTTTTTTGCATCAATGGTTAGAAATGCCATCAAAATGCCATCAAAAGTTTGAATATTCACACACAATTTCTATCCTGTGCCGCAGGAAAGTCTTGCCCTTTCTGTGCATTGTTGCTCTCTGTATCTCAGTAATATCGTTAATCCAGCAGCAGAAATATTTGCAAACCTTACTACTTCCTGAGGATGATTTCTATCTAAAAACAGAGGGATGAAATAATGTGATAAATGGGGAGGCTTCCAGTACACAGTATTATCTTTAGGCTCCTATTGCTTCCATGAAATTCATAGTGGACTTATTTCTCTGAAGGAAGCTTGTGATTTCCATTAATAAATACATGCTTCTTTGGCAGTCAGAAGCCACTCCAGGCTGGTTTTGCAGATTGTCATGTTCTGGAGCCCGAATGCGACAGGTTTGTTGTATGTCTAAAAGTAATTCAGAGAGGTGGGAATCCCCTGTCCCTGGGAGAGGTAATATTGTCTATAAAACAGGATACAGCAGTCAACCCACATATGACTGCTGGGGTTGGATTGCAGTAGGTTTGGTTTCTGCTTTTATTGCACCATCTTTTCTTCAGTTAACTGAGTTTTATGTGAGTAAATCTATGTGATTTATGTGTATGAGTTAATAATTTTTGTGTTTATGAGTAAATTTATGTGAGAAATCTGACTGTTTAAATCTATTTAATAAAGATTGTGGAAATAGAAGTAAGTGCCCAATCTACTTTCTCTAAGATATGACTTTACAAATGCCCAGTGGATTAACTGGAAACAAGTGGTAATTTCAGTTACCACTAGAAATAGGCTTGATTTTTTTAGTCGCTGCTCAATAATCATATCCAAGACTCATATTTCTTCTATAAGTTGTTTAAAAATCTGGAATACCATACATTTTCCAAATTATTTGGAATTATTTTAATTAATTCAATTCTAATTTTAATTAGAAATCACTTAACTGCCAGGAGCAGCTACATGTCTATAGGGAAGCACCTAATGCACGTGGAATTTCTGTAGAAGGGATAATAGCATAGAAACTTTCTTCAGTCCTGGATGGAGCATAACACAATAAAACCTTTTGGTAGATTAATGTATTTGTGATGAAATTACAAACGTTACTGTCAAATCTCCACTCAGAGGAAGCATCAGAGCAGCAAGAACAGGACTGTAAGACCCCACATTTCCCCGCAGTGTCCCAGCAATGACTTTAGTCCTGTTTCTTTGCCTTTCAGTCTTAACTCTCAGCTGAGATTGCCCACGAAACACCCAGATAAAAGGAGGGAGGTGAACAGAAAAAAGGCTTGCTGGCTCACTGAATAAATGCCACCCAATCAAAGAGGTCAGGCAGGGCAATCACTGCTAATGGCCCGTTCTTCTCAGTCCATTTGCTTCCTACTTGGAGCTGATGGAAGACGCTGCTGGCAGGTTGTTGGAGGATGCTTCAGAACCCTGAGCTTACAGATGCCTTTGGTCATTTCCAACCGGCACCTGTGAAATGCAAAACCAACAAGAAGAGAAGAAAGGACTTGAGGGAAGTTAAAATTATTTGCATCCTGACATTTCCAGTCTCTGCTCTTGGGAGTGCGTCTGTGTTGGTGGTTCAGGAAAAGCTGTTTAATAAGTAAGAAGGTAAGAAGGTCACAAACACAGTCACAAACACACTGAATGAGTGGGATGAATTTTTTGTATGATAATGCAGAAATGATGAAGAAAAGTAGGCAAAGGACAATTGAGATGACCCTTTATATGAAAATATCAAAGGAACATCAGAAATGCCCATGAAGACACACCATTATTTGCATCATTTGTGCCACAGAACCTGACCTCATCTTTTAAAGAAAGTGACTTTTATTGCCTCCTTCTACTGACTGTACTAACACTTGGATACCTGGCAGTGATACAAATCAGTCAAAATCTGAGCTAGGTCAGAGCAAAACCCAGGAAAAAATAGCATTCATATCTCATCCTCACTCCAGAGTTGTTCTTCTTGCATAGTACTAAAAAAGGGATCCACAAACTTTTCTTCATCAATCGTAACAGTGGCTGCCAATGATAGTGCCAGATCTCATTTCATTTTGCATTTCTGTGCCACAAATATATGTCCTACACTTCAGGAAATTTCACACTATACATGCAAAACATGGGCTGAAAAATCACTTTCCCCATCCTGCCCCATAATAGTTAGAAAAATCTGCTGCTTAACCAGAGAAAAATTTCCACTGCTGATTGATTTCTAGGTCTGTTTAGCTGATTATAATTCCCCAACCTACCCTTATGTGATTCACACCCATACATCTGCTCTAGCTTCAGCATATAATTGTTATTCCATACAGACAGCCCAGTATTTATTCAAACAAGGGTGCTCTTGTGCATTTCTCCTTTTTTAGCTTCTCTAAAAAGAGTAAATCGGTCACGATACATTACATTGTATGTGTGTGTTTGTGTGTGGGAATAAAAACTAATTTTATCATCCTCTCAAAGGCAGCAGTTGATTACCAAGACAGAATAAATAAAAGAAGTATGTTAAATGGAGTACTGTACATTTACATGAGAGACAGGGCATTCCAGCTTTCTCTAAAATACTGTGGCTAGTTAAAAGAAGATCATGGTTTCTGTTATTTTGCTTTATTATAAAACAAGTATCTGCTCTCTTGCAGATCTGTTGCTACAGCACAAAAAATCTAGGCCATGACTCTGTGACACTGCAAATCTTTGACTCCAATGTTATCATTTTGTTCTGGGAGAAGCAAAGAAGATGCTGGTGGAAAAAGCAAGTTGGTACTGCTTGGATTATCTTCATAAAAGAAGCTGAAATGAGTTTAAAAACATTTGTGCTCTGCCAGAGTCAGCTGATTTGGCTCTCAGGAGTTTGTATGAACTGTTGGTTCATGGGTTTTTTGGCTTGTCCCTGTGTTAGGACTTGGGAGAGTTCAATGAACCCAGATCTCAAAGCAAAAATATTTAACCTTAATTTTCTAGTGGAAATGGGGTTTAAAAGCTAACTTTAGTTTTCTGGAAAATATTTTAGAAGTAATCTTAGACTCATCTAACTTGTTTTGTGAAAACAATCCAAATATAGACTTGAAGAGTTGGAAGTTTGGCTTTTGGCTTAATGCATTATACAAGTAGGGATCGACTTGTAAAACATTTTGCAACTACAAGCTTAATGCCAATCATGTGGTATCTGGATGTGGAATCTGAGCTACTTTCAGTAACATCCGTTAAGATAAAAGCACAGCACTGGTTTGTTTTATTTTTTTTGTAGAAGTATGAAGATTCTCAGCAAAGGAATTAATAAAGGTTTCATCTTGAAACCTTTGTGCTTCCTATCACTGTTTTCCACGGTACTTGCAGTCAGATCAAGAGGCTATGAAAGCATTATGTTTGTTTTTATCGACTCAATCTCATTGTAGCTCTGAACAAACATCCAGTAACTGTGTTTCGCTTCAGACTCACTTCCCTTTGAGTACTCCGCGTTTCACAAATGGAATCAAACCAGCAGCTGCCACTCCTGAGACCAAGAGACTGGCAGGCAGTGAACTGAAAGCTTGCACAGAAAGCCAAAGCACAGCTTTCATCTGAGTCTTCTGCATTGTCACCAACTTCTGCGGGAGAAAAGGGGCGAAGGGAACACGTGAATTTAGTTAGCAAAGCATTTGCAAAGCAATAAGGATAACGTCCAGCAAACCAGCTGTGGCTGTCACGGAGGAGCTGATAAGAGGCAGGAAAGACAGGTAATAGAAAAAGCCAAGGGAGGTATCAAAGCCTGGTTAGGAGCCCCGGGGCAAATCCTGAAGTCCTTCTGGAAGGTAGGGTTACTGCAGTTGCTACAGTGACCAAAATTTTTCACTCCCATCGATCCACTCAGCTGCAGTCAGCAGTGCCGCAAGTGCTGGGGATCTGACAGCTAAGATGTTGATCTGACAGCTGTTTAATGGAACGTGTAAAATAAATCTATTTTTTTTCAGTAGAACGAAATGAACGTACTAATACATAACTTCAAAACTTCCTGCCAATGTATTTTAACTCTCACAAGAAGAAGCAAGGTTGTGCAGAGGATGAGATTCAACCGCGTTTGGCCTCTCCTGTGATGCTGTCAATAGGAGGGCTTTGACAAAATAACTGATAGCAGGTTTTGGTCCTTCAAGTTGGCACATATTCCCTCCATCTACAGAGGGAAACCTCTGTAGCCCTTGCTAGCTATAGTAATAGCCCATTTCCAGGTGCTGGGCAGATTTTTAACGGATATTTCCTTTTTTTGACTGTTACACTACAATGTAACATGCAGTTAAATTACTCATATCATTTCGGTAGGTTACCAGCCATTACTTTCCAAACTCTGCTCCCATTTCCCACTTCACATATGATTGCTTGTTCAGTGCCTCGAATAAGTGAGATACTAGAAGCATATTTTTGATTATAGTGTTATATTCACATTAACTATTTTTAGGCATATTATTTACATAAAAAAAACATAAAGCTGAAAATCCCAGATATGCTACTGTGATACAGAGCTTTGCCTGTAACCTGTTTGCAGCTCTCAACTCTCAAGTGGTCACAATGTTCAGGGGATTTGCAGGAGTTGTAGAGTGTTACTGGCTCTGTAAAATGACTTTTTTGCTTTGCCAGAAAAATCCCTTCCCAAAAGCCTGTGCTTGATAAAATACCCACAACAGGTCCTCTTTACTTTAGTAAATCAAGAGTGCCCCAACTATCTCAGGGAATGTCTCTGAGACGCCGGAATACACTGCTTCCTCTGGATTTACTGTCCGCACAAAGATATAAATCACGAGGACAAAAAACGAGCTAAAGGATTAGTTATAAAACCGGGGTGGGGAGAGATGACAAGATGACAAGCAGAACTAGAGAATGTTATCCCGGCTGAACCAGAACTGAATATCTCTGCTCCAACACTCTTACAATGAATTCCTAGGATATGCTCCGGTGTTCAGAGCCAAGCACTCCGTTTCCATAGAAATGCAGCACTTTGAGATAAGGCCTAAGATTAACTGCTTAATGACTTTTCCTTAAGTGGCCCAATACTTATGCCCTTAGAGTCAGGCTTTGTTGTTAAACTTCAAAGGCTCTTGATGGGTCTGAGGCTGCCTTGGGAACTTGTTGATTTCTCCCTGCTTCATGCTCAGCCAGGTGATGAACCTCTAACTATAAGCAAAGATGGTATTTTCACCCGGAATCAAGCAGTAGAGCTGTCCACAGATTATTTCTTTTTTCTATTTTTGCCAGGTCTGAGAGCCAGCCACTTCTAGCCCAAACCTAAACTGCTCTGTCATATGAAGCTATTTATATATCTGTATGAAATGCTATACAAAACCTGGGTCACACAGACATTCACATGCAAATAAGGTTCTTGTTTTTAGCATCCGAAATGCCAGGTGACCCATTACTATTACAGACTGGATTGGACAAGGCTGTGAGATGAACTAAAGCCTCCTTCCACCTTGCCAAGCTCTTCCTGTGTCATCATCAAGAAACAAAAGGAAAGACACATGAAATACACATTTGGGAATCCTAGTCTGTATGATACATGTCATAGTGACATGGATGTGCAGCACCAAATGGAAAAGTTTCACAGAAACCCAACTGGCAAACAACTTCATTGCACTAATGAATTTTCCAAATATCTGTATAAGCATCGTGAGTAAAGCTCTGTTCAAGAGTAACGAGGGTACTTCCTATCTTTTCAACTCACTCCACCATTAAATATTTTCAGTTCCTTGCAGTTATACAATTGTTATGCATCTTGGGACAATAATCTTTGCTCCCCAAAATCTCAGTAATAATAAAAAAACCCCTTTGCAAATCTTTCTCTTCTGTCTCCTATGTATAAAAGCATAGCCATCATCTTCTACCATCGGTGCTGTTAATTTCTTTCAAAGTTTGATCATGGCAAAAGACCAAAACCCCACAACTGTAGTTACTCCAAGCATAATACCATGAGCCAAATTAATCCATGATCTAATAGTGATGACATTGGTGGATTCAATCCAGAGACGAATGTAGCTTAAAGTTGTTTTGAAATGGAACATATTCTCAAATCTCAGAAGAGTAACAATATTTCTTTAAAAGTTGAGATTTTTATGGCCTGAGGATGGAGACAATAATATGAATTGCTGTTTATGCAAAGCAATTTTATAGAATCTAGTATTTTTTCCAAATAACACAAATATACGTCACATATAGAGTAGTCTTTCTTCNAAAAAAAAAAAAAAGTTTTTATTTTTTCAAAACTAAATTATTGTGCAAGTTGTAGCAGAAAAACATTATTGTATTCCTGGTCTCTGCAGTGCCATACTTGCTTTCATAAACCAGCAAACATCACATTGCCTGGTGAAGAGAGGCTCACAGTCAAGTTACAAACTAAGTGTTATTTATTAGAAATTAGTGTATTTTATACTATTAATATTATTGGTACAAAAACTGCACTTGCAAGTGACTACTAAAAAACAGAATCTGAAGAAAATCTGCAGGATTGTTCAAAAAGTGATTAGAAAATGTTTATCAACAAGCCTGACTGATGTTACCTGCATTAGCTTCTGTCTTTTCAGCAAAGCTTTTACCCCTGAAAACAAGGGAAAATCCCAATGTCCTTTCCATGTCAGATCAGTTCAAGTGTTCCTGGGATAGCAGGACTCTCTGCTATGGCTGATTTTCAGAGCCTGATTGTTTGAATTAGTCTTTTAGAACAGCAAATATAAACATCTTGCATTGTGAAAAACATCTTCCAAGTGAAAACATCAAAGCAGACTACAATTATGCAGCAGCTCAGATAAAGCTCGTTCCTGTAAATTTGTCTTGCTGTTTCTTAAAGTACAGTAAGCTCACAGAGAGGTATTACAGTTGTGATGATCCTTAGAGAATAAGAATTTTGCTAAGCTGTTTCCTGGAAAGCAAGTAAACTGACAGGCAATTTTAATTCTCCTTGAGCAGAGCTTTACAATTAGATTTGATTTTATTATGAAATTCTTTTCGCAGAGGTAAATGTTTATTTAGCTAGCCTGAGATATCAAGTGGGTCCAATATGAGGCTGGAAAAGAAGAAGCAAAATATTATTATGGATATTTTTACTTTACATTCCTTTATTTCCTTCAGCAACACTATGTTCTGAAGACATTTGGATAGAAACTGGGTGTTGTGGTTGGCTCGTGCGGGGAAGAGATGATGCTGAGTCTAATTCAGAAGGCTGAATATTTTATTATTATTATAACTATATTTCAATACATTAGTATATATTTAAAGAGGAGCTCTTAAAACTACATCTTAACTTCTAGGTATCATATCTAACTACTGTCACTGTAACTCACTCGTGACTCCCTCTCTGCAGGGAATCTAGACACAGGTGCGTACTATTGGCTATCAGGGCCAAACAATCTTCACTAGTATCTAATCAACTAATTACTTCAGGTAAACAATTCTCTAATGCATTCTACATGGAAAAACAAGGGACAGGAATAGAAATTGTTTTCTTTTCCGTCCTCTTTCTGCTCTTCTATGAAACTTTCTTCAGAGAGCAGAGATGTAAGCACTACAACTGGGTAATCATTTCCTTTTCATCTCTCCTCTCTATCTGGCCAAAATTACCAACTGTTACCTCTCAAAAGACAGAAAGGGACCTGAAGACTGAGGAACAGAGAGGCCATTATGGCAGAGATAAAACAATTTTAAATATCCCCTATTGGTTTTATCATTCTGTGGTTGGTGCATGCTCTGAATGTGCTGGATCCCTGCCCTCCAGATAGATGGAAAGGCCCCTGACAATGTTAGGAACAATGGTCTTCTCATAAGAGCAAATTGTTTTGAGATCCTGGCACTAACATGGTGGTTAAAGAAGTGATCTTATATGTGACCTCACCAGAAGAGACAGGAAAAAAGATACAAATGCAACTGTGAGGTATACAATTGATAAATCTCCATTTCCCCTCTTGTCCAGCTTCCATTTCTGCTGCTAAACCACTTCTCCTCCTTGCTGCTCTCTCAAACTCCTCTTCACACTCTTTCCTATTCCTTACATCCCATTTCCCTGTCTAATCCCCTTGGCCCCTATCACACACATAAACTGTACTACCAAACATGCACTATCCAAGAAAAGGAAATGGATCCCCAGTTTCTACCCAGATGTTCTCAGGATACACAGTAGTAGACTGTCCTACCACAGGCACCCACCAGAAGAGTGTCTGTGGTCCAGCACTCACATTCCCTAGATGAATACTAAAAGAAGCTGCAGGAAACTAGAAAAAATATCACTTGCTGTGAAAAGCTGATGCATAAAGGACTCCTTGACAAGAGGCACACTGATGTATTATTTGTGAAATATGCTTACATCTGCCTTTTATCTTTCATCTTGTTACTCAGTGATAATTGACTGCTCAAGGCTGGCACTCATTTTTAATTATCCCCCCGGTGGAAACCCAGCAACACGCTCTGCAATTGCTCTCACATATCTGCATGCAGCATCTGTAACACATCATCCTTCAGCAAACAGCAAGTCCTCTTCTTTTTCTTTCTTTCTTTTTGTCCCTTCTAAATTAGCTGTACAGATTAGTGCAGGGCATTTCTCAAAAAAAAAAAAAAAACAAACCAAACCCAAACAAAACAACAACAACAACAACAAAAAACCAAATAAAAAACCTCCAAAACCCCAAAAAACCAAAACAGGTAGAGAACATCAGTGTGCCCACAGACTACACTGAATGTTTCATCATTTCTTAAAATAACTCATATTTGAGGTCTCCTAACAAAGGGTCTGCCCTGCTGCTGTGTCTTGGAGATTTCCATTTACCTATATAGCTAATTAATTTTAGAGAATTAAGCATTTAGTAACTTCTTGAGTGCAGCGTCCACATAGCTGCCAGGCACAAGCAGAAATAACCATCACTAGGTCACCTCACAGTAGGAACTCTGTTAGAGCTTTACTGTACTAATAAATATGTAAGGAGCTCCACTCAGTGGCGAGACAATGTATTTCCAACTCTGATATATGCAAGAGAAGAAAGGAGTCTTCGGAAATGTAAATATGTATAATTAACACATCTTTTTAATCGACTTTCTGCATTGTTCATTGTAATCATAGCACTAGAATCATAATGTTTCACTAGGATAGCTTTATTTATTTTAAGTAACTTTTCTGAGAGAATTCAATCACTGGAACATGATACATAATCGCCCTGTTTAAAACAATAAAACTCAGTAATACCTCTTTTTTATTTTTATTTTAAGCTTGCTAAACTTCCATTTGTAAGTAATAACTTGTTTTCATCTTCCCTTCTTTTTCTTGTACCATGTCTAGACTTTCTTGAAAAACTATTTCACAGTTCCTACCTCCTCTAAAAAATTCTGTATTAAGCAAAGTAGCTACAGAGGGTTGTGCCCTCTGAGGGCACAGAATTAGTGTATTTAAAAAAAAACATTTTCAGACTGTGGGGAATAAACTATTTCAATGGAGGTGCTACCAGGGAGAAAGTTTGAGACTGCTGCTAAAGAAACAGTCTGATTGAATCCTGAGTTAGGCCTAGCACCAGCTTTGGAGGCTTTAAGGAAAAATATAGACAGGTTTATTTTCAGAATTAATTCCACATGTTCTTAGTCATATTTTCCAATCCCCTGTAGTTCTGCTTGGCCTAGTGGGATGTCTAGATTTTATAGGTTTCTCATGTCCATAATTTTTCTCCTTTTCTGATTTTCAGCTACTTACTGGCAAATTTGAAATATTTTTGTCTTTCTCTGCCCATTATGGATTTTGTGTCATCCTAAGTGGATGTCATAAGCTTTGTGCAGGTGGAAAATCACGCTCCATTTAAGAGAAGACAAAAATCAATCAAAGCTATGAGATCATTAAAAGTAAACTTCCACAAACACAATCTTCCCATTCTTTCTGTTTCTCAACCTTGAATTCTAAGCAGGTAATTTAAACTTAATACAAAGTTTTTCTCTATACTGTCCCTTAGGATCATTTTTTTTCCACTGAAAAAGTTGCAACATCAGTTACCAGGAGAGTTTTTAAAAACGTAAACCCAAACAGCATTTCTAGCAAGGAGACATAGCCCTATGCTTAGATAAGATTTTGTAAAATGTAAATGTAGAAGCAATAAAATTTTTTTTGGAAAAAATCCAGAAAATGTTAAAGACACTGGAAAGGTCTATGTGGCAACCTGTGGCTCTGAATGGAAAAACTGTTGATCTATGATACAGTGTCATATGCCTGAAAATGAGTCATGAAGTTACAAAATCTTTAGGAGTTACTTCTGAGAACTCTGGGGTGAGAAATAAAATACCAGAAGAACGTGAAACACCGTGCCTATTATTTAAATAAAAACGCCGTGGAAGTCTGCAGTTCAATTTTTGGTTAATGATTTAAATACTTTTCCTAGTTGTAAGGCTTAAGAGAAAAAGGAGATGATTAACTGCCAATCATTCTGATTCTAGATTAAGAGAAACACTACTCCTCTCATCTTTGAGTAAAGGTGGTGACACATTTTCAAGTGCCATCCTTAGATGCTTCTGAGGGCAAGTCCAGACAGCACCATCAGCTTGTCTTTGGCATAAAAATGCCCAAACAGGCGGGTGCTGCTATCCCTGAAATCCCCACATCCTTCAGGGCTTTCCCATCGCCTTCCCAGCTGGAAAGGATGATCAGTGAGCTGTGAGGGGAGCTGCCCCTGCAGAAAGGGCAGGGCTGCCTTTTGGCAGGAGTCACCTGCTGCTGGTTTAGGAGCGAGCAGGACACTGAGGGACCTTGGCCACCTGTGGATGGATGGAATGGTGAGGAAGTCGCTGTTCCCTCAGGGAGCAGGAAGAGGGGATGAACAGGAGGTCTCTATTCCTTCAGGAAGTGGGATGAGGGGCCAGTTCTGTTCAATATTTTTATTGATGACATGGATGAGGGGATTGAGTTTTTCATCAGTAAGTTTTCGGATGACACTAAGCTGAGAGCACGTGTCGATCTGTTGGAAGGTAGGAGGGCTCTGCAAAGAGACTTGGAACAGTTGAATGGATGGGCAGAGTCTAACAGGATGAAGTTTAATAAATCCAAGTGCCAAGTCCTGCATTTTGGCCACAATAACCCCCTGCAGTATTACAGGCTGGCGACAGTGTGGCTGGACAGTGCCCAGGCAGAAAGGGACCTGGGGGTAGTGGTCGACAGCTGACTGAACATGAGCCAGCAGTGTGCCCTGGTGGCCAAGAAGGCCAGGGGCATCCTGGCTTGGATCAGGAATAGTGTGGCCAGCAGGAGCAGGGAGGTCATTCTTCCCCTGTACCTGGCACTGGTGAGGCCANTGAATTCTGTGAAAGGAATGAGGAGGTGTCTCTACAAACAAACTGTGGGCCTGATGGTAGACAAGGCCAGATACTGAGAGGTGAAAGAAGCAATGAGGGGGGGAAACAAATTTCACTAATTGACAGAGATTGTTACTCACTCAAGCCTGTGCTAAACCTCTGGATTTAGAGACAAAGAATACAAGGAAAAAAGAAAAGGGGGGTCTACACATTGGAAAGGGGTCTATATTAAGTGATTCGGGAAGTCTGTGCCTCTCAAGCACCTCAGCCAATGGGGGAAGAAAGAGGGAAATGCAGCCTGGAAATTAGGATAAAAAGGAGGCTGCATCCTCTAACAATTTTAGAGACCTCATAGGAAATGCCCATGACCTCTCTCTTTATTCGAATACAGTTACAGGACTCCTCTGTCTCTTCTTTGGACACAAACCTCTGGTGTATGTGGATTAATTTTCCTGACAGGACGAATGGGACGGGGATGTGGTCGCTATTCCCTGAAGGAGCGGGATGAGGGGATGAACGGGACGGCGACGAGCTCGCTGCTCCTTCAAGGAGCGGGATGAGGGATGAACGGGACGGGGAACAGCTCGCTGTTCCCTCGTGGAGCGGGATGGTGGCTGAACGGGACAGCGAGGAGCTCGCTAATTCCCTCATGGAGCGGGATGAGGGATGCAAAGGACGGCGAAGAACTCGCTGTTCCCTCACGGAGCGGCATGAGGGATGAACGGGACGGGGAAGAGCTCGCCCTTCCCTCATGGAGCGGGATGAGGGATGAACAGGACGGGGAAGAGCTCGCTAT
>VXBC01011968.1:851157-872059 GCA_013399945.1 Ploceus nigricollis
GCGTTCCTCTGAAAAGCCGAAATAGGAACGGCACTGGGGTTCCTGTGGGTGTTCTGACAGACTCCCGTGACGTGNGGTTCTGTCCTGCACACCGTTCTGGTTCTCATAGGATAATCTTTCCTCCCCCCTTTCTCACCAAGAGATTAAAAACACATAATTTGGGCTCTGATTTGCAAACTCGAGACTCCACTTCTTCTGATCGTTCTCCTTGTTGCTGGCTCTCTGAGGAGTGGTAAGGATTTTCCAGATGTCTGCAGCTGGTCTCTGGGCCCGAAAGGTGGCTGTGCCTGAGATTTCCTGGCTGGAGTTGCCTTTCTCCTCACTGCTGGGGAAGGGGAAAATGTTACAGCTTCCTCAGCAAAACCCAGCTGCAGCAGTGGGATGAATTAAAGTGGTGAGACTTCATACAGCCTGCCTCCAAGGTGTGATAATTTGGTCATTATGAGTAGGTGGACAATGAAGTGGAGGAGACACAGGGGTGGCCTCATGGAAGAGGGGGAGCAAAGGCCAGCTGATGTGGAACAGGTAGGTCTCAAAGTTGGCACGAGCAGAGTTCAGGAGATTGTGGCATCACGTGCCTGTCAGGAGAACAAGCACAGGCATTTTTAAATTATTAGCTTGTGGATAGAAAGTGAGAGCTGTGTTTCCATTCACTGAAATTGTGGAAGTGTTGCAGCTTTCAAAAGTGAGCTAATTGCTCTCTGATGTCCTCCTTCATGGGCTGTTTGTAGGGACAGGTGAGTTTCAACTGCAGCCATCTGCAGAGCTGAAACAAACATTAATAACAAATTAAACAACAGCCATCTGCGGAGCTGAAACAAACATTAATAATGTGATGACAAAACATCACTGTCTGTTAGGAAAAACAGCTAACACAAAAGTCTGCAAATGCACTCCAGTTACTTTAAACTAGGGGTTTGTCATGCTTTTTCTTAGTAAATTCAAGCTTAAAATTAGTTGGTGTGTGGGGAATCCAGAAACTGGAAGGTGAAGTCAGCTTAGTTCTGATACTTGTTGCCAGTGATCTTTGTTTAAACCAGTTGTGGTCAAAACAAGCTGGGTTAGATGTTCAGGACAGGTGTAGGAAAGGCTGTGGTGTGGCTGTCACCATGTTTAAGTGTCAGCTTCTAGCATCTGCCTTATGCTGGCTGCTTTAAAGAGAACTGCACCTCCCTGCCATTTGCTCTCCCACTAAATATATATCCGAAATACAGCAGCATACTAAATACAGCACTTAACATATCTTAATGCTGTACCTTAGCTGGTAGCACTACTCAGAAAGAACAGGGTAAACCCTTACCTTTATCTTTCATGGTTGCTAACAATACTCACTGCTTCTGTGACTTAGGCACTTCAGCTTTTGAAGCTTTTACGAGCCTGTGCCAGTAGCTTTAACACTAATTCAGGTGATTTGCCCTGTTTCCCACACACCTTTGTGTAGAATTAGAGTTTTCTAACAGGGACATCTAGTGGTAAAATGTATTTTACTTAAAAATATATTGTTTCTGTCCTTTTCTTTGTCAGCTGTGTCTGTGCTTGCTATATAATGTCATTATTGAAGCAGGAGGTCTCTGATGTTGCCATTAAGGAGGTTCTATTTGTTTATCACTGACAAGCCAAACTCCTCACAAATCATGCCAGGTAGTGCTTTCCTGTGTGATTTTTTAAAAAAAATAAATAAATTTTTGTGAAATTCCTTGATTCTTCCCTCCTTATCTCCTTTCCTCATACCCATCACTGTGCCTTAGTAGAAGAAGGAGTTTCCTTGGAATAAAGAACAGGTGCATGTTACACAGATGAAAAGGCACAGTCAGAGGCTCACCAGCCTCATTTGCCATATACATTTCATCCAAGAGTCATGCAAAGAAGCTGGATCAAGATTTTTACAAGTTTTTCATTCCACAAGGACTGTTTGCAGAGCTTGTGTACTTGGGTTCACCTGCAGGGATGGGAATGAATCTGCCTCTCCTGCTCTGCTCTCCAGGTCCCTGGGTTATAACAGCCCAGATGTTTAATGTTTTGTCATGCTTCAGAAAAGTATCAGATGCAACTTTTAATGTCACTTCACAATGAAATAATGGAACATATCAGTGAGTATCTGTTTTGGAAGTGCAAGCTGCTTTGGTTTAACTGGGGGCATGCAGACACCTGGGGACAGAGGGACCAACCCCTTTGCCCAGCACTTGGAATGTACATGGAAGATTTGGTCCAGTTTCTCTTTCCAGTAGGAAAGAGAGATTGATAAAACTGTCACAGCTTCAGCAGAAGGACAGCACAGTGGGGCTGGAGTGCTTGCCCTGTGAGGAAAGGCTGAAAGAGTTCGGCTGCTTTAGCCCAGGGAAATGAGGCAGACAAGTTCATACTGGATATGAGGGAAAACTTGGTGCAGAACAGTCAGGTGCTGGGACAGGTTGGGCTCAGAGAGGCTGTGCACTCTCCATCCTTGGGGACTCTCAAAACCCACCTGAATAAAGCTCTCAGCAGCCTGGTCTGACCTCAGAGCTGATGCTGCATTGCACAGGAAGTCAGACAATTGATCTTCGAAGGTCTTCCAAATTATTCTATGATTATATGTTTTATTACCGCTGTGTGTCTATGTCTGTCTGAAAATATGTATATATATACACACACACATATATGTATGTATAAAGAGTAATGAGTAATTAATTGTAGTTGTTTTGCAATGTTCTTGGATTCTTTAAAAACCCCATTATCTATCTGTGTTGCTCAGACCCTCTGGCTGAAGGGCCAAAAATATATTCATTATGTTTCAATTTATATATTTTTAATTATAGTTGGTATTTCTGAGCCATCTACATGTGAGAGCTAGCCTGTTGGTAAGTGGCATTTAGATAATGAAGTGTTACATCCCTTTTCAAAACAGCATAATTCTGTTCTAATATATTAATAGCTGGTTTTAGCCTGTACTGTGGCTCTGGTTTTTCACTTTTTTCCACCACCTTTTGAACCTGGTGGGTAATTTTAATCACATTTAAAGGACAAATAGATGTCTTGGAAATAAGTTAGGCACTGGGTGGAGTGACCAAATCAGTTCTCTTGTTGAGGGAAAGGCAGGTACAGATCAGCAATTGCATGAATTTTCATTGCAACTGTTTTATTTTGGCCTTTATGCCAGTAACAGAGTCCTGTTTTACTCATGGTTGTAAGGACCACATGAGAACAGCTGGGTTTTTGGGGTGAGGAGATGTCTCAAGTCAGGGAAGAGGAGAGGGAACAACAGGGGGCTCGGACCTGTAGGAAACCAGGTTGATGTTCTGCATCTCACTTCCTGAGGAAAGACTTGTCAGTCGTTTTCAAAGTGCTTTGGAGGAGGACACCATGATCCATTTTGTGTGATCCATGGACAGCACTGTGTGATTTCACTGATGGCACAAGACAGCAGAGCTGATTTCTAGTTCAGGGCTCATGCTTTGATGTCCTGCTTTGAGTATCTGGATGCTGATAACCTGGAGACTGAACTTCTGTCATATAAAGGGAGACCCACATGAATTTAAGGATCTCTTGGTCCTTATCAAGTGTCGCTATGGAAAAATAACATCAGCTTTTGTCTTGACAAAGCTGAATAACTCCCAAATCTGTAAACAGCTTACATGGTAAGACAAGACCAGATCCCAAAGCCTTTGCTGTCCTTTCAGTGGCTTTGCTCAGCTCTGTGTGGCCAGCTGGGGTCAGCCTGTGTCCAGCTGAGCTCCTTGTTTCTCCACGGAAGGTTCAGGACACAGTTTCAGTCTCTTCTCCCGAAATAACAGCTTTCATCACTTCCCTTCCCCGTTTTATCGTGTGCTCATGGTAAGAGCAGGAGCACACATGCTGTCTCTGGCACACAAAATGAAATAACCAGTTGAGGGGGGCAGCTCCTTTTGGGAACAGTGCTGCCTTAAAATGCCTGTGAAACTACCGCCTCAGGCGTTCTTGAGCTTTCTGTTTCGCCATCTGAAGGGATGCCATCAACACATTTTTTTTAAAGCTTCTGTAAAGCTTAGTCTGTTTTATGAGGAATGTGTTAGGAAGCTTAGATATTTATGTAATTATCCTAATGAAGTGGTTTTATTTATTGTTTTTCTGAGGAAATGCTCGGTATTTTTGGATTCAAGTTCTTCAAAGAGAGGAGATGAATTTCCTGTTAAGGAGTTGAATATGATTTTTTCAAATGTCTTCAGAGAAAAAAGTAAACTAGAAGAGTGATTACAGAATATTGGCTAATTAGCTGTAGTGTAACTGCTTTAATTACTTTTATCCCTGAAGCCACATGACTGTGCAGATGACTAGCAGATGACTTATTTAAAAAAAAAAAAAAAAGACATGTTCACACTGCAAGGTTAATGAGCCTAATTAAATATAGTTTTCCTTAGCCAGATACTAAATCATAAAGCTTGGGGGAGTGAGGGGGGGAGAATCCAAAGGCAGTCAGTTCTTTTTCAAAAAATGGTTTTATTCTGATATTTAATGAAAAAAAGAGAAAAGCTGGAATTGTGAGTGATTTTTTCTGAATAAAGGCACTTAGATCTAAAGATTTGATGAGACCTCACATGGCAAACTTTGAAAGTCTATTTAGAGACAATTATGCTGAGACATATTTGTTTTCACTTACCCATTGCTTTAATTAATGTAGGAATGGGCTTGAATAAAAGGTCTGTGTTATATGGAAGTCTCCATCTGCTGCTGCACATTACCAGAACCTTTGTCCTTCCTTGCCGTGCCATTTTTATTGCACCATTTCATTTCCTGTAGTAAGCTGCATGATGTCTCACATTAAGTTGTACAGAAAGGACAGAGTTCTGATTTTTTGTTAAATTATTCTTCCTTTTTTTTTTTTTTTTTTTTACTTTTCAGCCTGTGCTGAAAAATATAGTATATAAATATGAAATATATAGTATATAAATATATATATACACAAAATATATAAAGTATATTCTGTGGTTTGAGTTCCCACCCTCAAAAAAATACTTGGAGATCCACATTCTGTGGTCATTCAGGGACTCTTGCATCCCATGCACAAAAATTAGATATTAGACATTACTGAGTTGCCATGTGTCAGCTACCTGTGTGACTAGCCTTGAGTCACTGAGAACAGAGGGTAAAATGTGTCAGACAGTGAAAAGGGCTTAAACCAATGGATTTTGTCATATTTGCAAAGAACAACCAGTCAGCTGTTGCTGATCAGTTGATACTTGATGACTTTCACGGGTGACTTTGGGCAAAGCAAAAGTAGTAGCTCATTTCCACTTTCACTCTCCTTCCACACCTTTTCTCCCATTATGAATTGCCTTTTTTCTTTCTTTTTTTTTTTTTTTTTTTTTTTTTTCTTTCTCCAAAGAGATTTATAGTTGATTATTTCCTTTAAGCTGATCTAGTGTGCAGGGCTCTAACATCTTAAAAAGATTGCTTAGGCCTGAGTCAGGATACTCAAGAGTCAGGTGGGGTAGGTACAACAGTTGTATCAGACTGAATTCTCTACAAGCAATGACTAATGAAGAATTAAGCTACTCATGGGTGAAATTTGTGTCCTTTCATTTAAATTTTCATCTCAAACTTGAATTTTCCCTAACAGACTGGACACTGTCTTCATATTCTCCCAAAGAATTGTTTTTATAAATCATTTACTAGTTGGTTTTCTTGGTTGTCTTCAAAAGTGTAGAAAGAATAGGTTAGAGCAGACCAACTGAAAGGATCCTTATTAGCGAGGGAGAAGCTGAGTTCCTCATCTAAACTGTTTCCTTTGGTTTTACCACATTTTCCAAAGGGGCTGAAAGGTCACTGTGCACCCAGGAGGGTTCAAAAGTTATTATAATAAATGGGATTCTGATTAAATGATGCTACCTCAGCACTTGGCACAGGTAGCAGAAGAATCCTAACACAGAGTTTGTGTGTCCCTCCTCTATATATTGATTTATGTGTGTTTTCCTCCTCCATGGACTTTGTCAAATATATCCTGTGTGCCTACTGATAGGCAAAAAAAGGAGGAAAGTTGTAGCCATGGTTTTTGTAGCAATTTTTTCTCACCTGCTTTCTTCAAGTCAGCTGAGCTGAGCTCCTTGCTTTGGGGGCAGAATGGATAAACCTGTGGCTCTGAAATCGGAAAGAAGTAACAAAGATTTGTTGTTTGACTCACTTGCAACTTTCCAAGCTCCCCCTTTTCCTTGTTGCCATGCAGTGAGTCTGATGCTAAACTCTTAAAAAAATAAAAAAAATCCATAAATTCCTTAGGATCCCTTTGAAATTCCTTCCCTGATTTGTTTGTTCTGCTTTTAGCTAACATTTTGTGGGTACCACTCACTAATAGCTTGTGCTTGGTAGGACAGTGGTAGCTTACTTATGCTCAAGACAAGATTTTGTTCAGCTGTTTCATGTTGTCCTGCATTTCCTCTGAGTCATCTTTACCCTAAATTGGTTTTTGTAAGTCTAGGAAAACAAGCTTTTATTTACACATACTTTGGCTAGTATATTAGTTTCTCTACTTTTTTTTTGGCTATTAAAACATTCAGTAGGAAGAAAAAAAAAAAAGAAGTATAAGATTTCTGTACAAAGTTAGTGATTTTGTCTACCAGCTTTTTTTTTTTGTTAAGTTTTAAACCTTTTTTTTTAATCAATATGCTCAAGGGAAATGCAATTTAACACTGTAGTAAAGAAGATTCATAGAGTGACATGCTCTTAATAAATTCAGTCACCCAGAATTATTGTCTCCTAGAATCTATCTATGCCCATGTCCATATTCTGACCTTAACTGGTGATGATATTTGATGATTGATGGTGGTGATTTGCTGATGATTGGTGTTTAATGATTGTTGATGTTATTTTCAGAGTGTTTTCGTGGAATGCTTATACGATCAGTATTTAGAGGAATTATTTACGTTTTGGGATGTGAGAGATTTTTAAGATACTCCAGTTTCTTTTTCCTGTGTACTCTCATGAGCAGTCTGTGTTTGTTAATATTAAAAATTGCACTCTGGATTTACCATACTAAGCAGAAATTTAAAGATTCAAGAGCCTGAACACTCAGTTCTCATTTTTCAGTCAGTTACCCTTTGTTAAGCAGTGGCCAATATTTGGTTCTTCTGGCTCTAGACAGCTTCATTATTTTAGTGCATGTTGTGCATCTGCTGCTCTTTGGGAATTCTGGAATCTAGAAATAAGTCATCAAGCAATGGCAGAAGGCTGTTTTGTAGAGGTTTTTTGGGGTTTTGTTCATGCTACATGTATAATAAACTTCTCAGTCCAGGGCTGGCAACACAGTGTGTCTGTCTCATCAGCACTCAGTTAATTCACTTGTAATGGCACACCAAACATGCTGTGTGAAAACCCAGTTCACAGATCATCCCCTGACAGAAGCTGAGGTTATTTTGGACTGGTGATAAGTGCACAAGCCATTAGAAGGACATGAAAGCACAACACTCTCTTCAGAGGTTCCAAACTTTCTACAGCTTTCTTCTGAAGTACCACACCATATATTAAAAGAACACAGAAATAGATGAGGCTTTTTTTTTTGTTTCTCCCCCCAGAACTTGGCTGGATCTCAAAAGTGTATGTGAATCGACCTGCAGTGGTGAGGCATGCAGAACAAATTAAAAAATGGAAAACTGTGAAAGGTAATTGGCAAGTAAGTGCTCTTCTTATGCATTCCGTTCCTGTATTTTTAAAGCAGTCATTCTCCCTCTCCAGGCTGTAATATTGAATTTTTTTCAAGATACATGTAATCTTAAAAGATGTGCTTGTCCATGTCTTATTTTAGTAATTTGTATTTGATGATGATGGGATGGAATAAGGTGACGCATTTATCCAAACAAGTTAAAAACCTTATAACTCATGACTGGCAAAACTGCAAATGGATTTAAGTCATCTTTATTCATGAGTGGATTAAATTGTGCATTACTACCCCTCCACATTTATTCTGTTTTCCAGACAGACTTCTCTGCATGCTGTCTTCTTATTTTTTAATTTTAAAGCCGTAAGATATGATCATGGTCCCTGTCAAGTTTGACCTACCTGGATGATTTTTCTTTGCTTAAACATTCTCAACATGTGTGATTTCATTGCTTAACTAGTTTTTTAGCTAAAATTCAAAAATCCTGACTGGCTGTGGCATTTGGTGGGGGGAAGGAGCCCACTGATGTTAGGAAAACTGACTTTTGAGCTGCTGAGATAAGGTAAATGGTTGGTTATTGTCCATCTTAGTATAAAAAGACAAACTGGCTCTCCATTCACCAAGCAGCTGTTCTGCAAACAATGCTTGGGATGCCTCCCCTCTGCACACTGAGCAAGTTGGTTATGTGCAACAGTAGCTGAAAACCTGGAAGCAGGAGGAAGGAGGTGATGAAGGATCAATCTTAAGAGTGAAATGTAACAGAACAAAGCAAGAATCATTAAATTATACTTAATTCTTACACAAAGTTGTTCAAAATAATTGACATCGTGCAACCATTCTGGGGTGGCTGAAGCTGTGTTCACAATGAGCACAGATTTTGGGATTACAGTTTGGGGATAATTTGATGTAGGTGTAAGGTGCTACTGGAAGGTGATAGAAAAAGGTTTCCTGTCTGCTTTTCCTTCCTGAAAGTGTGTGCTTTGTGTGTTATGATTAAATTTTAAAAAATGAAGATAAATGGAGGAGATTTAGACACCAGCTCAGCATTTCTTTAGAGTTTCTTATGCAGAAAAGGTTACTTGATACCAAGTTTTTCAGCCCAGTGGCTCTGAGTTGGGAAATAGCATCAATGAGAAGCTCCAGATAGTATTCCATGACCATGGCTATCCTCAGATACCACAGGTGCAGTAAGGTAACAATGAAGTCTTCTTTTGACTGAGGGTACCATGTAAATAACAAATACAGAGAGCTACAGGCTTTGATTACAGAGGCTCATTGGGAAGAAAGGGATTTAGTGTCACTCCCACAACACAGCTGGAGAACAGATATTTATTCCTAACACATCTCCCCTCTCCTGTATAGAAACACAGGAAAGAAAACCAAAGAAAGAAACCCAGAAACACAGAAACCCAAGCAAGTTTGGGTTCGAAGGGTGTCAGAAGCATCTCTCCTTTGTTTGAACATTGTCACAGCAGGGCAGTCATGTTTTGAACTTATACATATTTGAATGTAAGCAGCATCACAGATTTAAATTCTGTAGCCTGTTTACCAAAATACCCAACTGGAAAACCCTTTTAAAAACCCTGAAGTTGATACCAGTTCTTGAAACCCCTTGACTGCATCTGTCTTGATGACTGTGATTCATGTCATAGGAGAGGAGACAAAAATTCCCTCAAACAGAGGATAAAAAAATCCAAGTAAAAGTAACATAAAACTATTTCTAGGGAAAACCCCTTTCAAATAATTATAGGATGAAAGGAGGCAGCAGAAACAATCAGTCAGGCTTTGACGAACAGAGGCCAGTGATGGTTCATTACCCCATTGCCATTGCAAACTCTCCCCCTGTACAAGTGCCCTGTAAGAGAAGTCAGCTTTGAGTGAAGCCATCACTATAAATGACCATTTTCTGGAAGACCTTCGACAGATAATTCAAAATAATGTCTTAAGCTCAACTTTTCTTCATCAAAAAAAAAGCTCATACAATTTTTAGTTATGCTTCTGTTCCATTCTTTGTTTAATAAGTCTTTTAAAATTCTGAAGCAATTCCATCTAAAGAGTGCTGTAACCTTGTCACTTACCTCTTGCTTTTGGGGTTTTTTTTTTGCACCAAAATTACAGGTGTTTTTTATTCCTGATTCACACAAAAAGAAGTGGATCCTTTTGAGATCCTTTCGAGGAAGTATCCTCTGTATCATTAGATACTGCTGAAGACATGAACAAATATCTGCCAGCCTGTCTATCCTAAGCCATTATTTGCTTATATGTTACATCCTATACATTTCCCCATTGTCAGAGTGAGAGCCAGGCTTCTGATTCCTGCAATTCTAAGGCAGTTTGGCTTTGGAAGTGTAAACAGAAATGCTCCATTCCTTGCTTTGTTCCCTTTGCAGGCAGCTTGGCTGCTGAAAGCTGTCACCTGCATAGACCTCACCACTCTCTCAGGCGATGATACTCCTTCAAATGTTCAAAGGCTGTGTTTTAAAGCAAAGCACCCTATCAGAGAGGATCTGCTCAAAGCCTTGGACATGCATGATAAAGGTATGGTAGCTTTTGGGGTGTGTATTTTCTAGAGGAAATATTATCTGTGCTTTCTCGTTATTTTCTCACTTTTCAGAAAGGACGTTGGTCCACTGCTTGAAGTGGTGTGGACCAAAGGGGAATCAGGCCTCTGATTGAAGCCATACACATAAAAATATCAAAGATTAGTCTTTTTTTAAAACTTGGATTTATGGACTCTTCAGACAGTTGAAGTATAAAATATGAGGTCAATTATCTGAGAGTTTGAGAGAAGAGCATTTTAGCTAGAAATGTAGTAGGGCTGCATTAACATAAAGACTGCTCAGTTGCTGCTGGGCTCAGTCTGGCTCCACAAGTAAGAACAGAGCTTGGCAGTGCAGTTTCTCTTGCAGCAATTTGCTGATCAGGCATAACTGTGATCAAGTCTTAACTGTGTGTGTTGGCATTAAACTGTGAGTCTGTCAATAAAAATCTTGGAGTTTTAACTCCTGCTAATGCAGACTTGCTCCCAGGGTCAGGTGAAGGAACGTGAGGGAGGAAACAGCACAAGAATTACCTGAACCATTTGAGCAGTATAACAAACATCCCTGGTGTGGTGCTTAAGATCCTTGTGAGAACACAGGACTGGGAGGTGAGGACAATGCACACGTGCTCATGGAGAAGGTGGAATTCTCTGTATGAAAAAGGGAACTGTGGTTTTTGCAGGTATCACTGTTGGAGCAGTTTGTGTGTATCCTGCAAGAGTCTCTGATGCAGTGAACACCCTCAAGGCTGCTGGTTGTAACATACCAGTGGCTTCAGGTAAGCTTTATTTGAAAATATCCCATTAAATAATTTGATGTTATAAAATACGTAGAAAATTACAGAAGTTTGGACTTGCTAAGGTGAAAAGGTAACAGGTTGAAGGAAGGGAATGGAAGGAGGATTTTCTTCTGGTATAATCTTTTGTTGTCTTCCAACTTCAAGCTTATCAGGAATGCCAGGTCTTTTTGCTGGAAGCTCTTCAAAGAGGCCTTTAAAATATATCAGTGTTTTTCTCACCTGGACAGAAGAAATTGAGATAGAGTGCTGGACAAGCATCAGTATACACTAAGTAGATGATGATGATGATGATGTGAGTTCTAAGAAAGGTTTATTTTCCCTATCATGTTTGGCTTTTAAGTGTAATCCTGTGTCAAGATTTAGCCTTGTGTGCCACACACCTGCTCATACAGCCACTTCCAGGATGGAGGGGAAAAGAGAATTGGAAGAGTAAAAGCGAGAAAATTTGTGGTTTCAGATAAGAGCTGCCTTGTTGTGCACTCCCAGCCCACTCACCAGGAGAAGGCCATGACTCTGTGCTGGCACTACTGTGCACTTACCAAACCCTGGAGAGCCAACACTGTTTCCTGCACAAATCCAAAACACCCCAGCTACAATGAGGATAACTATCCCAGCCAAAAGCAGCACATCCTGCAGGCTGACTTCAAGGAAGCTGTGAGCAGAGCCAGGGGTTGTTGCCTGCTGGGCAGCCACAGGTTCAGGACTTTCACATCCAAAAGATAACAGAGTCATCTCTTCTCCAGTCATCACACATGAGGGACAAGTCCTGAATGTGCAGGAAGCAAGAAGTACAATCAAAGAATTACTCAGGTTGGAAGGGGGCCCTGGATGTGATTTGGTCCAACCCTCTGCTCAAAGCAGGGCTGACTTTGAAGTTAGATCAGGTGTTTAATGCTCAGATACATGTGAGTTTTTGTTCTTGTTTCATTGTTGTGTAGGGGAAAAATACGTACTAAATGCATTTATATGTCAGAGAGAAAGACAATCTCTGACAAAGCCATTATTTTTTCCATTTCCAAAGTTACCTTTGGGTTTTGTACTTAAACATCATAAACATAATCTTAAATAGAACTCATTGAAAGCAATTTTTGCTATATTGTGATTTAACCGTTGAACAACATTAATATGATTTAAGTCAAGATACTACTTAAAAGAATCGGAGAAAATTAAAAATTTATATATTGCTTCATATCTGAGCTCCTTGTTTGCTCAATCTGCTGGAAGCAATAGGTATTGTGCTTTTATCTAGGCTGTTCTGGAAAACATCAAGGCATGTGAAAAATCTTTTCACAAGATGCACTTACCTTGCTGGACATCAGTTTTTGAGAGTAGAGCTAATGTTTCTTGTGGATGAAGAGAGAGTAGGGTGAGGTGCCTGTAGATTTTTTTAATCATAGCAAGGATTAAAAAAAAAGAATAGCGTTCAAACTTTTTGGTGTATTACTGGTATTTTCAATTTTATGGTCGATTTATAAAACTTTAACGCATTCACGAAACATTTCTTCCTTCTGCCTGCACCCCTTTCATGCTAGTGGCTGCTGGGTTTCCATCTGGACAAACTCCTCTGGAGACCAAACTGGCTGAAATAAGGCTGGCAGTGGAATATGGTGCCCGAGAGATTGACATTGTCATTAGCAGGAGTCTGGTGCTGACTGGCCAGTGGGAAGGTAAGTAAAAAAGTTCCTTTGGCAAGAAACCTAAACCTTTCTATATGCACATGCAGGGTCTGTCTCTGTCTCTTCCCCAAATCTCTCCATCAATCCTTGAAGAATTTGGTCTCTCTCTTCAGAGTGATAATATGGGGTTCTGAGCTAAATAAAAACTCTTTAATCAATTTATAACAAAGGGTTGCATTTTTTGAGAGGAACCCTGTTGGAAGTTGTGTCAGGCTGGGCAGGCAGAATGACTTTGTGGTTTGAAAATTCAGGTCTATTCCCTCTGTGCCTTTAGAGGATTTTGTGTACAGCATTCAAAAAAATAGCAAGTAAAAGCCTAATTATTTGAAGAGTTTTGTTAGAAAGCCCAAGGGGCTGCTAATGTAGATGATACCTTTTTAAATATACATGTTTCATTTCTTGACAAAACCACGTATTTTAGTTGCTTTCTTTTTGCTGAAAGTTGAGGGTACAAATTGACTGTTTGTATTATTATTGATGTTCTGGCATCTGTAGACGACTACTAATTAGTAGGAACAATAATGCTGAAGATGGTTTTTGCTCTAATTGCATCCTTAATGTACTGTGAATGGTTTGCCTTAAGTGCTGACAGTGCTCCTATAACTAATCTCCATGTGAAGGTAGACACATCATTGTCTTGGAATGAATTTTCCATTTAGCTGTATAATGCAGTGCCATAATATCCTGTTTGCTTGGCAGACTTTATAGGGAAGGCCTGGTACCTGACTTTGTTTAAGGAAATAACAGAAATCATGGTAATAGATCATGTTTTCTGGTCTTCTTTCAATTAACAGTTAGAATTGAACCAAAAACCCCCAAATGTTTCTGCATCTGTGTCTTCAGGACCAGTTTCCTTGCTGTAATATCTTGGCCTCTTTTGTAGTATTTGCAATACTTTTGATCTTAGTTATTTAAGGATTAATAACTTTTGGGTTTTTTTAATATGAAGGAGAACTCAGAGGAGAAATACAGGGCTTGGATTCAGAGAGAGAGTTTGGATCATGACTGAAATGAGCTGGACAAGTGTTGTTAGCTTGCTCTGCATGGGAGATGAATTACNTTTTTTCACCAATGGTAGAATTCAAATTATTTCCAAATTATTTCCTAAGTTTATTCATGAATCTGAATCTGTTTGTGACACATGTTTACGTGATCTCAAAAAAAAGCTACTTCAGGAACACAATTTACTTGCCATAGAGATGCCACAAGGTGAAAAATTACAGTATTTAACTTTCCTATATGAAAAGAAAGGTATTTCATTAGGTGATCTGGATATTTTGGTGAAAATCTAGTGTTCTGTCTTCCTGTTTAGCTTTCAATAGATAAGTTACCTGTGTGATTAGGGATAATACAGAATAATAAACCACTTATAAGGAATCTAAAAGAAGGGACAAAGAAGGATTTTTTAGGCTAAATCCCTACATTATATAAAATTAAGTAGTGCAGTACCTGTGCCTGTGTTTAAGGTTCCTCATCAACTAAAGCTGCCTTGCAGTTCTATTATAACTTATGATAGTAGTAGTCATTAGAATAATAACAAAAATAACAATAACAATAACAATAACATGCTTTTATGGATATTTTCTTATGCTGACAGTCTTCACAACTTCAGAAGTTATTGAAAAAAAATCTATGTGGTGGAGTGCTTTTTAGTTCATTTTTAGCTTTTCTTCTAGCCTGTGCAATAATTGGGGTCACCACAATAGAATAGTGTTGCTTTGTGCTTTTCTTCAAAGGCTTGTTTGGTTATTAAATATTTTAGTGTATGTCCAATTATGTCAAGTTATTTTAAAGAAGTTCTTGAGTATTGCTGGAGCTCTTTATGACACTCAGAATGTATTTTCCAGATCTTTGTGAAGTAATTGTTAAGATATTTTAAATAATGCTGAGTGTGAAAGCAGCTTTATTGGACAGCTAAATTACATCAGAAAATAACATTAAATGAGATATAAGTTTATGAATTTACATACCTTTTGTAAGCTTTTAGCTTTTAAAGCAATACTACTTTAAAGTAGTTTACTCAGCTGTTGTCTTGTATTACTTGACAAAGTATGGATTAAACATAAATTATCAATTTGGATGCTTCCTTTACACACAAATGTGGGGTCTTTAGGTAAGGAGTGATCATGTTGACCAAAAAATTGTTGAAATAGACTGGATCTATTTATTATTCTTCTTTTCCCCCTGTCATCAGCATTTGCTGTACCCTCTGAAGTTGTGAGGGATGCAGATTACTGTTAGTGCTAATTTCACAGCTGTTGGCAAACTCCTGGACATGCTACACTGTCAGTGGCTGCAGGAGCATTGTTAATCCATCATTTGCTCTGCGCCAGTTGAATTTTTCTGTAAGAAAAGGGAAAAAACCCCAGTAATACTCTGAGAAATTTGAGCATGGCTGCATCCATGATATAACTTCATTATGGAAAGTGCTTTTCACTGCTGCTGATTTTTTAGGTGTGGGCTTAGAGGCTTTGATCAGGGACTGGGACACTATTTTGTGCTACATAATTCATACACAGCATAGGTAGAACACACTCCCTGTTCCAGAGCCTTGGAGAAGCCTCCCCACGTTGTTCAGGAGGGTTGTTGTTGGATTTACCATTTCTAGATGTGCAGACTGCCCTGCTGCACAAATTCTGTCTGGTGTTGGCAGCAGCAGCTCGGGCTCCTGAAGCCCAGCTCTGCTTCCAGAATGTGAATCCCTGGAGTTGCACATATGTGAGGGAGCTGTGTTGTGCTGATAGCCTCGTGCTTGTCATTTTGTTAACAAACCTGCCATTAACATGCCAGACAGAAGGGGCTCCAGCTCATTTTCCAGTTTCCAGCCCATCACAATCACCTTGGTCTTTTGGGCTAAAATAAATCAAAACATCTTCTCATCTCAATTTCTATTCATTGTCACTGACTAGACAAAAACACCAAAAAATTGACATTTTTAAAAGAAAAGTGATTTTATCACCATATTTTTGAAGACAAGCTGTTCCATAAAAAATTAAGCAGTGTGGTTTTTTTCCTCCTTTAATATTTTCATTTCCTTTGTAAGAGATCTGGATTATCCCCTTTATTTTGTGGTTTTTAGGACTAATGTATAAACCAAAGTGACAGACCATCTAGACAACCTAGTGCAGATTACAGCCAGCAGAAATCAGGGATGTTTGCTTGGGAAATGTATAGAGGAAGGAACATTTTCTTTGCTGTATTTAATAGCTGCTAAAATTCAATATAATGTACTAAATATTTACAGTGTTAGGAAAATGACAAGGAAGCTTACAACTCTTGTGTTTTATAACAGTGGAATTAAAACCACAGCTATGAAAGCATTTTTTTCCCCTACAAAATCAGAATTTTTCTGACTTCTATAAATGCATCTAGTAAAGGCAGATCTAAAGTTCATGAAAACTGTCAGGTATCTCAAGTGGTGCAAAGTAGAAAAGTTCTTATGTCACATCCATTTTAACAGCTGGGTCAGTAGAGCTACTGCAGACTATATTAGTGAGCAGCTGGCTCCAGGTATATTCTATATAGGTTGGCTTGCTTTGGGGTTTTTTTGGTGGGTTTATTGGTTTGGGTTTTAGTGGCTTTTTTTCTTCTTTGGTTTTTTCCCCCTGGCTTAAGATTTAGACTGCTTTTAGAATGGATAATATTGGTGCTTTGTTTAATATCCTGGAGAGTACTGGCTGTTTGCTTTGAGAGCTTTTGCTTTTTCTTTGTTTTTAGGAGTCAAAAAGAAATTCTCTTGCAACCTCTTCGTGGTGTTCTTAGCTCATTAGTTGAAAATATGCCTGCAGGGTTTCCTGTGACAGAGTTTTTTGGCCAAAATCTTCGTGCCACTGCTGTTAACCAGAGATGCTGTGTGTGCTGTGGCAGTTGCTGGTATTCTGCACAGCTCACAGATATTCCTGCATTTGTAGCACCCAGCTTTGATCCTGCTGCTGCTCAGCTTGATGGAACTGAGTCGTTAAGTGCTGGATTTCTTGGCAGCACAGACTGTCCCACAGGAAGCCCAGCACTCCTGGAAACGCTGAGTACATTTTGAAGTGTGTCTAACTGCACCCATACTTTAGACATTTGCCCAAGATTTCCAGGATAATCCCGTTATTTGTGCCTTGATTTAAATCTGACTAAGTACTGAAACTTCTCTTATTTTTGAAAGGAATAGGAGTTTTTACACTTGTTCTGTATCAAAGCAGTTCCAGCTTGCACTGGGACTGGGGTGCTCAGTCCCAAATGTAGTTGCATTTCTATCTGTGCTTTTACTGTGGGGTTGAAAATGCCCTGTGAATGTCAGCTATTGTCTGCAATAATTGGTCTCTGAATAAAGAACAGCATTTCTTACCTACACACCTGCCCCACTGAAGTGTGCCCACTTTTCCTCCACCCCAGCTAACCTGACAGACACTGATGATTGAGGATCCTGAGTCGTTCCTGGCCGTGGGATGATGTGTGCTGGCAGGCAGCGAGGCTGCTCAAACGAGCTTGACGCTAATTGCATGTAAAAGTACCTTCCAACTGCAAGGGAGGGTGCTGGAGCTGCAGTGCCAGGGAACAACAGCTGTGAGGATGTAATTTCTTTTCATGGAATCCAACCTAAATGTACATTTTGTTGATTTTATTTTGACATTTTTGGTGGCGTATCTCGAAGGTAGGGAAAACTTTTTCCTCTTGTTACCGAAACTAGAAGAAGAAGAAAGCTGCTTTCTCTGGGTTTTCAAAAGCTTCAGGAAAGAGTCACCCCACAAAAAGAGATTTCATTTGGATCTAACATGAGCAGGGTTATTAAATGCACAAAAAAAAAAAAAAAAAGCACAGGTCCTTTGTGTTTCCTTTTTGAGCCTCGATTTGATGTAGGTTTCTGGAGCATCACCAATTGATCAATAAAACATGTTAGACTGCATGCTAGTACTGATTAATTCACACCTTTGGTACACAGTGAGAAACAAGGTGAAGCCTGGTGTCTATAAAGGGACTTGCTAAGTGCATCAGCCAGTTGTCTGCTAATGTGTGCAGCGTGTCTCAGAAGGCCAGCCCAGCAATTCCAGCCCTGGACACCCTGGTGTGCCCATGGCATCAGTGGGATGAGGACCCTGCCACAGCTGCCAAACCCTGCCCCACACTTCCAGGTCTCACTTAAGGGCTGAGGGGAAAGAAGTCTAGTATTGCTGAAAAAAGAAGTAGTTTTTATAGCCTGGACTGTTTTACACCTATTTAAAGCTGTATTTTAGCCTCCTGTCAAAGAACTTTTTGATTATGTGTTTGAAGATTGAGTACAGTTCGTCCAAAGGACCCTCTTGCAAAGCATCCTGTTTATTTATTTTGCATCTTAGTTTTTTTAAAATTCAAAATCCAGAAATGGTGACTGTGCACTGTAAGAGCTGCTTTTCTCCCCACACTGGAGCAATCTTAAACATCCCCAAGCAGCCAACTTCTGACTGCAATGCTTCATTAGTTTCTGGTTCTTTTAGTCTCCCTCTGTATAAACTTTTGTGGGAGCACTGCTGAATTTTACCAGGAAGGGTAAAGGGAGGGTTTCACTGGCCAGGTGCAGAGGAAAACATAGCTATCTCTAAGTACTGATTCAATGTACTACCATATTTATTGCTGGGAAAGCTGGTTTTAGATCAATCTTTACTATCACAGCATTTTTTACTCCTGATGTATTCATGGGTATTTCATACATTTGTATTTTGAGAGAACAGACATTAATAGCTATTAAGTAAAGTCTGAAACTGCACGGCATTGTTAATTACCTCCAGTCATGTAATTTATTGAACTTACAAAACTTAAGTTCCTGAGTGCTACGACTAATTATAAGATTGGAAATTAATCCAGAAGTGGAAATTACAGCCATACTTGAAAATATCTCTCAGGCAACTTTGATAATTTCCACATGCTTTTTTATCCCCAGGTCTGTACGAGGAGATCCGTCTGTGCCGTGCAGCCTGTGGAGAAGCTCACATGAAAACAATCTTGGCTACAGGTGAACTGGGCTCCCTTGCCAATGTCTACAAAGCCAGTATGATAGCTATGATGGCAGGTAAATACCCTTGGTTCTCCTTTTAAGCTAAGAATGTCTTTGCTATATTATTTATGAGGCTTAAAAAATTCCGGTCGTGGAAGTTTGGTTTTGTCGATGGTAGAAAAAAACTTGTGTAGCAATTACTGAAGCTGCAGGTGGAGTAATAAAGTGTCACTTGTTTTGTGTAACATACAAAAAAACTGCATGAAATGTCAAGTAAGGAACTGCTGAATGGCAAGGGTTGTAGGAACAAGTAAAATTCGTTGTCAAACATCTGATCTGATCAGAATATTTAATGAAGACATTTAGGGCAGACACACTTCTGGAGGCAGTTGTGGTGACCTACAGAGAGGATGTGGGTAGGTGGCTCACGAGCTTGTTTTAAATGCAAGGGGAACTTCCCAGTGAAGATTCACGCCAAAAGCTCTCAGTTTTGCTTTGTGATCACTTCTAACCACTTCTGAGAGGGCAGCTTGGGAAACCAACCTTCCAGAACAGGATAGAGTTCCCAGGGGCTGTGCATGCTTTGTAGGTGTTACATTTTTGCATAGCTTAGCACCCATTTGATCCCAGATTTTCAGCAGTACATTCTCTCTTGGCAGCTTTGGTGCAACTTTTCCTAGCTGAACCAGGATTATAGTTCTGTGTTTTATTTAGTGCTATGTTGGAGATGCAAAATTGGGAATTGGCTCCCAGATACTAGCTTTTCCCGCTGTGCTTGAAAGTGGTCCTCAAGTTTATTTCTAGAAGTGTAAAGATATACTAAGAGCCACTTGGGTTAGTCTGTCTTCTAATCTTCCCCTCATTTTTTATGTTGATTTTTTTCCCTCCTTTTTTTTTCTCCAGACTTGAAATTCTTACATTAAAGCAAGAAAAAAGTAATCAAGTGTCTTGTCAGTATTTAAATAAATGTTCAGCTTGCTGCTGGCCTCACTGTTACTATACACAATTCTGTGCTTCTCTGATTCAAGTGGAATGGAGAGCATTTCAGGCTTCTAACAAGCCCAGCTACAATGTCAATTAGTATCATTAGACACAGAGGATCAGCATTATGCCACTAAATATTGCTTTTAATTAGAAGAGGTGTAAGAAATACACATTTCCTCTTATTTAAACTGATGCACTAATCATTATGATCACTTTTTGTACCACTGAGTAGTGAGAAATTCAGCTTGCAAAGCATTTTACCATTTTCAGAATTTTGCTGGTGTAGTTTTTTTGAAATACAGCAGATGGCTCTATTGTTAATGATTTTCCTTGCCTAGTTATTCATTTTACAAGATACTTATCCATCTGAATATATCCAGCAATTTCCTTATTTCAGTCTTTTGCTTTTTCTTTGTGGGTAGGCATAAAAATAAGAATTTATTTGCACTCTACATACATCCATTGAGGGCCAGGCTTTCAGACTCCAACTTGTCAGAACTGCTGAGAGCCTCGAATTCCAGTTGAATTTTGTTTTATTTGTATATTTCTATAATTCTGGGGAGAAAGTGAATCCTCAGTATAGTGCATTCAACTGAAAAGCTGGCTTTAGAAGTTCTTGCTGCCTCTGACCAGTTCCTCCTGTCCTTCACAGCAAAATACAGTTCCCTCAGCTGTGCTGTTAGAAGGGCTTCTCATGTGTCATTGTAAGCTGAGTTTTCAAAGAATTACAGTTGAAAATTATTCCAGAAAAGGGTTGACTAGTTTGCTGTGGGGTTTTTGATTGGTTGCCAGTGTTTTAGGGTTTTTTTAAAATGGTCACAGCCTCAATAATCTGGTTCACAGCCTTGCTTTGCGTGCAGTTGTATCAGTGCAATTGAGGATGTGCAGTCTTCAAACTGTTCTTGCTTCACTATCCATGATGCCAGCCTGTCATGGNTGTATATAATATAAACTAGTGTATTATATATAATTTTCCTCTGTGTGAACTGGTGTCTCCTGACTCCTGTTGCCTCTGAAATAATTCTCCATGGCTACTTTTTCTTCTCTAGTAAAGTCCATAAGGGGAAAGACATCAGAATGGGAGGAGGCACACAGGTGTCTTAAATTCTTTTAATCCTTTACCAACTTGACTGACACGCCATNCCTTGCTTTGCGTGCAGTTGTATCAGTGCAATTGAGGATGTGCAGTCTTCAAACTGTTCTTGCTTCACTATCCATGATGCCAGCCTGTCATGGGGAGCACAAAATCTGGGGTTACAGATGTTTGCAGTGCCTTGCTGAGCATGCACACATTCACCAAGGTCCTGAAGCACAAAGCCACCAGAGATATAATTAATATAA
>VXBC01011968.1:881050-1004698 GCA_013399945.1 Ploceus nigricollis
CAAATAGAATACACACTTATCTTACAATCCAGGACACATTGATACCAGTGAGGCTCTGAAATATTGCTGCAAACTTTACATAGATGGGTTTTGGTTTAGTTTTTTTTTTCCCCTGTAAGAAAGATATAAAATGTACTGTCTCAATGAATAGTGACATTTAATAAGTTGCCACTAAATACCTATGAGGATATATATACATCTAGCACAAAGAGAGTTTGATATTCAATTTCTTTGATTCACAGTATTTCAGTAAAAAGGGTGGAATGCCAAAGTTCAAAATGATAATATATATTAAGTGTAAGTTTTTAAAAATGTAAAACCTAGATATAAAATGTGTATTTGAAGACTGGAATATCATCTTTGTTTTGCCAGTGGACTGGTGAAATCAGCATTTCTCTATGGTTTCAATAACTTTTTTTTAACCAAAACCCACACAGTTGTTTAATCAGGTTGTTGATGCTTTTGGTTTGAGATGCTCACCACATTTGCAGTCTGTGGTAAGATCAGCACACAGGCTGTTGACAAAGGGAGGTGAAGAAACTGCCATATTAAATACCTTTTTATGAGTTTCTCCCTATTTGTGATGGTGCTTACTGGTCTTTTTTATTTCCTTCATTCAATAGTGCTCAGTAGATGTTATGCCAGAAAAGTCTGACTGAATTTATCAGCAACACACCTTCATAAAGCATCCCTTTGAAATAAAATTGTTAGTTTTGCCATGTAAGCATTGTTAATAATGCAATGGGAGGAAAAAAGGATTTCTTAAAAAACCAGAAGTGTCTTTCCCTGGCCACCAGCAGAGAGGTGCCTCCTGCTCCGAGTGCGGCTGCACAGTCAGGGGTTTTGGTTGTTTTTTTTCATTGAAGGGAGCTGGCAGGTTTTTTTTGGTATTCAGGCTGCCTGAAGAGTTGGAAACATTGCAAAACAACCCTACTGACAGTAGTGAAAACATCTGGAAGGTCTCACCTCCACTGCAGCCTGCACACATGGGCTTTTGGAGTTTTGCCAAATGCCAAATTATCAAGGTGGAGAGGGAAAAAGGAAACACTCTGAGGGGCAAAATCTTCTGGAAAGTAGGAGCTTTAAGTAAGATTGATGCCCATTAAAAACAAGCATTGTGATGCCTTATATGTATAAGTAAGGCCATCCAGGGTGCTATCCTTTGGGTATTTGTTGCATCAGGAGAATCCAGGAAGTCCATTATGAAATCTACGTGTTTGCAACTTGTTGGTGTTGAAGGTGTTTGAGTGTCATGAAAAATAAGCTAAAAGTGCCTCACATTTTCCTGGTAATCACGTGGTCACCAAAGTGGAATATTCATCCCTCTGTGCAAGCCCTCAAGAAATCTGTTCCACCTGATTTGTAAAAGCCAGGTGGAAACAAACAGGTCGCAGATGAGTCTGGTGAGATCTGGCACCTTTTATTTTTTTTGGTTTTCAGGCAAAGCCAGAAGCCAAAACATTGACCCTTCCAATTGCTCAAGGAAAACACGTTTGATCCTGGAAATCCCTCTGGTACTGAAGCCTTCAGCTGTGCCAGCTGCCTTTGGTTGTTGGGGACAGTGTGGAAGAGAGGCTGATGCTGCTGTTTGTCCTCTGCATGACAAAGAGGCTGCATGCTGGACAGATTCTGACTGCAGTGTTAAGACATGGGCTTTTAAATCTCAAAAATCAATCCTGCCTTTCTCTGGGTTAGCGTAGGAACAGAATCTTAAACTGCTTTTAACATCAAGTGTTGAAAAACACTCAAAATGACATTGAAGTGTCATGATTTTGGCTGCATTATGGATGGTGGATTTTTTTAAATCTTTAAAATTCATAGCACCTTCTTGATAAAGTAGACTGATTTTCTACTTGCTTTATTCAGTGTGGAGTATTTCCAAATTGATTTTAAACAGCTATTTCTTCAATTTGAGTAATTTTGTTACAAGCTAATAGACAATATGTAAGTGTACCTGGGCTTTAATGTTAACATATTTGTTTCAAAGTTGTTATCAACGTTAAAAAGCACAAAGCTAAATGTGGTTGCTAAAACATGGAATGCAATATGCCACGTAGTGCTGTGATTCTAAGCCATCATGCATATTTATTATTTTCTTCCAAATTGCAGTGCTATTACTGGTAGATATATCAGGGTTTTAGCCTCAGTCTGTAATATGTCATGTACAGGACAACATTTTGAGAGGCTGAGATGTATTGATCCAAAACGAAGAATGCCAAAAGGGAAAAAGCCTGACCTAGACCAGTGCTGTTTTAATTATATCACAGTTTAAGCTAGTTTATCATTGTTGAGGTTAATTTAAGCATGGACAAGGAAGTGATGCAATGAATTTCAGTGTTTGTAAAGGAAGCTTAAAGGGGGAGATTTTCAAATCAAGTCCAGCTTCTCCCACAGCATTTTGGTTTTTCACCTGTCCTAGCCAGAGCATGTGGCTCAGTGCTGAGAGTTTTTGCAGTCTGAAAGGAGAGGCCAAGCTTTATGTTTCTTCATCAGTAACCACTGGAGGAGGCCATGAATTTGGGAATTTGGGGCCAGAGCTGTGCCACCAGCACTGCCTCCTACCCCAGGTGCACCGTGCTAGAGAGGGAAGTTTCTACTGATGTCTCTTGTATTTTGAGTCTTGCTCAAAATCAGGAGTATGGCAAAAAATAGCCCACAGAATGGCTTGTAGGGGAAATCAGCACTGCAAGTGGGTAAGCTGAGAGTAAGGTCTGGCTTTTCCCAGTGATAGTAAGGTTAGGGTTAGTTGTTGGGATTCCTTGATTTATTTTCTTCTTTCTGCCTTTGGCTTGTCGTGTGTCATTAGGCAAACTGCTTCAGCAGTTCCAGTAGTGCCATAGTGCCATCTGCAAAAAGAAATAAGGTTAATGCAGATCATACACTCTAACACCCCTGAGTGCAGTGTGTAGCACACCCTTTTAAAGAGGAAAAATGGGATCCTGGTAAAGAAACATGAGATTTAACAAGTGGATAACAATACAGGAATTCCTTAAACTTCCTTGTTGTCCCATAATGAGTCACTCCTGCTTCTTCCTCTTTGGAGAGGAAAAAGAATGGCTGCTCCAGCAGCACATAATTGCCTGAATCCTGCACCCTGGCATCTCCCAGCACTGCTGCTGCATGGCAATGCAGGGAGGTGACTGGGAGCATGTTTCCTTCTGGGCTTCAGGGTGGCTCCAAGTCAGGTGCCACCAGTGACAGGGATTCCAGCTGTGGTCCTAGGACCCGGAGCACGTGTAAATTATTTATTTCCCCTTGCTTCATGCCACATAGGGATTGGATTGGAAGGAATGCTCTAAAAATAGCAAGTGCCTATTCTGTGTAGCTGAGCAACAGAAGGTGGTATGGCTCTTCCTGCTGAACCTCCTAAAGAAACATTTTAAATGAATACACAAGAAACTAATACTAATTAATAATAGTATTCTGTGGAGACCTGTGGTAGATGCTGCAACAGTGCATTAGCAAGCTGTGCATAATTCAGCAATGCTGAATTCTTTCAGACATCATCTGCAGGGAATTTTGCACAAGTATGGACTTGATAATTTGTCCCTTTGTGTGCACGTGTAAGTGTTCCTAGGGGCATCGTTTGGCCTGCAGAACCCCTGTTACTGGAGGTGCTGCTCAAGAAAGGGAGCTTCCATTCTGAGCCTTAGAAACCAAGCTGGGATGGGTTTTCAGAAAGTTGTCCTACTTGTAAACAGACACTAAACGTGGAGCCCTATGATGGGATTTTTGCTTTTTCCCCATCTGTGCAGGCACTTTTTTGAAAAGAGTTGCAAAAAACAGGCAGTTCTCAACAGACCAAGTTATAAACTAATATTTTTCAATGGTAGCTGAGACACAGGCATGTGAAAACATGCATTGGCACCTAACCAAGTGGTCTGGTGCCTCGTGTCATGGAGCTAAAGCTACCTGCTGAGCTACTGCTAGAGTGAGTTGTCACAGCTTTGTATTCTCTTCTCCTGGAATGCAAAGTTAAGCTAACAGGGATTGTATTTTATCTCTCTGCTGGAGCAGGATAAGGACATGTAAGTGGGACAATTAAGGATGACTCAACTGACAAGAATTAGCTGCTACATTAGCCTTTTATATCTTGCCCTGCCTCTTATTTTCAGAGGGTTGTTAACCTGGTCACCCCTAGTAAGGCTAATTTGTGTGTAAATCAGAAGACCCTTGGTTTGGGCGCTCATAAAATAGAAAGATGACTTGCTAATGGGACTGCATGCACATTTGATACGGTACTATTTTGTCATTGCTGCCTTGTCAGCAGAACAAGCAGGTGGGTTTGCAGGTCCTCTGAGCAGAAAGCCACTTTTTGCCACCAGTCCTGGAAGTCTTGGAAGGATATGTGTTCTCCCTGTGTCACTGCATATTGTTATAACTCGGTTGCAGCAATGAAGATGTATTTGTGCTCATTGCAAATACTTGCAAAGTAGCATGGCATAATTGTCCCTCTGCAAGCATCTCTCTCTAAACTATTGTTTTAAACTGCCAGCCACATCTTTGTTCTTTATTAAGACTAAGGCAGCAACACAGAGTCTGTAGGTATCAGGAGATAATCATTCCCCAAGGGCATTTGAAACACTTCACAACCAAAAGGTTGTGATTACTCCACAATTGCTATACTGCTTATTATTCCTTATTGCTTAATTATGGAATCAGAGTGTGTTTCCTGGATGCTGTCATCTGAATAAGATTCTCCACTTCTCATGCCTTGCTTCAATGTTATGTGGGCTGGATATTTCTGTAGATGTACAGGATAGCCACAGGGCAAGGCAGTTCTGGAAGCTCTTCTGACCTTTTGGGAGACCAGAGCATTCATAAATGAGGCCGTGTATCTAGAACAGAAAAAATATAATGGACTTCCTTTGAAATGAATGGCCTGTTTGCGTGGAACCCACAACCTTGGTGTTACTGCACCATGTTCTACCCAGCTGAGCTCATCCCATCTCCCTGGTTCAGTCTCACATGACTTGCTGCCTTGAAAGGAAATATACTGTTTTGGCTTCACATTGGAAAATGAAAGTAGAAAGGGTGGTCATTTCCAGGCTCACTGGAATCCAAGATTTTGTAGAATCTTGGATTTAATGCTTCATTGAGTCATGTAATCTACTCCAAGGAAGGGCAAAGCCATTCAGTGTGTATTTTAGCCTTAGCCTTGATTTTTTGAGTGTATCCATTCACAGGAAGATGAGAAGATGGGTGATAAAACTCAGGTTTCTAAATCATCACCTAAACTTCCAGGTGAAACTCCTTCTGAACTTAATTCCTTAAACTTGTTTATGGAAACTTGAATAAGAAATAGACTGGATGAAAATCCCTTATTATCATAAGGTAGGCATAAAGTTTGCTTAATGAGGTGCCTTTTATGTCAGCACTTGATTTTTAAATCCCCCTTTTCATTGCTGAAATCTGAACATTAACAGCACCTTCTGTCGTGGCTCTCTGTGCTAGTGTGGGTCCTCTGTCTTCTGTAAGAGGCTGCCTGCAGTCCTGCTAGCAAGCTCTTGTGCCATAAAAAGAATTTGTTCAGCAAATAAAAATGTATTGTTTTCATTGTTAGAGGATGCTACCTAATTGGCTGTATGTTTGTCTAATAATCACATCTAAAGCTGATTATTCTCATAATAGCCTTAAGATATTATTTAAAAATAAATATATAAATGCACAACTTTTGTACTAATACTAGTTTTTAATCTCTTCTTGTTTCTGTGAAGTCTGAATGAGATTTTCAAAATTGAATAATAATTTGATCCGTTAATCTTTTGAAGCTAGTAATTTTATTTTCCCCTCTTTGCAGTCTCTGAGGCTCGCAAATGAATAGAGCTTCATTACTGGAGTCTGCATTTAATAACCATTATCCATTATCTTGTAATTAAGACTCCCTGTAACGAATCATGAGGACAATGCAAAAATACATAGTACATTTCTTTAATGAACTGGAAAATGTTCATCTTGTTCTATTTAGTAATGAGTTGCTGAATAGTCGTTAAATCCACTGGAGAATAGAACTAGATGGATTTTGAAGACTATCTTGAGTTTGTGGTTAATCTATTAGAATTAAAATTTCATCTTCTATTTTTATCAACAGCTGATTAGAAGTCATTCTGTTTGACCAAATTGATTAGAAGACCATATACAAGGGCAGCTGTTGTTTAATGAAAGTTTTTAATGAAACTGTACCATAGAGACTTGTAATTATAAGACTTATAAAAGCTTTGACTTACCTTATAGCAGAAAAAAATGAGAAGTATTGCACTGAAGGACTTTAAGTGCTACATTTCGAAAGGGAAATTAAAAATATAATTTGGTGATGTTGAAGTTGCACTTCCCCTGCTCCTTGTTTTAATGTGACTATCAGATGTCCGTAGTGTCTCTCTGGAAGGGAGCAGCTCTGAAATGTGCCAGTCAATTGTCTCTCCTGTGTGCTCCATTCTCTGCAAAGCCCTATCAACTATTAATTGCCTCTTTTGCACATTTTGCACTCTGGAGTTAGAATCTTTCTTGCAAATAGCTGTTTCTCTCCAGAATGGAAGTTGTCACAGGAGGGTGCAATTGAACCCCCACTGGGCTGACATGGTGCCTAGTCAGGAAGCCTACAGAGAAAACTGTGTGGTCTTAGAAACCCCAAAGTTGGTGGTACCACTTGATTGTGTTTGAAAGCCAGAGAAACACGCCTGGCTTTGTGCTGCCTTGCCATCAGGCTGAGACCCAGCTGCGTGCCCATCAGCTGTGCCATCAGCAAGGCTCTCTCTGGAGTGTGCTGCAGCTCACAGAATGTAGTCAAGGCAACTCCTTACTCGGAGCCAGTGCTGAAACTTCCCTTCCCTACTCCAGGGGATGTTGTAGAGGCATCATCATTCACATAAGAGACAAAATGGACCCCAAGCCAAATTTGAAGTGGAAGCAGATGCAGTTCCAATTGACTTAAGTGGATGATGCACTACTACATGATGTTTGAATTATCCCTCTTCTTCTCCCAATTACTTTTGATAATTAATGATCCCACAGTACACCTTTTCTAAGAAGTAGGTTCCTAGGGGTGAAGTGCGTCCTAATGAAATTAAAGAAGTTCTGTCATTGTGTTCTGTCAATGCTGGATCATGCACTGCAAGGCACATTATTTTTTGTTAGTTTCTTAGCTTTTTGTTACACTGTGCTTCAGGATTTCTTTCAAGCCAAGGCAGAACAGCAAGAATACACAAGAATGTTACATAAGTATTAAGGCAGGCAGTGGAGAATATTATGCACTAGTGAGAAAACATGAAAAAATAAGCCAAGGCTAACTCTTGTTCTTTAAAGAACACAGATGTTTTGACCTTGTTAGTGCATTAAATCAGACCATGGATTTAAGTGTAGTAACTTGCAGTGTTACAATTGCAAAATGCATAAAAGGGGAGTTTTCCCTTGGTTTACAGTGTTACACAGCTGGTTTAGTAAACACATATGAGATATCTTTCCCTTCTCTTAAAAACAGCTGCAGGAGATACAATAGCAGACTGTCAGATGTGAGACCAAGTAGGTGCAAAGTTAAATTAAAAAAAAAACCTGATGCACATAATTTCTATTCTCAAAGATCCTGGTGGAAATACTAAAATGTTGATTTATGTACACCACGGGGACATACGTGTAAAGGAATGCTTCAGAATTGCTGTGAAGCAGGAGGGCATCTTTGAGGCTGTGAACCTGTATGTGCAGAGGGACTCTTGTTCTAAAACTGCTATAAAACATTTTGCTTCCTTTCAGGTTCTGATTTTATAAAGACATCTACAGGAAAGGAGGTGGAAAACGCGACCTTTCCCGTTGGCGTAGTCATGATGCGAGCCATTAAGGAGTACTACTGGCAAACTGGCTACAAGGTAGTTCTCATTTCCTCTGTAAAAATTAACCAAACTGGCTCACTCAGAAAGAAATAAGGATGTAATAGGATTGACTTGCTAATATTATTTTTCTTTTCTTTTTTACTTTTGTGTTTTCTGCCTTGAAGAACTTGACTCCATTCCGTAAAAGCTCATGCAATGAAAGCTTTCCCTGCTGCATCTGGATTTGGATTTTGTTTCACCACTTAGGTGGTCATGTCCATTAATAACAGGGCTGATAGTGGCTGACATGCTCCCAAAAACATCAGCAGAGCTACACAAATGTAGAGCCATCGAGTCTGTCCAGTGTACAGAACTGTGTTTTCTGACTTTGTCCTGGCAACCCAAGGGATACATACATTTTGCTCTTTCCTCCCTTGCCAGAGAGGCTTTCCAAGGGGACAAGGAGGCAGATCCAGCTGTATCCCATTGTCTGGGATGGAAGGAAGGAGAGAGGGGACAGGGGTTGGAAGAACATTTTATCCTGGTACTTAATGTTTATTGATCAGGTCACTGTCAGGTGAGGCCAGGGGAATGTGCAGCAAAGCCAGTGATGAACTGTCTGTGCACTCATCCTTTTGCTGAAACATTGAGAAAGGAGGAGATTCCCAGGAGGGTTTAAGCCACCTTTCACTTCCTTTTTCCATGGGCAGGTGGGGGCTGCCAGTTGGATCTGGTGCTGGTGTTCAGCAGTGGGCTTTGTCCTCACCTTCAGCACCAGGGCAGGAAGCCATATCTCCAGCTAAGAGCCTTTTCCCATTTCTGGCCACCCTTCCTTCCTCTCCAGCTTCTCCTTCTGTCCCCTCTGCAGGTGGCCTTGCAGGGTACAGTGTCAGCACACGGGATGAGCAGTGGGATGGGGGCTGAGAAGGCTTCAGGGGCTGTTGGAGCTTGGGGAGCATGTGACACCAGGTTGGAGGTGTGTCCATCTGCTCTCTGTAGCCATCTAGATGAGGCCAACGTGGACCCCTGGGCTGTCCCCACTCCTCCTTTCCCCTCCTGCCTCTCTCTCTGCCACACAATAATTTGAGCAGCTCCAATAGTCCTGTTTCTGTGGGAGCACCATCAGTGCCCCAGCGTGAGGCAGATCCCTGGGGCCAGCGACCCCCCTGGGCACCAGTGCTGGGTGCCACAAGCTGCATTAGCACAGCTTTGTCCCCATAATTGGATATAAATGTTGAATTCACCTTCTGCTTTCAAAGGAGGCATTCATGGTATGAAATGTGTTATTAAGAGTAAGTGCTTGTGTCCGTGTGCATGTGTGTGTCAGTGAATTAGATGTAAACTGACTTTATGTACTTTTATTAACTGAAGACAATATTATCAGTGACAAGAAATTTCTAAATGGTTTCTTTAACAAACTAATTTTGCTGCTGTAGGGATGCTTTCTAGCAAGGCATTGCCTGGGAAAAACAGGTTAATACAGAAATTAAACTTCTTCAAGGAAAGGAACAAGTTGCAGAGTAACATTTATTGACTGATAAGCTGTGGTGGTGATATGAAAAGTGTGCAATATAATGGGAAATAATCTTTTCCTGTCATTATTGAAGGACATACATAAATTGGTTTTTCTGTTGGGAAAACCCCCAATCCAGAAAAACTTATTACTTTTAATAATGTAAGGTGAAGAGAAAATTCTTGAGGAGATGAACTTATTAAGCAAAATAATGAAATACTGTGAAACAGCAGGAAAGTGGTAGCTGGACTTTGTACTGCTCTTGAATTAAATTCCAACCCCCCCTTCCTTTTTACGTTTTTATGGCAGTCAGATGTGCTGTTTGGAAAGCTGGTAAATGGAGGAGAGGACAGGCTTGTCTTTGTCAGCTTTTTTGCAAAGAAAAGAGCTTTCAGAACCTGCTAAAAGGGGAAGTTCTGAATGATGGTTTTAATTCTCTTATTAACTCCGTTTCACTTGTTTTTGCCACAGATTATCTCAAAGAGACATCATATTTCTAGGAAGAAATCTGAATTCAAATTTCATTAGAATTTCTCTTCCTGAGGGAAAGCACATTCCAGCTGCTTTTGTTTATTATCTAGAAGATGCTTTTCCAGTTGCTGGGCTCTAAATTCTTTTTGGAAGTCTAATGTTAACAGATGTATGCATACACTCACACAACTATTTGTCCATCCACAAAACCACAGTTTTCGTGGTTTGGACTTATCAAGCTTTTCCTGCTTTTGTTCCTTTTAATCTTATTGGAAATATGCCATTATCACAATGCTCCAGCATGAGAGAAGGATTTATTCTGTTTGTTGGTCCCGAAATCACTATATAAAAAAGATTACCAAACACATTTAAAAACAGATACTTTCTGATTCCACTATTATGTCCATAAGGCACAAAGAAATCCTCAGTGCAATGAGGTTTTGGGAGCTTGAATACAAAAACAAAATTATAATTCTTGCAGAATGTAAAGGCAGAAGGAAACATAAGAAGAATCGCTGTGTTGTTCAGATTTACCTTTTTTTTTTTATACAGGAAGAATTTCTCCTGATTCTCCTTGCTTTTCCAGAGTTTAAGTAGCTGCTACAGGCCAACATTTTGGCATTTTTGATGAGGGATTTGATAGCTGAGTGTCACAAGCTCTGTCTTGTGTTTAAATGGCACATAACCAAAGGACTGGCGTTAGGGGTGTATGCCAAGTGCACAGCAGGTCTATCATGGGATTCCAGACACGCTTTACCTCCAAGATAAGTTTTATTTGGTGTTTGTGCCTTTGCAGATGTGGCAGTTCACCTTCAGATATGACACACATCCCACACCGAGGGACTGAAAGCACACCCAGCCTGTGGTGGGGAGCAGAAGTTCTGCAGTTCCTGTGAACACAGACCTTTCAATTTTTGATAAAGACAGACATCATTTAATTCCCATTTAGAAAATTTTAGTGAAAATTAAACCTCTGATAGGTTTGAATGTACAACCAAATCATGTTTAACTGTGCTGCACAGGCTTTTTATAAAACACAGCCAGTTCTCACTGCTGTCCACGAGTCAGCTATCTCACCTGCAGCATCTTTAGAGTTATGTTATGGTTGTGCATTTGTTGTTGTATATTTGGAATTAGATTGGCAGTAGGTGATGATGACATGGGCACTATGTGATTATGCAGATGTCCCAGTCCTGCCTAAATCCCTTGTACTAGAGGCAAACTACTCCCATTAGACCTCAAGCCCAGCTCCTGAGAAAGTGCACAGGGGTCAAAAGTATTGCTCCCTCAGGATGAAAATGTTACCTTTGGCTTGAAAGCTCCCAGTTCTAGTCCAAATCTTGTTTGCAGCCAGGTCTGTTGGGAAGGTTGAAAGTTTGACAAGAAAGTTTCACAGATATGTGTGCTTGGCAGAAAGCTCTCTGAATGTAGAACCTGAGAACAGAATAGAGATGGAAGCAAGTTTTGATACAGAAGAATAATAGATGTGTAAATTGACAATTGCTGAGCCAGTCTTGCTGGACAACTAAGAAAACAAATGTTAAGTCAAATTGGAAAGAGATTTGAGGACTTAGACCAAAGGATAAGCTGACCAAACAAAAAGAAAGATGTCTTTACCAAGCAGAAAGATACCACGGGCAAACAAGACATGTTGATGTGGCAAGTAGAAAAAAGGTCTAAGAATTTTCCACTGCAAAAAAACTGAAAAACAACTTTAAGCTTAAACTGTAACATACTAACTCATGTGATTGGATAGTATGAGCCATAATATGGTAATGATAGCAGTTGTATAGGCTATAGGTAAAAGTAAAGGTATAGATTGGTTCTTATGTATTAAGATGCTCAGCAGAGAAAAGTATATAATGCATTGTAACCAAAACTAAAGGGTCTTTGGGCTTGTCGGCAGCTGGAGCTGACAGCTGTAGCCATGGCTCTGTCACCCACAACCCTGGACTGTTGTAACATCTTGGCTACAATAAACTGCACTTTGAAGAGCTGCCTGAAGTCCTGCATCTCTCTCCAGGCTCTTACTCAGGTCCTTACCAGGTAGAGCTGTTACACCACAGGCACCTTGAGACTGCAGCTGTACAAACATTGATTGCTCTTCTAGGGCTGCTGATGGATGAAAATGTGTATTGAACTTTTATTTATTTTTTTTTTCTCTCTCTCTAAAGGTTGGATTTAAACCTGCAGGGGGCATTAGGACAGCCAAGGAAGCTATTACTTGGCTCATGCTGGTGAAGGAGGAACTGGGAGTGGAGTGGCTGACGCCAGAGCTCTTCCGCCTGGGTGCCAGTAGTTTACTGGGAGACATTGAGCAACAGGTTGGTTGTTGGCAGCTTACAGCTCGTGAAGAACAAAAGTAATCTTTCTAAAAGTGCTGGCTTACTGCTCCTGCAGAAATGGAACATCCATCTAATTCATTATTAATGACAGGTTCACTTCCAGCTCAGTATTTATTTAAGTTTGAGCTGGCGTTACAGACATCTCGAGCTCTGATGCTGGGGCAGCTGACCATGGTCTAGGCCATGTTGGCAGTGTAAAAATTTACAAAATTTGGGCAGAAAGGGCTCAGTTTGTGCATGTACAGAATCTTTTCAAATGCAGGAGGTGTTCTCCTCCTCACTCCCAGCTGTGACTGAGCCTCACAGACCCTTCGTGTCACCGTGCCACAACTCCTCACGGTGTGTTTCCGTCCTGTGGAGAAAGCCACATCTGTGTATGGGTGCTGCTGATAGAGAATTTTTTACATGTTGATTGTTTCCTGGGCAAGAAGTTCCCAGTGGGAAGAAAGATTCTGACCTATCTATCCATGATCTACATCAGTGGCACAGGGTATCAACCCCAGAGGATGCAGTGTAATTGGGAGGAGTGTAGTGTCATTGGAGCTACCAAAATATGAAGGCTTTTGGTCCTGACTCCCATGTTCATTAAGCCCAGGAGAGGAGGTGATATTACCTTTTACCAAGAAAAATACCTGAGAGTCATTATCCTGTTGCTGCTGCTGGGAAAACATGAAGTATAGGGGCTTTGGGGGAGGACAAAACCAAAAAGTCTTTTCCCTTTCCTCACCTATTTTCCTTTGAAATCCTGACACGTTTTAAGAAATGTTCTAAGAACAGCTTAAAGGTGTCAGGTGAATATTCATGACTGCTGAAAACCCTGGCTCACTCCTGCAATGAGAATAATATTGTCTTGCTCCCTCTGCCTCACTCTTGACCTAAAATTATGTCCCTGGTTATGACAGAACAGCATGAGCTTTCTCTTTGCCGCTGCCATCACTGCTGGGTGTTAGAACACAGCCAGTGATTGTGTTCCACCATTTGTTCTGATTTCTTAAGGGTTTTATCTTTTATCTGCCAGGAATTGCACAAATGCCCCAGTCATGACCAAAGCTCTTGCTATTCCATGCTGTCTAAAAACATGGAAGATAAAATGTCCCAGTCAATATATTCAATAAAAAAAACCATACTGAAATAGTCAAAACCAGATGCCAGAGGAAAGCATTGGCTTCTACCTGGCTCTTTTTGAAATCTTAGTTAAGAGCAGCAAGAGTCTTTGCTTTTTACTTTTTCTTTCCACACACAGCAGCAAGAACCTTTAGCTCACATTCTACAAACAAATATATTAAGGGGTATTACATCATATTTTATACACACACACAAACAAATATCTATCATCCTCATCTGGCATGCCCTTAATTTGTTACTTCCTTGACACTTGCAGCTTTTATAGTCATATATAATTCCATCATAAATTTTCGTTTTTTCTTGCAGATTTTCTATCATGTGACTGGCTCTTATGCACTTCAGCATGAACTGGCAATGGCTTAGACACAAAACCAACTCAGGATTACTTTTACAAAAGAGGTCTTTAAGCAAACAGCATTCAGAAGTCTTCTGACAACCAAGTGCATGTGATAGAATTAAAGGCCTAATTCTCCCTCCTTCATAGTTCATGGTATTTAAAAATATGCTCAAGTCTGCAGGTTGTACTTGATCCAAAAGCAGAAAAAAGTGGCATTTCTGAAATAGTTAAATAGTTAATACATACAGATTTGCAAAGTTAATCTTGCAAAGTTCCTCAGACCAGCCTGAAAAGCTTATTAATGGCAACACTGAAATACTATGAAAAAGATTTAGGTGGCCTGGTAACACTTTGCAGTCTCAGAATATGAAATATCTATGGAATGCTTCAGATTGCTAATTAAGAGCTACTGATCTTGGAATAGATTTCCATTCACCTCAGACAAAAATCTTCTGGCACAGATGTGTTTCACTATTAATTCTTCTGTTGATTCAGTCTCAGGCATTGTAACAGGAAAGAAAAATGAAACTTGGCTATTACTTCTCTTTTATCAAATGTCTTCTGTTGGAGGAAAAAAAAAAAAGGCAACCAGACCTCTTTTTTATTTTTTCTATTTTCCCCCCCAAACTTGGGCACAGACATCCATATTTAGACCCTTGAATAAAAGTGGCTTGATTTCTAGAACAGCTGAGTATCCACAGTTGCTCCTGAAGTTAATGGGAGCTCTGGGTGATCAGAACAACTGAAAATCAAGCAGTCTCTATATAGGTGCCTAACTATGCATTCAGGGGCCTATTTTTAGGCATTTCACTCTTAAAATTTTAGTCTAACTTGCTTAGAAGCTCCAATTCTTGTCTCCTATCATTTTAAAACACATTCATGCAAATCTTTCCATTTTAATGTAGGGGGGTTGACTGTCAGTTTGCAGGTGTCACTGCTAGGCTGGCTGAACTTCAACTTTGCCATTCCAAAAGAAACACTTGAATTTAAAAGATGATCTGAGTTATGTCCTACATGGGGTTTAATGATTTAATGTTAAAAAATGTGCTTTTTCCAGAGCACATTATGAACAATACCCAAATCACCAACACCTTTTGAGTATCAGACTGGAGGTAGCAGATTCATTTTATCAGAACTGCATTCTGCTCACTAACCAGAGTTGTACTAAAAACTTAATTATCTTATCATCATGACTAGTCTCACTGACTTAAGTAGGTCTCATCATGGAAGTAAGAGGAGGAGGAGGATTTTGCTGTAAATCAAGCTACAAGGTGCATTTATTACAAAGAGATTTATTATAAAGATAACTCTGTTATTTATCTGGCTATACCACCTGAATCACTAGAGTGCTACAAAAAAACCTTGGACAGATAGGAAAGCTGATTAGGGGGAAAAAAATCAAGAAAAACAACATATACAGAAAGCAAAATCCTATATGAAGTGCTCAGGATTAAAAATGGGCCTTAATTTCTCAGGAAATTGTTAATCCAAGGCTTTCAGTCTTTTTCTGCTTTAGGTCTCAACACAGAAGGTGAGGCTGAGCTGTGACTCTGTTTTCACATTTGTTTTCCTGAAAATGGCCCATTTTTACCATGAGTTTCTCTTCTGATTTCATTGCCAATTTCATCAAGGAAAAATGCAAGTGCCTGTCTGCATATGGAGGGGAACATTCTGCTGCTGAGCTTTCAGAAACACAGAGCCTCTTTACAAGAATTCAGCTCCCACCAGGTTTTTGCCAGTCTGACCCTCTGCCGTGCCCTCCCAGCCACCACACACTGGATTTTGCTGCTGTTTAGCTCAAGCTCTATAAATATTATTAAATGTTATAAATGTCCATACTTTCATAGTGGGAAGTAATACCACCTGCAAACCACACTTTTTTTGTTGTCAGTTGTCTTTAGGACAATTAGGGTGACGATAAAAACTATTTTTTTTGGCAATGCTTTAGTTTGTAGGTGGAGGACTCTGTGTCGTACCTTAAAATTAATGGAGGCCCAACTTTGCCACCTCACTGTGTAAGGTGAGTCTCTGAGAACAGCCTCACTGCCTCCATGGGAGCTGTGTTGATGAAAGAAGTTGCCAGGAGAAGTTCTGTCAACAGTTTTGGTGTGCACATGGGCTGCTGGTGGTGACTCCAGGGGTGACAGCTCAGAGGGAGAGGTTCCTGAAGAGTTGAGAACAGCCACTTCCCTTCTCCATGAATGTTAAAACACACCTCTATGAAATACTTCCATCTGTCCCATCAACCAGTGTTTTCAGAGAAGCTGGATTGGAATGTAGTTTATACATTTTTTCTGTTGAAACCTTTTGTCAAAAAAGAAAAAAAGGAACAGAGTCTGTAAACACATCGAAATAAAGATGATTCTGGTTAGGAGGCTGTTCTTTTTCGAGGAATGAGCAGAAGGCTCAGTGTCTCAGAGCAATTGGTTGTCTTTGTTTAACTCCATGGTGATTCAAGTTATGTTCATATTGTCTGTGTCTGTGGGCCACCAACATGACCCAGAGCCTTGTCTCTCACCCCTCCTGCAGAAGCTGCTGGTACCAGCCAACAATTACTCTGCTGGCAGCCCTGGGGGGTGTGAGGGGCTGAACCTGGGCCAGGGATGCCATCAGGAGCAGCAAGGCACCGGGCTTATCCAGAGGGCCAGTCCAGGAGGCTGCTGCCACCTGAGCAGGTGTGGGATCCATCCTGGGGTGAGGCAGGGCTGGAGGCCAGCTGAGCTGAGTGGGGCTGCTGGGCAGGGCCAGAAGCATTCCTGGGCTTGTGCCAGCACTGAGCCTGTGAGAGAGCCAGGTACAGGGACTCCCTTAATTTCTGAGCTGAGGTTGGAGGTGGCGTGGCAGGATCTTCATTCCCACCCCCAAGGAGCTGGGAGTGCTCACAGTGTGGGCTCCTAGGCTTGCTGCCCTTCACCCTAACCCTTCACCCTAACCCTTCACTGCCCTTTTTTTCCATCTGTCCCATCTTTTTGCTGCTGGCTCTTCAGCTGTGGTCTCCAGCTGAAGTTTGGGGAGGCTGCAGGCAGCACGTGAGGACCTGAGCTCCTGGGAATTGTGGAGGGGGCTGCTCTCCATCGCTGCACAGACTTTGGGAAAGTTCAGATTTAGTTCTGTGCTTCAGGCCATTAGAAAAGGAACAGGCAATTATGCACTCGTGTCTAAATATATTTCAGAGTGTAACATATGTTTTGTGCAAGTCAGTCTTGTATACTAATTTATTATTTTTATAACACTTATTCATTTAGGATTTTAAATAGCTTCATTTTGTAGACCACATTACTTTGCAAAGAAGAGAATAAATTCAAGAAGAAAGTAAAGTAGAAGCTGCAAGTCTAGAATATTCTGCATCAGCTTATTTACTAGAAGAGGGAATTGTGTGAGAGGGTAAGCTTTTTTCCTGGTTTGTAGGAAACAAAGATATTAAATAGTAATTATATGTGAAGTGCACATATCAGCTGGGGCAAGTAATACTTTGATATCTTTATTTCATCAGTCATATAAGTTCATTCTTTCATTTCCTTTGTGAAGCAGGGAACATACATTATATACCATAGCACATGCCACTGAGACAGAAAAAACTGATCTACTTTTAATTTTATTTTGCTCAGTTGGAACTTTGGTTCCTTGCCTCTCTTGGGGAGGAAAAAAAAATCACAAACAACAACAACAAGTTTTATTCAAATCTTGGTGAGCTTTTGCTGAAATCACAGCTGGATGATATGTATTGTGTGGGGTAGGAGTAAAACGGAGGGACCTGCTTTTATTTAGATGCAACCTGCCCAGGAGAGAAAGAAAATTGTCCTTCTGGTCAGTCCTTATGTAACAGGGCAACCAGAGAGAGGAAAGTGTTCTTATAATGTAAAGACACCATTGGTAAAATTACTGATTGCCTATTACTATTAAAGTCACAGAAGGTCAGAACCATGCTAAGTTAAGAGGTGATAAGTCTTAGAAAGAAGCACCAAGATGGTTTGCAGCCCTTGCACTCCCTAAAAGCAGGAGTAAGTGGGTGATGGGTGCAGAAAAATACAGCAAAGCTTTCTTGAGGCATAAAAGTTTCAGATCTCTGAGATCACAGGGAGTGTTTGAAAACACTGAATTGAGGAAGCATAAATTTAAAATTGCTTCTTTAGCTGAGATGAAAACAAAGGGCTTCTTAAACAATGTTAACAAACTGAGGAAGCCATACTGGAAATGACTACACTTGTTTTTTCAAGTCCTGCTTTCTGTGTGGAAGGAGGAGAGGAATCATAGATCTCACAGAATGGTTGGGTTGGAAGGGACCACAGCTGGCCCAACCTCCCATCTCCAGCAGGGCCATCCCAGAGCACACAGATTGCCCAGGATTGTGTCCAGAGGGGTCTGGAATATACCCAGTGAGGGAGACTCCACAGCTTCTTTAGGCAATCTGTCCCATGCTTGGTCACTGCACAGGAAAATTTTTCCTTATCTTCATGCAGAACTTCCAGAGCATCAGTTTCTGCCTGTTGCCTCTTGTCCTCTTGCTGGTCCATCCTCTGACACTCTCCCCTCAGACATTAATAGACACTGATGAGGTCTCCTCTCAGTCATCTCTTCCTCAGGCTGAACAGGCCCTTTGCAGGCTCAGCTGGTGCAATACACCACAGTAACCAGACCCTAAGATGGATGATGATTTCCCCAGAAGGATGAGGAAAAGCTTCATAACCTGATTTTTCCATTTCAGTAATAGCATGAGCTCTTCTTTTATTCAGTCTTAGAGGAGTTCTTACCTCTTTACTAGTTAGCAAGACAAGCAAATGAGCAAAGCAGCCAACCAGTTCCCTCCCTAGGTCTGGGCCAAGGCTGTTTTGGTAATCCCATGGGTTAGGGGTCCCTGCCACTGTCACAACCTGGAGAGCTGGTGGAGGAGCTGGGTGAGCTGCACCCCTGAGCCTGCCAGCTGCAGCAGCCAGCCCCTGCTCTCTCACTGCCTGAGAGGCTGCCCTGGGGCTGCAAAGTGCTAAAACTCTCTGTAGTGATTACTGGTCCAAGGAGAACTCCTCTTTTTTCCACCCTAAAGCTCAGACCTGAGCAACCAGCTCCTTAGGAGGAGGTGAGGAATGCGTGTGCTCCGTGATTTAATTTAATTACACGTAAGATGATTAAGGATGTTATCTCCATTTCCAGGGGAAATGAAACATTCAGCCAGCATCATGTCAGCAGGCTGGCACGTCTCAGTGCTGGCTGCTTTCTGCTGCCTTCTGCAGAGTCTGGGGCTTTCTTCACAGCACAGGCACCACAGCTGACCCAGAGTGTGATTTCTTGGTGGAACTTCTTTAAAGGCATGGATTGAAACAGAGCAAAGAACGACCATCAGGGCTCTGAACAAGAAGGGCTTTGTGTTCTACTCAGCACACGTCTGTCCAATTCCAAAAAAACCCCATGAATGCCTCCACCCCGTGTGATAGCAGCTGTAACGAGGCCTCTGGGATGGCAGTGGTGGGAAGATGTAGATAAAGGAAGAACAGAGGGGTGTAAAGAAAAGTTGTGAGAAGTAAGAGAGGTCATTGCCACTGCTGTTATTGCTTCACTGAAGTGTAATCTTTTGTGATCTCTTTGGAATGGGAGGTAAATAATAAAACACAAGGGAGGGAAAAAAATTAAAATAAATGCAGCCTGTGAATGCATGTTAAAACAGATGTCAGATTAAAAATAACTGAAAAAGAAATTCTACTGTAGGGGAGAAACTGCTTTTTCCTTCAACATTTTATATTCCACCTTCATTAGGGGAAAAGTGAAAGAGCTGTAAAGGAAAAGGGGAATTTTTGTTGTTTGCCTCTGAATGTTAAGAAAAGCCTAATGCAGGCACAGAGGGGAGGCTCTGTGGTTCATGGTGCTGGAGCAATTCTCAGGCTGAAGCCCAGAAGCTGCAAGGATGTTAAATAGATGCTGTGTGTGCTGAGCCCTGGGAGCTGGAGCTTTAAACCTGCAGTGCTGCACATCCAGGTGGTTTCATCCTCTCCATCCTCCCTCTCTTAATCCCTTCAGGGTTGACAAGTCCTCACATGTTGTAAAGAAATAAACCCTGCAATCTGGTAGGATCACATCATCCAGTAATGTCCCTCTAACTATAGATCCAGGCACCAGGGACTGACTTCCAGTTTCTTCAGCACTTTCAAATGGGTTATTTCAGTGTTTGATGACAGCAGAGTGGGGAGCATCTTCACAGACACTTGTTTTTTTCCCCACATGGCAGCCCAGACCACACCCATCCTTGGAGATAGGAAATACAAAATGCCTGTGCCAGTCTTTAAATCAGTGTCATCCTGGGTGTCCTGGTAAATATGCTTCAGAATGGCCCCTAAAAACTCATGATCTGAAAAGTTGCTCTGCATCTGTTTAAAGCTCAAGGAACTTTAAATAAATGGCTGAAGGTGGACAGGACGCCACTGCATTTCTTGGAGAGCTGGCATGGGCTGCTTGGCTTGTTCAGGTCAGCTAATGAAATGGGAACAATCTTTACATGGTTTCCTTCTTTATTTCTGAGTGTGGAATGCAGGTTTAAATGAAAAAGGCACAGCTCTGTGACTAATGCCTCAGCTTACAGGAAGAGTCAGAAATGACAGATATCCTTGGCTGCTGTTACAGTGTGGATGTCCAACATACTCAAACAACTTGATGGCATCCAGGGCGAGTATATTCCTACAGTGACTGAGAAAAATATCTTTACTTTTCTCTACCATTACCCTGAGCAAATTCCCACAACTCCTATTACTTTAAGACACTTAAGATGAGGAGGTGAGGAGGAGGCAGCTGAGGTAGAAGAAAAAGGTATCCCCAGCGGACTGAAGGCAAAGCTGTTTTGTAATTTCTGAAACATTTCTTAAGCTTGCCCTGACAATGCCAGGTAAAATCCCAGTGCTCAGAAGTGCTGCTGATGAGCAGGAGGATCTTGGCATTGTGCTGGCTTAGATTTGCCAGAGAGGAAGGAGCAGATGTGGCCCCAAGCAGCTCCACACTGCCAGTCAGGGTGAAAGGGGTGTGTTAGCAACACGGGAGGGCACTGAGCTGTTTCAGTGTGTTGTGTTAGACTGCAGGCAAATCACATGTGGCATTCTCAGAGAGGATGGACAGGTACTCATGGCCACTCACTGGGTCACCTCTGCCCGCAGACTGTCCTTGGAGACACAGCAGGGATGGCCCCAGTAGCAATGACCTCCCCATCAAAGTTGTGCAGGCAGAGATTTCCAGGAGGTCTCTCCTGCACTCTTCCCTCTGATCTAATTTCATTCACTTCCCACCCCTTCTTCTCTAAAAAAAAAAAAAATCCTCTTGACCTTCTGCTCTGAATAAATAAATAAATGCATAAATAAAAGTTGCTTCAACTGCAGAGAAGTATCTATCCACTCCTCATTGAGTGTGTGTTCCCTGAGCTGCCTCCTCCAGTGGAAATTTCTTTGTTTAGTGTTAATTCCATTTCATTTTGCTGATCGTGGCTGCCATTGTCTCCATTAGAGGGCCTCAGAGCAGTGTGTTACAGTATTTTAGGATGGGATTTAAACCTCTATATGTACTTTGGGCCTAATTTCCTGCTGTATAGCTCTCCTGAACTCAATGGGGTGTAAAACTGGTGCAACACTCAGAGAGAGCAGGAAAAAAGTGCTGTGCCTAAGAATACATCAGTGCTTTGGGTTTTGCTGACGAGATTAAGAAACGCTGAGATGCTAAGAGAGAATTTTAAATACACGTGTGACAGGTGAGGCAGATGAGTAAGTTAATTGCTGCTTGTGTGTTTGAACACAGAGTAATTGGTCAATAGGGTATGTTTCCAGAGAACAGGAGTGAAGTGCATGAACAAAGCACAAATAGAGCTTTAAATCCTTCCTCAGAAATTACACTTATTCCAGGCAGAAGTTGGAGTCTCAGCCACTTAGAGGAGTCATAAACATTTTATTCTCCATTATGCTCCAATTGTGGCACTGGCCAGCTAATTGCTTGGACTGAAATTTTCCAGGTAGGTGTCTTCCTTGACTGAACTTTCTCACAAAAAGAGTGTCAGAAGATAAAGCTGAATAAAAATAAGGGGTGGGCTGGCAGTTTTCAGCCCACACCTAGAAACTGGAGCAGTTGAGATCCATGAAATCCCAGTGTTTTGGAGCATGAACCTGTGGCAAGGGGGAGAATGGTCCTGCTGCTTGGACCTGCCTTTGTGGTGCCAGTGTGGCACATGGTGCCTGCCAGAGTGTAATTCCACCAGCAGGCAAGAGCTAGGCTGGAGGGGGAGAAAGGCACTGGCACAGGTTAGAGGGATAAAGGAAACAGGGAGTGCCAGAGGGAACAGGTAAAGTGGAAGGAAAGGCATGGGAGGGAAATGACTCAGAAGCCCAGATGCAGAGCAAGAGTGAGGTGATCCAAGAAGAGTGGAAGTGAGCCTGCCAGAAACACGGTTCCTCATCTGGAGAGGAGGAATACTAGGACCAAAAGAAAATGGATTACAATCAATCTCCCATCAATTTAGTTTTGAGAATGGCTGGGAGACAGACAGGTGGACCAGGAAACAACATTGTCACTGAAAGTGGCGTTTACAAAGGTTGAGAGAAAATTGCACAGGCAATTTAGTCTTTTGTAACTTTGAAATGCTTTGCCCTCCAGACCTCAGTGTTTATTCCTTGCTTCCTGTCACATATTATAAATTTAATTCGTCTGAGCAATTAACTCATTGAGGCAGGGATTGATTTTTTGGTCCTGTTTTCACCCAGCCCTTGCTGGGATGTGTTGTGGTTCTTGGCTGGTGCCTTTGCACGTCACGGATGCAAGTGTTGGTGCAGGTAAGTGTGAATCACAGCAATGGAGGAGAATGGTTTGGTACAAAGTGCTGGGTTTATATCAGGGGCACCAGGCAAAAATAACAAAGGGGCAGTTTAGGATGAGTGCCAACAAGTCTTTATTATCTAAGATTGTTTGGCAGCCCACCAGGGAGGCAGCAGGAGCCCCCCCCAGCTGGGACCCAACCCAATACAAGAGGGTTCAGAAAGCACAAGCCTGCACAGGGAGGCAGATGGGCCTTGTGGGTCCACTCTGTCTTTAACTTCTCAGATCTTGTACAGCTTTCCCCAAAAGCTGGCACAAAGGAGTGTCAGAAGACAGAATACATATTCATGGCCATTTCTGGAGCTGCAAACTATGAAAAGAAATCAAGTCGTTCTCATCCGTGGACTGAAATTGAGAGTACACTCTAATCCAAAAGGATCCCAGCTCACAGAGTGGTGTATGAAAATCTTATAAAGCACTGCAACACTCCATAAATAATTTTCAAACAAGAAGCTTTTTGTTTCAGTGATGGCAATACTAAAAAGGGAGAATGGCAAATAGCCGTCAAGAAGAGGCTGAAACACTGAAGCACTCTGTGCTGATGTTAACTTTAATCACTGCAAGAGTTACACCCAGAGTTATCAGTCATTTATTAGAAGCTGCAGATGATCATTGCAGAGGTTTAGATTAACATGGACTGGAGCCTGGTGCTGTGCCAGTGGGGTGCCACGTGACGGGCAGCCCATGGAATAAACATTCTGGCACATCAGAGCACTATAAATCCTCCAAATGAAAGAAATTAAAAAGCCAGGAGCAATTTTGAAAATGATTTATGATTGGAGGTGCACTTAGGAATGCTTTTATTGTCACGGGAACGTCTCCTTTCACATCCTTAAGGTGACAGACCCACTCTGCTCCTGGATTTCCTGGGCTGCCCTGTGGATGCGAGCACCACGGAAGCGTGCTGGGGGCTGGGGGGCACATGGGCACTTTAACAGCATCCCCTGAGCTGTGAGGGCTGGCTTTGCACAGCCCCAGGGTGAGAGAGCTGCAAATCCGTTCTGACATTTTAAGTATGAGAAAAGACACCAGTTGTGGGGTGATTTTTTTTTTCCCTTTTACATCTATACCATAGCCATGTTCCTAAGTGCACGTATAAACATTTTATAACATGGATTTGGAATAACACTTGAAAAATAAACTTAAGAATAGTTCCTAAGCAGAAGGTATTCTTATCAAAATAGCAGTCTGTTGCAAGTCAGCCCTTTGCTCCATACGTAAAAGATGCAGCACTATCTGTTAGTGCTCTGCTGGTGTAAATATTGCTGAATGTTTCTCTAAAATACAATTCTCCTGCTGATACAGATATGTTTTCTTAAACAAAAAGTGCTTTCACTACAAAGTGAAAGGCCAAACACTGTGGTTTGCAGGCAGAGTGCTCTCTCGCTTGTTCAAGGAAGAGCAGTGGCAGTGGGAGTGAAAGCTGGGATATCAGGTATGTCCAAGATTTGGGCATGTCAGGTAATCCTGCCCTAAGCCAGTGATACCCTGGGCCATGGACACAAACCTCCCTGCAGCTTTCCTGCCTGGCTTCTGCTCTGGGCATGGCTTCCTGTTGGAACCCAGGGCACTGGGAATATTTCTCTGTCTGCTCTGGGATGTCCTGACCCCCAGGGGAGCACTGACTTTGATCCTCATCCATGGAGAAAGTTTCCTAGACTTCAGGATAGACTAGAATCCACAAAAGTGTGAAATAGACTATAGAGAGTAGTGCAGGTGTATCACTTGGTGAGAAATTTGGGTTTTAGGATTTTTAGTGTGTTGTGAATGTAAGCAAGATGGAGGGCACAGGGTGTTGTCTCGAGTTCCTTTTTTCTTCCTTCCTCTTCCTTCTTCTTCATGGGTTTGGGTGGTATCTTGTAATTGGGTAGAAAGGTCCACATTGCAGGTCTTTAGGGGTCAGATATTGGGTTAGAAAAGAAAATAATCTAGGTGTCACTTCTTAATTGGGTAGTTTAGTTTTTGATTAGACTTAAAAGGCCTTGTAACACGAGATTGTTTGCTGGTTTTGTGCTGTTTTCCTGCATGCAAGGTCTGGTACAGACAGCGTGCTGAAGTTTTGATAAGATAACAATAAAACAGAAGCTGAAGACCAAAAAAGTCCAATGTGTCTCTTGTTCCTGACACAGAACTGCTCCATGAGGGCTTCCCCCATTAGGAGAGCCCCCGGGGGGAAGCCCAACATGGGGCAGGGAAGCCACAGCTTCCCTGCTTGACCTCGTGCCTCCTGTTCTTCTGGGGTGTTGTGCACAGTACCCAGTGTTGAATACATTTGGGTTAGCAACCCCACGTGGTCATTACTGTCCCCAGATGGATCAAAACTTTAAAAAAAGTCAGAGTGGGTGACGGTTCCAGGTAAAGGCTGGCACATCTCCCAGTGTTGCCTGCCTTCTTTAGTGATTGTGGATACCTGTATTGATCTACAAACATTTCCTCCACATGTTCTCACTGTTGACTCCTTAGAAAGGGTTAATTTTGCATCTATCTCCTGATCTTTTTGATGTTCCCGTCCTGGGGCAAGTGCAGCAAAACAACTTTTATAACTTGGTTGGAGGTCGGCTCTTCAAAGCCTGGCAGCTCAGGAGCTGCCTTATAAAACTCCGTGTGTGTTGCTGAACGTGACTTTTCCTGTGCTGGGCATTGAACTCCTGCAAGGTTCTCCCACCCTTTTTGGGGGCAGCCCCTCACATCCCCAGCCCCAGGAGGCAAGGAGTGCCCCCTCCCTGTGGACACATACCCTGAGTGGACTGAGAGTTCAGGGAACCTAAACTGCAAACGCAGCCTTGTGGGGTCCCTCTTCACGCTCATGTAGGGTGAATGTGGTGGGAGCCTTTTGGGGATTACATGTGGAAGGCTCTTTTTGAATTTGCAAGCATTTATTTACATTTTGAAAGCATCTGGTATTGTGGTTTGTCTGTTGTGGTGCTGATATTGACCCTGGATTTATAGTTCACTGATTGCCAGTTAATTACATGCCGTTAATAAATCAATAACTTGCTTTGATCCTGATTTACTCTAAAACATACTAATTGAGCAGCTTTTCTCTGCAACAACACAGATCTTTCTCTGTCCATTTCTGAGAAATAAACCAATGAAGTTGTAAAGCAGCTCCCCTCTGCCATCCACCAAATTCAGGTGTCTCTTTGCACCTACCAGACCTCATCCACCACGGTGAACAAAAGGGGCAGAATGGGAAAAAGAGGAGCTGGACTCTGAGGGAGAAGCTCCCCATGGAAATGAAGGGTACAGCTAAGTGTTTCCCAGGGAAGCAATAACTCAGGGTGGGGGAAAAGACCAGTGAGTTCTTGGAACAGAGGGAGAGTTGTACAAATTGTGCTGAGGGAAACTGGAGGGAGTGCAGTTGCCTCAAACCCAGTGAGCACAAAGAGGGCTTTAAGCCATCCAGGATTGCTCTGTGCAAAGCCTGAGCAAAGGAACTGCTCGCTCACTTCCCTGGCTCTGTGCAGACCAGGTCTTTGCTCTGTGCATCCAGGCTAGTCTTGATCTCTCTTTACTGACAAGGCTGCTGTGACATTAATAGATCCCTATTTAAGGACAAACAACCTGGGAGAAATTCTCTGCCTGCATAGTTGGTTAACGTTCCTCCCTTTTTGGTAATTTGGATTTGATTTAGAAATGCTAAGCCATAATTTTAACAAGGCAGATGCTGCCAGAACTGCGAGGTGCAAGAAAAAATTGTTTTAATCCTTGTGTTGCATTTAAAGCACTGATATGAGTAGATGCAGTGGAGGACACTTCAGCATGGATCAGCTCCACAAGACGTTCTCCATCCTAAGTGGAAGAGTGTGTCTGAGCCCTGGCCTGGGAGCCAGAGGGGCTGTGATCCCACCCCATACACCCCAGTTTGTATTTCAGCACTGGGACCTGAACTGGGAAGTGTCTGTGGTGCCAGTTTTCAGCTTCCTTTTTCTGCCTCTGTTGAGGTTTGATTGAAGGCACTTGAGACAATGGTTCACGTTCAGACTCAGGTGTTTATTGTTTCTTATCTATGTTACAGTCTCACAGCAGTGAGTTCTGCAGTCTTTCATTAGCAAGGCACAAAATGGCCAACCATCTCTTGTTACAAGGTCTTTTTAGGCTAAATTATCCAATTAAGAAATGACACCTAAATTATTTTCACTTCTAACCCAATAACTGATCCCTCGAAGTCCTCACTGTGGACTTTTCTATCTGATTACACAATACCACCAAGCACATGGAGAAGAAGGTGAAGAAGAAGGTGAAGAAGAAGGTGAAGGACCAGCCTGCCCTCAAACTTCCATTTTCCTTCATATATATTACTATATTCTAAAACCCCAAACTCTAATTTTTCCACCCTGTGATATTACACACTTCTAATCAACTACACACCCATAATCCAGTGCTATCAATCAATTTTGGAAGCCTTCTCCACGGCCTCAGGTCCAATGCAGTGCTCTCCTGGGAGTCAGAGTCTGTCAGCACAGAAAGTCTAAAATTCTCAGCATCCAGAGCTCCAACACTGTGGGTTTTCCAGAGGCTCTGCCTGCCCCCTGCCCCATGAAACCTGCCCCAAACCTGCCCGTGGACGGACAGACAGATCTCCACTCAGACAGAGCTCTGTGGGGACGTGTGCCTTGTCCTGCAGGGCCCCTCCCTCCCTGCCTCTCTCAGCACTCCAGCAGGAGCAGGGGATGCCATCAGGCACAGTCAGCAGTGCCATGTGTGACTGTCTGCCAGTGCTCCAGTGCTTTATGTGAGGCAGATTTAGAGATTTCATTGTAAAGTCGTTTTAAACTCTGAACTAATGGGCAGTTTGGCAACAGCTTCTACGTATGAAATCATTATTAATTCCTTTAGTACCATAATAACATTGATTTAGGTGAACTCTTATAACATAGAAATTGTATAGTATTTAGCTGTAATTAACGTCCCCTAATTAGGAAGTGTTGCCAAGTAGTTTTCTCTGCTGGCTCTGTTGTACTTAAGTGCAGCTGGATGAAAATTAACCACAAAGGGAACAGCTTGTGTTTTATGTGAAGTTTGCCTTTGATTGATTAAAAAACGATTCCTTGTTACTTTATTTGATTATCAAAGAGGGTGCACTGGATTATCAGTGTTACAAAGGACCTCAAAGTCCACATGCCATAAACTAGACACACATTTGGGTAAGCCTTTGAGCCCAGTGACTTATCTACGCATTCAGAAAATTCAGAGATTTATTTTGTCTCAATACGACAAGTTACCATAATAAAAGCGAATTGATTTTAATATGTCTGTCATTAATAAAGCCTACAGAAATTCAAGCAGAATTAGCACAATTTAATGTCCACTCAGAGGAAAGAGTCATGCACTGCAAGCTGAGAGGCATTTGTTGACGTGAAAAATGCTGACATTTTTGGAAATTCAAATTATAAATGAAATACTGCTGTCAGTTTACTGTGCAACTTTGTAGCATATGGTGCTTCTGCTGGTGGGTGTTATTTCAAAGTTTGCAAATCACACTATGAGAGTGTCCCTCTGGTGAGCTTTTGCAACGCTTAGCAACTGTGAATCAAAAGTGACAGTACAGAGGAAGAGGGACTAAAAAAACAATTTCTCTCTCTTTAAGTCGGTAGAACAAAGTGCACAATGAGTGCACAATAATACATTTTTACAGGGGAAAAGAAAAGGAGGCCAACGTGCCAAAGCTATAGGAGACCAGTGCCTCCATTCCTGCAGAATAATGCACAAAGTCTTCTAAATTGTTAAAATAAAAATATGGTTTGTGTCTCCCAGTCTCTCTGACTTTGCTATGACAAGAGAATTAAAGCAACTGGCAGGTACAACATCTAATGATTCACTTTTAGAATTAGGAGAGTTGCTGCAAGACATAATGCAATCCCCTCAGTCGGTCCAGATGTTTCTTTTATCCATCTCTGAAAAAAGTTCCTGCTACCACAGAATAACATTTACCATTTGAAAAGCATTGTCCATCTGAGGCTGACAACACAGAGGAAAAAATCAGAAAAAAATTAGGTTCTGTAGTAGTCCAGCAGTGTGGATTCCAACTAGGCTGTTAATTCACAGGTAAGGTAAATTTAAATGACTGAAATATGAAGACATCCTTCACCAGGGTTTTCAAGGATCTGCTACCCAGTGACCCCTTTAATGTGCATTTCCACTATCAAGGAGTGAACTTAAAACTTGGATTCGCTGTGGTTTGATCTGACCGTAGCTGCTGCTTGCTGTTCTGCTCCAGATAGTGACTTTTGGCACCAAGGTGGAACTGTGGCTGTGAGGTACACACCTCAGCAATTTGCCAATCAAGCTGGCTGAGAATAGAAAGTGATGGGGCTGTCAGTAGCACTTCAAGCATAAGCAATTCTAAACTAAGCAATTTGGAAATTTAAATAATGACCAAGATTCTCCACGTTGGCCCTTAATTACTGCAATGTCAATTCAGCTGAAAATTGCCTTTCCTAGGTAATGATAATTCTTAGAAAAGTCTTTGCTTATACACCCACCCATAGCACTCATTAAGTCAAGCTCCTTCCTTTTGTCTGAAGAGCTGTCAATTTCATGTGACATCACCAATCATCTGCCATCTGAAACATCTCCAGGCTGTCTAGCTGAAGGCAGGTTTGTTCTGTCTCAGCTGCAGTGCTCTGCAGGGCAGCCCAGCCTGCTGCCAGGAGCACTGGTGCACCAAATGAGCCTGATGAGCTGCTCCACTAAGCAAGGAGTGACTCAAATTTGGTTGTTGGCATCTGGGGCCCATGAAATAGCAGGGTGTGTTTTTTACATGTGAGGGGACTCCTCTCTGTTCCACACACCATATTTCTTATTTTCTTTTGCAGCAATCTGCTATTTCCTATTCAGCACTATCACATTACAGCTGTCTGTCCATCTGCACTGGTGGAAATCACTGCAAGTTTTCTTTTAGCAAGAAAAAACATGAGAAAGGAGCAAAACCATCTCCAGCACCTGAATGTGCTCAATGTTATTGCAACCTGTATTAGAAATTTTTTTGTTATTTCCCAGAAAAGACCAGCAAAACCTTGCAGTTGTGGGTAGGAGAACAGCAATGCTTCCTTTCCCTCTTCCAGTCAACCTGGAGCAGGCTTTGCCTTGTGCCTTCATATGAGTAATGTGGAATTCCAGGGAAACCAGGAAAAAACCACAAGCAGCTCCAGCACATAGTGCAGTTCTTGGAGTGTCCTCCCAACTCACTCAGCATATTCTATTCTATTCTATTCTATTCTATTCTATTCTATTCTATTCTATTCTATTCTATTCTATTCTATTCTGGAAATGGATTCCATTTTTTGTTTGAAAAAGGTTTCTCACACTCTGCTTTGTTGACCACTACCCCTCTCACCAGCCCTGCACGCTGAATGTGCCATTCTGCCACCTTCTGTAACAGCTGCATAAGGGTTGCAATCAAATTCTTGCAGTCAGAACAGTTTCTTACCAGTTCTGATGCAACTTGCTCACTTTTTCACCCTGTTCCTGATTCTTGGCTTGCACAAAATGAAATAGGAGGGGCCTTAGGCACTTTAAAAAAAAAAAAAAAACAAAAAAAACCCAGCCCTCAATAAAGCCCCTTAAGGGCCCATTTTAATTCTGCTTATGCTCTTGATGTGCAAGTTCTTACCCTGCTATTCCCCTAGAAGCAGTTTATTTCTGTCTGCCAGCACTGCCAAAGTGACAAAATCCCCTTTCCCACCCACCATGTAATTGCTCTGTTGATGCCCTTCCCACACATGCCTGTAGAAAGAAAGCTCTCACTTTATTTGCACTGCTGAAGTGAATAACATCTCTTTCCTCCCTCCATGTGGCTTTCAAGCAGTCCCACTGTCATTAGTTATTTCTGTTCTGGAGCAGCACCCCATCTGAGAGGGGAGCATGTTCCAAGGGAAGGGAAGCCAAGGCCTGATCTGCCAGCTCTCATGTGCCCACAGCTCCTGGAGCTGAGGAATTTGGGGCTTGTCAGAAAGGCAGAAGCAAGCATTACAAACAGGGGACATTCACAAAAAGGGGGTAAAATAAGAAAATCAAAGGTTGCATTTTAATTTTTTTTTCTTACTGCAAAAGCTATGGGATAAAGTAGCTCCCTCTGTGCTGTGCTTGCACAGTGCCATGTTGTTAATTTCAGATTATGGTGGGAAAACTATCCATTGGAATTGGGTTATTCTAACTTTCCCAGTGCCTCTCACTCTCAGTCTTCTTCATGTAAACATTTCTTGTATGCAGAAAACAAAAGTAGTTCTAAAATCAGTCTAAAGTTATGTTTTTCTTTTAATTTCTTCTGGGTTTATTTATCCATCTACTCTAAAGGTGCACCAGAGATTAATTTCCCCGCCTCATTCCAGCTGCCTGGTGTATGATTACAGAAAACCACACCACCACAACTAACTAAATCACCAGAAATAATTTCTTCAGCCTGCCTAAGGAAACTGACCCCAAACTCTTGTTAAAACGTCAAAATTTACTGAAGCATGGTTATGTGGATACAAGAAATAGAGTTTCAGAACCACTCACCTCTAAGGCAAACAATGCTCAATAAATTTATTTCTTAATAAAATTTTAAAATATAATAACATGGCCTGAGATAGAACAAATTTTTGCTTTAGACATGCTAAGTTTTTCACGTAGCTTTGCTCCTCTGTGGTTTGGCAATCTAAGATTGGTAAATAACCATAGTTATATTGTTAAATAATAGCAGAGCATGGCTGTAACACATTGTGCAGTCAGCATCCCATTATATGCAGCTTTACAATTTTGCAATGTGACAACTCTCTTTGCAGGGAAAAAGTCCTCAACAATTGTCTAAATCACACATTTGTTCTTCCTCTGAGCACTGGTGGTTGTCAAAACCTGTTGCACTCTAGCAGGGGAGCCTTTTAGACATATTCCAGAGCTGGCTTCACGCAGACAAAACGCATTAAAGGCCACTCAGGTGCCACATCTGAGGAATCACAGAAACCTGCTCGTGCCCAGGCCATCCCAAGCAGCCACACGCCGTGGTCAGCTCTCCTCCTCCTCCTCTGCCAGGCTCAGCAAACACCAGGGCCTGGCTGCAATCAATTTCTTTATTATTTCCTTAGAATGTGTTCAGGTTATCAGGGAGGGTGTTATCAAAAATAGTGCACATACCAAAGTTAGGGAAAAATGGGAAGAGTCTCATTTTAGTAAGAGCATAATGGACTTACCTGTCCCTCTCTGGGTATCCAGACTTTTCTCTGTGCTGCTTTACCATTTCCCTCTGCTCTAGTTACTTCCTCTTAAAGCAGACTAACTTTTATTTGAACTTCTGTTTGTTCAGAATGAATGAGTTAATTTTTGAAGCAGCCAAAATGTATCTGTGAAGGAGCTGTACTGTTTCCCATTCTCTCCCTGGGCTAACTCATGGAAATCTCTTCTGGGGGAGAAACTTATCATGCAACTCATAATGCTCCTCTGATGGTGCTGCCATGCTAGACACTGTCTGTGCCCTTTTAGGCTTGGCTTCCAGTCCTTCACTGTGCTTTTTTATCCCCAACAGGACCTTCTGTCTCCAGTTCAGGTATTATCACATTTTCATAGCTGCACCTGATTACAACATTTTATAATCAGCTCTAAATTTTTCCATCTAAACCACAGCAGCACGGATTTGGTAATGGCAGCCTGCAAATAACAGCCTTTGTCATAAAGCCCTGCATTAAAATTTTATCTTTATGGAAATATTTATATTTGGGTTTGGATAAACAGAAACTAGTTCTGCTGTGAGTACAAATCAGTGCTCCTGCTGTGCAAATTGAGGGGATGAAAAACGTGAGTGAAGACAAGACTCTGCAGTATGCTCCCCAATGATCTGCAGAATGCCCCCAAACCCTCTTATTATTCCTAGACAGTGATTCCAAAGCTGAAATAAAACCATGTTCCTCAGAGTGGTTTTCAATTGGTTCCAAGGTGATATTTCCATCAGCAGGGATTTATTTTTCTCAGCAGTCCCACTGATCCAGCCCTTCTGGAACTCAAGAGAGGAAAATTGGGCTCACCCTCACTTGCCAACAGGGCTTTGCAGTGTTGCAGCACTTAAGGAGACTCAGCACATCCAGACATCTCTTTTTTCACTGTCAGAGGACTCAGACCTGCATGTCCTTCCCTCAGCACCAAGGCACAGCCCAGTGGTGGCACGGTGCCCCTAGAGGTGTGGGAATGCTCTCCTGTGTGCCATAACAGCTGTGAGTGAAGGTGGCAGCTCTTCTGAAAAGCCAAGGAGCTTCTGTGTGAATTGAGGTGGGAGGAGAGGAGAAAGAGGGTGCATAAGCAAGAAACACATAATCCATGCAAGAGCATTTGGTCCTCTTTTTTTACATGGCATGGATTTTACACAGATAAAATAAAGAAGGAGCTGGGACTGGAACTCAGCATCTTTTAAGCAAAAAGCCACAAGCACACAACTGGCTATGGTCTCCCTCCCTCTCACCCACTAAATCTTTCCCGTGCCATGGTACAGCTGCCCAAAGGGAGGCTGGAAAATGCAGCCTCATCCTGGCAGCACAGGCCCACACCTTGAGAGGAGAGGGGAGAAAACAGGTCCAGGCTCCTCCTCTCTGGCCAAATGTCCTAACACCACACCACTCACAGGACCAGAAAATCCCCAGTTTAAAAAAGAACTTAAAGGAAAGCAAAGGCTTCCACCATATTTTACCCCAATTTGTCAGCATTCCCAACATTTTTAGATTCCTCTAGGGCAAGTAAATGTATTGTTTGGAGATCTTGATCAGGCTTAGGTGTAAAGATAGGCAAAGGGCTGGTCAGCTATTTCAAGGTTATGAAGCTGATGTCTGTGCATTAAAATCGATCAGGAGGGTTTTGGGAAGCACAGAAGGGGAAAGCTGCCCATAAAAGATTAAGAGTCTCAAGCTGGGGGTCCAAATAAATGGTGCTCAGTAGGACTGCAGTTTAGGATATACTTGACATTTAATGGAAATAAAGCTTAGGCATCCCAATTCTTTTTCTGTCTTCCCCTTTGGGGGCCGACACACATCCCTGAGCGCTCCTGGAACCTCCTCCAGCCGACAAGGTCACAAAGTCTCAGCACCCTATCCACGCCAGCTTTGTTTCCTTCCTGCTTGAGCCAGCCCTACGTGGGATGAAAGACAAGCACACATCTCTCAGGCAGAGGCATTTAACTTTTGGCTGTGTGACACGGGATGGGAGACGTACCCAACCTCCCCAGTTCTTGCCTGAACTCGCGCTTCCTTCGCGGCTGACATTTCTCCTCCTGCCAAGTCAAATCGAGCCCCTCTCTCCCTCGCAGCCATCCTGAAAGCAGCATTCACAACCAGTCCAAGGCTCCTGTGCCAGCTCTTTGCACGTGTCAGGGTGGTTGGTAGGGAGGAGAAGGGCCTTGTGAAGCACACCTGCTTCGCTTTGCTTTGCTGGGCAAGAGCCTGCTCTCATTTACGAGCCAGGCACGACGCTCGGGAAGGCACAGGGAGCAAAATGCATCCCCCTCTGCTCATGCAAAATGTAATCCCTTCCTTTTGCCTTTAGGGTATGCTACCATTGGCTCCAAACTTGCTCTGTTGTGATTTAAATCACAGTTCTGTAGGGTAAAATTTGGCTCATGATGGCCTGGACTAATTTAGGAGGAAAAGAGGGGCCTCGCTGATGAAATATTTCAGGTATAATCAGGAAATTGTGGTTACAGATGCAATCCAGGAGCGTTTTGGGTTGGTAACCAAGGCAACACTTCTTGCTTCAAGACACACTTTTCTGTTGATAATCTATTGTAATGCCAGTAATTGCAGCTGACAAGGCTCTGTTTGTTGTGAGAGATAATTAGCACTTGAAATAAAGTAACAGATTTAAATAAATTGGGGGGAACTGAGTGGTGTGACCTGATAGCTTTAGAAACAAACAAGAGCTTTGGGGGCCTACACACTGTGTGATGTTAGTGGTGGCCTCCACAGAGACTGAACAATACCAACATTTATTAGGAGTTGTTTAATTGGGAATTACGGTTGCTTTCATGATGAAAACGATTTTTCTCTTTCTCATCCAGGTTGTATTTACATTATAAAACATGTTTTAAAAAACCACACACAAACACCTCTACCTACCTTACTAAATGAAATCACTGATGTCTTCCTATGCTTGCTATTTTGCCTAGAATTTGATTTAGAGCCAGTGTTTTAAAATAAGTGGTTTCTTTGACAGTTGCAGAGTTTAAAGACCCCATGGTGATTCTGCCCAAGGGTGCGGAGGGCGCATTGCTCATTTGGCATGTCCCAGGTGTGTCCCTTCAGTTTGCTGCCAGGTTGTTCCTGGCTGGGATTGTTAGCATGGCCCCTGGTGTTGTATGCAGAGCTGCACAGGCAGAGCAGGGCTGCTGCCTGGTGTCTGTCAGTGGGATCCCGTGTCCTGCAGAGGATGTGGTAGGTGGGGGGTGAAAGCCACAGCAATCCCCTTAGGCTGCACTAGGAGAGCCAGCCTAGATATTATATTTTCCTTTCTGTAATTGTGAGACACAGCTCCTTGGCTCAGTGGATAGCAAGAAGAGGAATACAGTGCTAATAAACTTTCCAGCCACGGGGAATGGAAGTGTTTTACATAAACTTGTAGCTGTTGAAATGATGATGCCTCTGTGATGCAGTGACACAACCTGTGCCTGCATGCAGCCAAAACTAACCTGGTTATGTGATCCCCTTTTCCACAGTGCCTGAGCATCATTTCCACAGCTAAAGAGAAAATTAGATTTCCTAACAATATGAAATCAGCTTGTTTACAAGACAGGAATGAAGGCTCAGGCTGCACAGCCTTATCCAGGCTCCCAGGCAGACACAAGGCAGGTTTACTGTGAGGCTGGGGAGGCCCTGGCACAGGCTGACCTGAGAAGCTGTGGATGGCCCATCCCTGGAAGTGTTCCAGGCCAGGCTGGATGGGGCTTTTGAGCCACCTGATCTACTGAAAGGTGTCCATGCCCATGGCAGGGGGGTTGGAACTGGATAAACTTTAAGGTCCCTCCCAAACCAAACCAGTCTATGATTCTATGATCAGTGAACTGAGCTGTGTCCCACAAGGTCAACAGGAGCAGCTGAACCTGGAGGCCACATTTGTCTTCTGAAAGCCAGGCTAGTTTTGGGCTGGAATGATTTATCTCCTTCACAGGATCTCACCAAAACTGTGAAACCTTCTGGCCAGGACATGATATCATATCTAGTGTCATAACAGAGGCTGTCATACAAATGAATTCATCTCAGGGCTGGCCAGAAGGCAAAATCAGTCCCCTCTTGAGATTTAGTCATGTAAGATATTAAATGCCTAACTCTGGCTAGTAATATCATTTCTTTCTCTAATACTTCATGAAAAAGACAACATCTCTGTTATCCTCCAGACAACAGCTGCATTATTCCTTCAGCAAACATTAATCAACAATTCACATCAGAATCACACATCTAATGTACATTACTATTCACAGCCCGTGTCAGGCAGGATAGTGATATCCTCAGGGCCCAAAACTGCATTATTACTTTATTTCTAAAAGTGAGGTCTGTGGTTAAAGATACCTGAACTGAGTTTCTTGCTGTTTGCTATCCTCTGCTGAAGTTACAGACATGGCTAGCAGAGGAGACCACACTGAAGCCCAAGGGATTTCATGCTTCCAAGGTGGTCAGGCTCTCCCACAGCAGCTCCCCCACTCCCTGTTTTCCATGCAAGTTCTCCAGGAGCAATCAGAGAAAGGTGCTGTGGTAAAACTACAAGCTCAGCCCATGGACTGCAGTCGTCTTCTTTCTTTAGTAATCAGGAATTGAGTTCCTCCAGGCAATGATTCTGCTTCCTAAATGCTCTGAAACATGCAAAAATGTTGCATTTATAAGTTATTTAAAAACCCACAAGAAATAATGAACTGCAGTAGTTCCCCAGGAATTCAAAATTGCTTACAATTTGTAGTGTATGCAGGACCTTACCACAAATCCCATCCCAGCCCTGGGTGTAAGTAGCTCATAAAAACGGCCTGTTTATTTTCTAAAACGATCTGCATAAAAAAGATTAAGCTTATTTATTGTAAAAATTAACATCTTGCTGGAGCAGTAATGACTATATCATGGAGGAATGCTCTTCCCCTGGATGCCTCCCTCAGCAGTGCTGTGCAAGGAGCCCTGCATTTATGGTCTCCTGGAATAAAGTTAATGCTCACAAGACTCCTCTCTTGTACGCCCACAGCTAAATCCTGGGATCTAGCAGATGGTGTGTGTGTGTTTCCTAATGCAGTGCCTTGTATGTGTGTAGTTGTCATAATTAAATAACAACTCCCAACATCAGCTCGTGTAACGGGAGAGCCAGGGCCACATCTCCCCTCGGAGGGAAGCCATCAAACCCAGCCTGTGGGTAGATGGAGGAGGAAGGAAATAAGGAAATAATACCCACAGCACCCCATCCCCTCTGCCCAGGGAGGAAACAAGTTCTGCTGTATGTGGCCAGCCTGTTTATAAAGGTAAATAAAAACCTCTCTGCCCCCAGACTGGCAGAAAATAGGGTCCCAACACGTCTGAGGTTAATCTATTATTCTGGGAGAGGAGTCTGACCTTATATATTTGGGATTTTCCCTGCTTTTCCTGGTCATCCTCTTGATGGAGGAATTGTGGACATCTGCAGGAGAAGTGCCTGTGACATGAGGCAATTTAGAGTTATCATCTTCTTAAGATAAATGCAACAGCTGCTTGTTATATCCCTTTATGGATGGAAGACAGAATGATAGGTCTCTGCAGATACTCATTCTTTCCTTGGCTTAGGGAGAGAATTAAGTTGTTGATTACGCCCAGCAAGAAACATCACTGTTCAAACTGAGGACAAATGTGGCTTATTTTAAGGGTAGGAGTTTAACAATTCCACTATTATCCTTCACTTTGCTGTAAAAAAATCCTTTTGCTAAGGGTGCTATAAATGACTTGAAGAGATGAAAGGCATTTAGCCTTTATTTCAGACTAAGAATTAGAATGTGAAATCCAGAAAAGCATCTTTCATATTTGAGTGTGCAAGTTAAACAGGAAGAAGCTGGAGCTATTTACCTCTTTTGTGTGAAAAAATACAAGGACTCTTTGGCTCCTGTCTCCTGTGGCCAGGCAGTGCTCTGTCCCCAGATCAGCCTCCTGCTCCTCCTGCCCCAGCAAGTCACACTGCCCAATAAACAGGCTATTTCTTGGCAGTGGAGGGGCTGTGGGCAGCACCTCCCTGCATCTTCTTCTTCTGTAAGATGGGACAGTAATACCTGGTCTTTCGTTCTCTTCTCTTTCAGCTTCAGGGAACTGAGAATTAAAACCAGGAGCCTGTTCTAAACTTGGCAAAGGGCCTCCACCTCTTAACAAACAAATCACTCCTCCTCTAGCTTCAGGATGCTAATATCCCTTTTTTGGCTTGAAAAATGGAAGACATAATTTTCTAGAACGCATGGATGACTAACTCAGTATTTTATTTCATGCTATGATCATTTTGCTTTACATATGTGAGAAAAAAAGAAAAATTCCACCTTTAAATTTCACATCATATCCTCTAATTAAAAGGCAAGGTGAGCTATTGCCACAGGAAGCTCATAAAGACAACAAACTCACTTTTAATTTTTTTCCCCAAAGTTTACATTATCATAAATATTTATGCCATACTCCCTTCACAGTGTAACTGCTAGAGAACACACTGTAATCTGTTTAAGAAGAACATGAATCAGACTGATAAAAATAATTGGTTGGATTCTTCTTTTAATTTTTTTTAGTGTTTTAAATAAAGCTGTCAAAGGTTCCTGTGGTAATGAAGAGCTTTGTTGTTATGACAACTGCCTATTCCTTTTTCTTTGAAGAAGTCTGCAATTTGATAGGTAAAAGCATCAGGAATAATTAAAAGAAAAAAAAAAAGTAAGTGATGAAAAACATCTGTTAGGACAAATCCCCACCCAAAATCTTAGCAATCATGTCATTAGTGAAGTGACAATCTTCAGGAGTGTCTTCACATCAGCAAGCACAGGGGTGTTCAGCAGCTGCTGGAGGCTCAGATTATAGAGTTCCTCTCTTTGTCAGGGGCACACGTGTCATTCATGCGACTCTTTCTCTTCCTCTCTGAAGTCTATTGTTATCAAAAAAAAAAGGGCCCTTTCAGAAGTTAGTTCTCCTTCCTCTAATAATTTATTCTGCTGATCCGTGTCTAAAGCAGCCCTGGTTTGACACAGGGCCCCCGAGCTTTCGGCAAACCAGCCCTGGTGTCTCCTGCAGCTGCTGGGATGGAACGGGGCAGGGCTCCCCTTTGGGAAGGAAGGGGACCTTGGGAAGAGCCCTCCAGAGAAGGTGAAGCAGCGCCCAGAGCACTGAGGGCTCTCCATGGCTGTGCTGAGCCTTTGTGTGAGCAGCTGGGGCTGGCCCACAGCACGGAGCGCGAGCAGGCAGCCAGACTCGCACAGCGGTGGTGACAGCCACAGCGGGGGTGGTGACAGCCACACGGTGGTGGTGGGGACATTTACACAGTGGTGGTGGTGGGGACAGCCACACACAGTGGTGGTGGTGACACTCACACAGTGGTGGTGGTGGTGACACTCACACAGTGGTGATAGTGACACTCAGTAAGTGGTGGTGACAGTCACACAGTGGTGTTGGTGACACACAGTGATGGTGGTGGTGACACTCACACAGTGGTGCTGACAGTCACACACAGTGGTGTTGGTGACACTCACACAGTGGTGGTGACACACAGTGGTGGTGGTGACAGTCACACATAGTGGTGTTGGTGACACACAGAGTGGTGGTGACAGCCACACACAGTGGTGGTGGTGACACAAACACACTGTGGTGGTGATGACAGCGACACAGTGGTGCTGGTGACACGGAGTGGTGGTGATGACAGCCACACACACACAGTGGTGGGGGTGACACTCACTAGTGGTGGTGGTGACACACAGTGGGGTTGGTGACACACAGTGGTGGTGGTGACAGTCACACACACACCATGGTCCTTGAGACACATCCATCAAAATTGTTTCTGCTGCCTGGGACTTCTGTGAGCCACTAGGAGAAAGCACACCATCAGAACTGCTGAAAACTTGGGAAAGTTTTCCTCAAAGTGATTTTTTTCCCCTCCCTGTTGACATCTCCTGGGTTGTCCTTCCCAGGAGACATGTGACTGTCAGATTTTAGTCATTTTTATGTATGATAATTAGTCTGCTCCACTTGGCAAACTGTGAGACTTAACCCCGTGGATGCAATGTGACAGAAGGGACACAAACGCACGCTCCTGGCTCTGTAGTGCTAATAATCCAAGAGTTTGGCAATAAGTTATAATGATACATGCTGCTTGGAGGCTGGAATTGGGAGTGCCAACATTCCTGCTGTGCTTCTGACTTCATGAGAAATAGGACACTTTGCAGTAATTTCAGTCTCTTTGCATGCCAGCTTGGATTGCCAGGCACACCATGGTCTCGTTTTGCTGTTCTTTGCAGCACACTCTGCTCTCCATTTCTCCATCCTCTTGGAAATAATCCAGGACTTTTAAGCAGCAAAATTTTAACCACTGTCTTGCCTTGCCACTGACATTGAAGAGCCTGCATCTTTCACGTTATCCCTTCTTAATACCTCTGTGCTCCTCATTATTTTTCAGCCAACCCCTTCTGAAAGTGAAAATTTCAACATCCCTGTCAGGAAAGGTTCTTGATTGCTGCCCTTTTCTATGCAGAGAGATTTCAGACATTTGAGAGGAGTCAATCATGCTAAGTAATGGCAGGATTTGGAAATAAAAGCATTATTTCAGATGGTACAGCTGTAGGCTTTTCTGAAGGTGCTGTAGGAGTCTATGTTAGCTTAAGAAACCCAAGAAAATCCCCCTGAATTTTCTTCTTTAGGCCACAAACGGCTGGAATTCCCGCGTTAAGGAGGTCTGAATTGCCAGGCTGGACACTAGGTGGTGCTAGGACAGTGGTTTGTCAGGAAATTAAGTAGGAAAATTCTGGGTGGAAGAGCACAGTAGGTTTTAAGTGGTTACTTGCCAATAAAGCATTTGCTCTGGTACAGCTAATCCATTACTATCTGTCTGTTAGGCTAACCCACCTGACTGGACACCATTAGCTGGCAGCAGGAACACCTAATGCTGCCTTTTGCCAACCTTGTTTCCTGTGCATCTGCAAGCTGTCAGAGGCACAGTGCTCCTTTCACAAATCTGTCATTCTTCCCCTCCTTCTCCCATCTCCTCATGGGAGGAAAACAGCCTGGGTGCCTCTGGAATGAAGAGAGAAAGATGCTCAAGAAGTTGTCCTGGGCTAGCCCTGATGCTCAGCTGGAAGGGAGGCAAGTGAGCAGGATTACTAGGTGGTCACCTCCTCACCTCCTGCCTCATCCCATTCCCTTTTGGGAATGCAGCTGGACATGTCTGGGAGCTGATTTGGTTTTAAAACAATTTCCCACCATGCCCCAGAGTTATTTTTTTTTTCAGCTGGGCTGGGTCCCCACCCAAACCCACACAGGGTCAACCCCACTTACTGCAGCTGGCCAGGAACGTGCAGCCAAAGCCACCTTGGCAATCTCTCCTGGTAAAGAAGGTCCCAGAAACCACAGAATCACAGTTTGGGTTGGAAGGGATCCTTAGAAGTCACATGGTCCAACCACATCTTCAACCAGACCAGGCTGCTCAGAGCCACATCCGAGCTGGCCTGGAATGTTTCCAGGTTTGCTGGGAGTGGGCAGGACTCAGCTCTGCTCCCTGCTCTCCTGAGCAGCCCCCAGTGCAGGGCAGCAAGGCTCAGTGCCCCACAAGCTCCCCACGCCCCTGGGAGCCCTGATTCCTTCAGAGACCTGGCACACACCCTCCTGCACCTGCATCAGGGGGGGTTTGGTGCTCCAGAGCAGCTGCCACACCCCACACACCCTGCCAGCGTGTGAAGGAACCCAACCAAGTCATACTGAGGAGTGCTGTGCTCCCAGAGGTGTGAGTGAATCTGGTGACAAGAGGAATAAATAGCACTTAGAAACCAATTAGTGGGAAAGGCTTGCTTCCTCTGATCTGGTTTTGACACCCAACCAAAGTGTTTCTCCTCACTTGCATGGGTGACAGACCCCTCATCACACGTCTGCTCGCCCCTCTGCCCCAGCCTCCAGGCAAACTTCACCCCCTTATTTACAGACAGCAAATTAAAATCTAATTCCCTGGGGTCAGTCAGGTGCAAACTGGACATAGCTTGGCTGTATAATAAATATAGTCAGAGATACAGAAGAGTTTGCAAGAATAAATCATGGAGCCTTAATGGATTGGCTGAAAAATTCAGGGACCAAATTGTTTTTCATGTTTAAAGTTACTTCCAAACTACAACAATTAGGTTGTCTCTGCTTCAGCCTAAATCCTTTTACCCAAAACATTGTGAAAGTAAATGGGCTCCTGCATTTGGTGCCTTTTATTGTCAGAGAGTCTGTTTGGAAAATCAGGACCAGTTTAACACAAATTTTAAAAAAACAAACCCAAAACACCATCAAAAAAGCAAAGAAAGCCTTAAAGAATAAAATGCAATTTCAGAATAACTAACAGCACCCAGCAAATAAACACTCTTGTGAGAAGTGCAGCAAACCTAGAGCTGATACCTGGCTTAAAGGTACCAGTACAAGGCCTATTCCCATTAACAAAAAATGTATTACAATGTATGATACACAAAGAAAGGAGCTGGTTAATTTCTTCTTCTTCCTTTGTTTTTGGGTTTTTTTTAATGACAAAGCGCCACTTCATGGCAAGCAGAAAGGTTTGGGTAAGAATGCTACATTTCTGTATTTATCTGGAATGAAATATCTAGTCTGGAGCAAGCAAGCAAAGATCTGAAAGCACATTTCTGGGTAAGTGTACAAGGGTTGTAAACATAAGATTGCTCTGGACACACATTGGAGTCCAACACTTTCCTCAAAACATTTTCTAAGTAGCCTACAGATGTCTTGGGGCAGAGTGGAAAGACCTGAAAGCTCAGAATTGCAGAATAATACTGTCAGACAATAGGAAAGGCAAACAATAAATGTTTTTATTTGACCTTTTGGTGCTTGTGTTATGCACAGCATGACACCCATCCCATCCTCATCCATCAGGTACCTGTGGCAAGACAAACATCCTCCAGCAGATAGAGCAGCTTCTGGGATTTGGCATCAGGCTGAGTCCATCCTGTCCCAGTTAACCAGTAACTGAGTGTGGGGTGGGTGTTTACAAAGGCTCTGTGAACAGCTTTCTATGGATTTCTTGCCTTTCCCTACTCCACTCTTGCTCTGTATTCAGGGATCTTTCAAGACAATAGTTTATACACATTAAAAGTGAATTAAAAAAAAAAAAAAACCAACAAAAAACCAACAGTGACTTTGTGGTTATTTTATTATCCAAACGAGCAGTCCCTGATGACCATCCTGTTAATGCACACTTATAAAATATATCACCCCTGCTTGGTGGATGTAAAATTAACCCAGAGATTTGTGGGTTCTGGCAGTTGCTTCTTGCTCAGCAATGCTCATGCATCTTGTCACAAATATAAAATGTAGATTTTTTCCTTTTTTTATAAATATATAAATATTTCCAGCTTGGCAAAGTGATTAAAGGCAGAGTATATCCATCTTCAACTATCCAAAGGTATAAAAATGAAAAAAGGGGAAATATTAGCAATAATTCACCAGGGGATGGGTCAGAAGAGCCAGATATGATTATGGTTTTTAGCATATGGAAAAAAAAATGTGTCTAGCCTGGAAAGTACTGGTCACCTGTGACTTTAGGAGCATGCAGTAAGGACCCTGTCCTCTTGTGGCAGTGAACCAGGGTGCTCAAGTGCACTCACGAGGTGGACAATGTGGGAAATGAATTTGTAGAGAATTTTCAAAGCCTGACAGAAGGCTCACATAGTGGGCACCTGTATGCAAACCTTGAGATTAGAAATGCTGACTTAGAAATGCCATGGAATAGGACAGACATTGCTGAGAGAGAAATGGAGCTAGAAACAAGTTTCAAAGGATGGTTTTATAAATAAGACTTGGTACTTTGGAGAAATAGAACTGTGAAAGGTGCATTGTAGTGGGACCCATGAGGGGTAGTTTTAGATGATTGGCTTTAAGGCATTTGCAGCATGGTGTGGCTAAAGCTGATGGGCCAAGAACAATTATAGTCTATTGTGATTAGGAAATGGTCGGCTTCTGATTGTGATGGCATGAATTATAACATCTGTATTGTCTCACCCTTCTCATGAGACTGAAAATAGAATAAAAGCTTTTAAAACACCTCTCAGTTGCCCCAGCTCTGGGTCAGAAAAGGGCTTAATCCAACAGACATGACCCATGGAGCAGCTGCCCCTTCCCTGCTGCCCAGCCCTGTCCCTCTGACTGGGAAGGTCCCAGTGCTCCTGAGGCCACTTGTCCTGGATTGCAAGGCAAGATGTATTCTATTTGCCATCTGTTAGAGGTGTGGCAGTTGTCTTCTGTTAATTGGGCACTTTTCTTTATCTCTCCCACAAACCAATCCTCCCTCCAGGAGACATCTGCTGATAATGGGCCATTGAATGTCCCTGCATGGCTGATAAAAGTTACAGCATCCCATTGTGAGATGCTCCGCCCAGAGGGAGGAGCCCAGCATTCCTACCTGGATATAATCTGAGACTTTGGGACACCAGACTCAGCCTTCCCACTGGATTCCCAAGAGGAACAGCAAGAGGTTTTTCCCACTGGACCTTCAGAGGAAGACTCCACCCTTCTACAGGATCACTGCTCTGACAGAACCACATCTGCCGCTCCAGGAGGATGCAGCCATTCCTGCTTGGACTGCTACCAACACCCTGACCAACAGGGTGTCAGGTGGTATTCTGACTCTGTCAGTGGTTTTTCTTTGGTATTATTGCATGTAGTTTGTTTTCTTTTTTCCCTTTTCCTAATAAATTGTATTTCTGACTTGGAGTCTCTCACTGGTTTTGCTTTCAAACCAGAACACCACTATTGCTGCAGTCACACAGATCCCAAGGGCTTCCCAAAGTGCTGCAGAAGTACTGGTGGCTTCCTGCTGCTCTCCAGGAAAATGTGCTGCAGGACCTCCCAAGCTTCACAGAGGAGAGCAGCACTCGAGGACCAGGGTGGAGCAGAACACACACCCAGGAGCAGGCTTGGTGCTTCTGGCTGGGTGAAAGTGCTGCTGTGAGGAGAGAATTGCTGTATAATCCCTCAAATTAGCCCAAGAGAGAGCACAAAGATAATGACACAAAACATTAATAATATTTGAAGTCCTTTGGGTAATGACCAGTGAAATCAATGCAATCATCAGCTGTGGCTGATCAAGATCAGTGTGGAGCAAAACTTCAGGGCACGAGGTGTGGGTCCTGAGGCCCCAAAAGAGTCACTGAAAATGGACTTACTGCTGCCACCCAGCCTGCTGTGTGCATTTACTGCAGCACACGTGCTTGCAGCAGGTGACTCTGGCCTTGGCAGGGAGGGAAAATTGTGTCCCTGAACAACTCCTTGGAGAGCCTCTCTTAAATGCTTGCAATTGCTGCTTGTTCTCTGCCTCCCCTTTCAGTGAAAGAGCACAACTGTGCTGTCATTCCAGGGGATATTTATCAGAAAACGGACAGCAAATCACTTTCATTACAGCAACCAAAGGCAAAGCCTGGAATGATGCAAAGATCTTTCAAGTTTACCGGCAGCACTTCCACGGGAAGAGAAAGCGAGTGTGAATTCAGTTTTGTTCTTCTCATCCTGTCATCCCTCAACATCCAAGGGCTTCAAGCTTGCTGCAGTCGGACTGTTGAGGACCCCCACAGATTAACACGAAGCCAGAGATGATCAGACAGCAACCACAGAAGCAGCTGCTTAAAGGATCTTTTCATTTCACCGGGTGACAGACCCAATATGCTAATTGAAGCAATGCCCGTGTCTGCTCCTGCCTTTTCAAACCACTAAAGCTTCATTTCCCACGCAGGCACAACTAAAATAAACACAATAAACCAAAAATAAAGTCCTCTTCAAAAGGGCAGCAGTGACCTCGTTCAGACACGTTGGTTTTCATGAAAGGTAAATATGGCAGGCAAAGTAGTGATGTGAGAGGTTTGTTCCTGGGAAGTGGGGAAGGGGGGAAGAAAAACCATCACATAGTTTGTCTTTCCACCAGGCTGATTTCCTTTAGCAGCCTGAATAAGCAATTGGCCACTAGCTGGCTGTGGTGAATTTGTCCCATGTTTGCAAGATCAGTCAGTGAGCAAAGCTGTTTTCAGTTAATAAATATTTGATTTACAAGGTACAGTAAGTAATAAAAAGGGAAGGGAGTTTAGCTGCTGGGAGATTTGTTTAGCACTTTAGTGGGGATAACTAACAACCAGCTTTGGTTGTTTTTTTCTCCTTCACATGGCCAATAGGCAACCAACTTCATCAGTCTTGCTGCATAACCACTGGTAGTGAGCAGAGCTAACACACTGAGCAGAAACAAGTGGACTGGGACATACACTGTGCCTTGACAGAAAAACAGCTGAAGGGAACACTCTTAGATTCTCCTTTCTTCTTCTCTGCAAGTAACCTGTGATAAATATTGCATTTCTCAGTATCATTGGGAAAAATCAAAACTGTTTGATCCTTTCCATATGATATAGGTAGCTATATATGAGAGGGAGAAGGATATAAAGTAGCAGGTACAGAACAGCCAGCAGCATTTTATCAAAGGAGAAAAGACCCCAGAAGACACCAATCAGCCAACTGCACAGTCCTGGGTATTTTGGAGAGAGCTGGAAAACAAAGTGGGCACACACACAGAAAACAAGGCAAAGAAAACCATATGAAAGGTCTGTGCTTAAAAAAAAGAACCCCAACCCAGCTATGATAGAAGAAGTAGCATTTATTTATTTTTTATTTTTTTCACATTTTAACTTCTTCCTAGAAAGAAAGAAGAAATGTGGGGATGTGGTAATGTGGGCAAGGCAGGGCAGAGAGCACGGGGAGGCCTGAGGGGCAGTGCTGAGCCCAGGTGAGCTCTGCACGCTGAAGGAGCAGACACTTCTGTTCTCAGTCTCTGGTGCACAGCAGCCCTCCCTCCCTCCCTCCCGTGTGACAGTGGGCACATCACCGAGTCTGTCAGATCTCCAGTTCCCCCAGCTGCAAAAACACTGACTCTCCTAGCCACTGATAGGCACATCAGGCTGTTTTGTGCAGGCTCTGAAAGGGAATTGTGAGTGGAGTTGCAGTGAGTGAAGAAGTGCAGGATGTTATTGTCAGAGTTGTGGCTGCTCATTGCAGATCAAGGACCCCACCGAGGAGTAACAGCCTCCTTCTAGAGGCTCAGAGCAGCAGAAAGGGAGTCCACACAGCCCCACCAGAAATACCATGAGCTGCTGATTTCTAGGATGCTGTCAGGAGTTTCTTCCCAGTAACCACCAGCAGGACAGAACAAAGCAAAAAATTTTCTCTGTCAAGCAAAAAAAGTCTGAGAGTTCTAACTTCTCAGTCTACACAACTTTACATTGTTTTGTTCTGCTTTGCCTTTGACCCCAGGGATATTCCAGGTGTTTGCCTAGCAGGAGCACAAAGCCATGCCTGGGCAGCCTGCAGGGGAGGGACAGACCACAAGTCTTTCAAAGCAGGAAAAACAGCCCTTTTGCCATTCCCTACCACACTGAGAGGTCTCAGCACCTGGGGAGGACAGCAAAAGGCACCCCTGGACACCCCCAGGCTGCTGTGGAGGACATTGGAGCTCTGGCAGGGGCTGAATAGCCCAGCTGAGTGACCCAGGGCCCCTTGCAGCCACAGAGGAAAGTCCATGCTCACTTTTCTGCCAGCACAGAAAATCTGCCTTTAAATTCTGTCCCACGCTTCAGGAAAACTTCATGCCAGGAGTTTCATCGAAGCATATGCTTCTGCAAAAGAGCTTTAATGAATCAATGTTTCCTGACAAAAACCAGCTTTTGCCAGAAATCCCATCCAGCTCCCCTATTCAGTTATCTATCTCTAAAGACCACAGTCCTCCATCTGCAAAACAAGGATAAGAATTTTACCTTATTTTTATGAAGCACATTAGGATCTAAGGGTGAGCAGCTCACAAAATAAAGAGCTGTTAAAAACTGGTGCTTTCACAAACGGATCTGAGAGCTGCCTCACTCTAGGATTGGACAGTGGTATTCAAATGGGCCAGACAAAGCTGCAATTTTGGCACATTACATTATTTTAAGACATGCAGTCATTCCCCTGCAATTGGAGTCCAAGGGTGATGCCAAGTGCTTTGGGGAAAGGAAGGAGCAGGGGGATGCTGTATTTCTTTCATGTGTGCTTTATTTTTTAATAGCTGTTGGGATACCTGTTAAACTAAGCTGCAATAGCTGTTTATTGCAATAACAGCAACATTATAAAACTGATCAGCTCCATTTCCAGAAACAGCCTGTGCCTCTGTTTGTTTTTCTGTTGAGGAGGGACGTGTCCCAGAGGATCTCCCTTTGGGAACCCCTGTCTCAGCCTGAAATGAGTAACAGGATTTATGTAGACACTGCCAGCTTCTTTCCCTCCTCAGACAGAAAATGGCTTTATCTAGTCAGGTAATGTCACAATAAAGTGGTACAGTAGAAATTTCATCACTGAATGGTCTAAAAGAGACAGATCACCCAATCTATATTTCCACAGGCAAACAACATCCTGAGCTCGACTGGCAGCAAGCAGCAAAGAGAGAGGGGAAAAAGCCCCAAACAACCACAATACCAAACTCCTGATGCTAAACCACAGATTTTAAGACAAATATTTCCATGAGGGACCAATTATAGCATTATTAAATTGGATAAACGGGAATGAGGACAATGCAACGTGCTGATCAGATTTAGAGAATCTATATTAGGCTTGCTTTTGGTGAGATTTTCAAAACAATTCTTGGTTTATTGTCTGTTAAACCACGGGGTTTGAGTTCAGAGGGCAGGGCTGGCAAGCCCCAGCTAGCAGCATTCAGTAGGATGCCAACACCTCCCCAGCACACCTGCACCCATCCCACCTCTCCTCTCCAGCTCAGACTGGGGCTTGTCCCACTATATTTGCACATGCAGAGATTATTGTGGGCATTATTAATAGCTAATTTTTTTAATAAAAAGGAAAACACAGCCAAGAGGTTTTTTTTTTGTTTTTTTTTTTGCTGTACTTCTTGTTTTAATCACATTTTTCCTGAGGCAGAGCCTGGTGGTGGGTACGAAGCTCCCTGTCCAGGCAATGCCCAGCAGTGTCACTCATGGTCACCACTTGCATCTAACCTGGAACATCTCTTTCATCTCTGTGTCTAAATAAAACACTGCCACTTTGATGCCTTCATGTTTTTTAATATCTGAATACAAAACCTTAAAAAAAAACCAACCTACAGCCACATTAAGTACATAATGCTCTTGTCACATCAGTGTCCTGAAGCCCCGCTCATGATTTCAACATAACAAAGGTTTCTCAGCCTAAGAAAAGCCCCAGTGGATGTGGTTTTGGAGAAAAGACCACCATGTATGATGCAGTTGGTTTGAGCCACTTCTGCTCTGTCAGGAAAAGACCAATTAGTGCCCCAGAAAATAAGTTCCTTCCAAAAAATCCAGACTTTTCTTGCAGCTCATATCAGTAACCCTGTACCACACCAGCAGTGCCAAAGAGGGATGGGAATGCAGGAACTGGTGATGGGATTCAGTAAATGAAGGGAAAGGAGGTGTGCTACCACTTAGAGAGATTTTTACTTGTTTTACTTTTACTTGTTTTCAGAGGTGTGAGTGTTTACAAGCTCCCTGCCCTCAAAAGTAAAAGCAGATGTAAAACAAAACTATGTAACTCACTACTGTCTCAGCTGATTTAGGCAGCTGTTGTTGCTGATGATATTTTTGCATCTCAACATTCATGAATAAATTCCTTCATCTTAAACCTTATAAACATATAAGTTCATGAAAGAAACCCACATGACTCCTTTTATTTTTAGGAGACCAAATAAAATATTTATGTCCCTCTGTGTCCCAAATATCAATTACTTCCTTCACCAAAAAAAAAAAAAAGTATACATGCAATGTGATTAAAAATTTACCCTGCTACAAAACAATATACAATTAACTCATACATTTCCAGCTTTCCTTGACATCCACATCCATCCTGTTTAAACCACACACACACCATCAATTCAGCCTTTCAAATCTGACAGGTAAGTAAAAAATACAGCTATTATCAGACAATGCATCCACATGATCTCCTGACAGCTACAAGCACACACAGCAGCTACCACTGGAAGAAGTCAGCATCCACCAATGTGTGTTGGATACCAGTCTGATTTTCCTGGATTATAGGATTCCTAAATTACTTTACTTTAGTTTCAGAATTTAATTACTTTAGTTTCAGAATTAATTTTTAGATGAAATTAGACAACCACAGATTCTGAAATGTCCATCAAAAATGTCCATTTTCTTCTTTCTTGTGACAGCTTCCTTCTTCCAAAAAAGAATATCCAGCAAAACCCCTTAAAACTTTCTCCCAGTAAAGATTTCAATTTTTTTTCTCTTCTTCTGGAAGAAAGAACATGAAACTCAATGGAAACATTTGTTTTCATCACTGCAGTTTACATGTGAGAGATGAGGAAATTAAAATTTTACTTAGAAATGGTTTTTAAATGCCTCTGTAATAATCTTGCAATAACAGCCATGAAAATCAGTGGTATTAAAAAAATTGCATAAAAATCCACCTAGTTAAAAAACCCAATCTAATCAACAAATCCAACCAGGAAATCAATGCTCACAAAGCAGAAGCAGCACTGAAAAGTTATGGTTTTGGTTTTTTTTTAAATCCTACATCATCCTCAAGATGTTTCTTTTTAGAAAGTGTCCTCAATCTCTCTAAAAATTAACTTCAGTGATATTTTAATATTCAGACCTTAGGAGTCAAGAAAGGCAGAAATCAACAATGAAATATGCACAGAAATGCCATTTAAGAAGACCAGATCCTGCAGCAAAATGCAACAGCTAGGCAAAATTTGATTTCCAGCCCAGAAAGCTAAGGGGCTATTTCAATTATTTTTTAAAATTAAATAAGTGTGCTACAATCACACTTAAAACAGAGCAAACCAATGTATATCTTCTAGTGTGGAAAACCTTTTAGAGAAGATTTTTCTTTGTACCAATAGGAAAGGGACCCTACTGCATTCATGTGAGACATATTGAAAGAGCTACACATTTTTGTCTTCAAAAAGGGCTCCAACTTCCTAAAAGTAAAGATTTTGTTGGGTTTGGGTTTTTTTTTCAGATACTTAGTGACATCACCTCGCTAAGCAGAGCCTCCAGGAAAGCCCCCCATGCTGCTTCTGTCACTTCTGCTGCCCCCTAAGATGTAATTTTTGCAGTTAATTAGGGCTCAGACCAACATTAGAGGAACCATGGGGTTCTCAAGCAGATGAAAAGCAGGAAAAACAAGAGGAAAAAGAGAAAAAAGTTTTTGAGAAAGGAACTCCCCACATCTGTCTGTTGATCTGCATCCCTACAGCCACCCACACTGACGGGGTGTTGTGGATTTAGTTCCTTAGTTGTGCATCTGCTGTGGCCATCATCCCCAAGATGAGAGGAACCTGTTGGATTCTTTTCTCCCTGCAATGGAGAAAAGAAGCAGTAAAAAGCAGATCAAGGCTCACAGCAGAACGACTCTACAGATAAAACTGAGCTACTGAAGTGAGGAATAAGTAAAACTTCTCAAGTTCTCATGGGAAGTTGATTACATTCCTCTTGTGTTCAGTTTTGGAAGATGGCAAGGCTGTCTCCACTTCCCTATTTCTGGCTTCCTAGAGCCTCTGCTAATATAAAATAGAAGGACTTCCCATCTGGATGGGTCTTCTGACAAGCAATAACAACATATGACTCGATGATTTCCAGCAGGAGCATGGAAGAATGCACAGTGGAGAAATGTATCTTTGAATTCAGCATTTTGGAACTTTTTTCCATTCTCATTCTATGAAAAATTCATTTGTGCTATTAAAAACTGTTATGGCGGGAACCCAAAAACCCAAGCCAATTTCATAATGGAAGGCAATTAAGTTGATTGCTGAATGATAAACACCACATCTTTCTTCAATGGGATACTGGTTTTGAGTAAGCAAACTGCTTTTCTGTTCATGATTTTAAGAGAATGCATCGCAAATCTCTCTCTCTCTCAAAAGTTCAGTGGGAAGCAAACATTGATTAGAGTGTTCTTTAAAATCTCAGCCAATTAAAGAGCTTATATACCAATGCTGGAGGTAGAAAGAAAGCAAAGTTACTCTCATGCAAAAGTATTGCAATTAGAAAAAGTACCTCCATGAATCCTGACCTGTATTTTTGCTTTCCAGGTGTCTATTAATTTTTAAAACCTCTTCCTCTGGAATTTTTAGGTTGATTTAAGACTGGAACAAGGGAGTTACAACAAAAGAAATAGTTATTATATAATTATACTTAAATGGCAAAGTTTATTTCTTAAGCAGGAGCACAAATGTGCAAGAGAAGCTTATTGATTTATTCCCTTGGTCCAGCCTCTGTGAACTGTGTAGGTTAAGATCCTATATTCTGAAAACCAAACCAACCCCCATCAAGAATTGACTCTGCCAACCTAGGAGTTAATACAGAACACAGATAAATTTAGTGCTAGGCAAGCCTGAAAAGAAGAATACAAGATTAAATCTGCAGGAGAGATCAGTTTTGAAAATAAAGTCAGGTAAGAGTTGGGGGCAGTAATTATTATTTGCAGATTCCTAGACTTCAGGATTTTCTTTTCTGTAGTAAAATCATCTTTTGATTTTTATTTACTATTTATCTTTTGGTTTTGATCAAACCTTACTTTGGTTTGATCATAGAAATCTAAATTTAGGCCCTATCTTCTGTAAACCATACACATGACAGGTAAAATGTAGGAAACGTAAAAAGTCCAAACCTAACAACAGTAATAAACAAAACCTTATAGCAATTTTAGGATTTTATATGGCTGAAAAATTCCATAGATCATACCATACTATGGAAAAGACCTCTTAGACCATCAAGTTCAACCTTCAGGCACACCCTGATGCTCATAAATGACCAAGTCAAGCCAGGCAGCAGAATGAAACCAGGTATTAAACCCCAAACGAGGGTCCAGTGCAGTCATGATTCTCATGATCTAAACCAGACAGCATTCACCACCAGCTGAAAGGAAACTCAAATCACATGGAGTGATGTTATCAAATGGCATCAGCTGGAGAAGGGTTTTAATTGGTTGGGGTACGTGATATTTCTCTCTTGTTTCTCAGAATCCTGATTTATTGTTTCGTAAGGCACAGAAAAGTTCCTGAGGTCAGGCACTCTCCATCTGTTGTATTTGAGCAATACACAGAGAAGCCAACCCTGCATGTAATCTGAATCTTTGGACACACTGAGGAAAGCAGCAGTGACACCAAAAAAAGGTGAACATTCTTAGCACGCTGCTCCTCCCTTCAGCTCTCTTCTGTACAGGTGAGGCAAAGTGTTGACTAAAAATAATACACTATTTAAAAAAAAAAAAAAAGCATTTTACAGTTTCCTTAGGAAAACCCAAGGTTTGCAGTGTCAAGAGACAGGAGAAGCTCATTGAATTATGTATTTTAAAAGAGACTAAATAAGAAATATTTTGTGAAGCCATAAATGTGGCTGGGATGTGGAAAACGGTAAACAGTGAAGCTACAGTAACCACTCAGAAAAGCTACAGTGTGCAGAAACACCGGATGATTAAGCACAGCAGATTGCAAGGAAGGTATTCCAAGTCAGGAGCCCCTAAGCCTACATGAGGATAGGATCATTTTTAAAGCAATCTGAAAATGTTTTTATGGGAAATGCTGGCTTTTCTTGTGCTGCCAAAGGGAGTTGGGGCGTTCAAGGTGATGTTTCACCAGAGCTCGATTTTCACGGAGTGCCAGTGACTCCTTCAGATCTCACCACCCAAAGGGACATTTTGACTGGAAGGTCCTGCCAGAGCCATGGAAGTGATCCTGGACATTCCCCTCTCGTTGCAGCCATCAACTGGCTGTGGTGAATTCAAGGAAGATCAGTCCCTTCAGCAGCTCAGTTTAATCTTTCAGATCTCTCTTTCAAAAGACATGCTTCAGTTGCATTTATTTTAACTAACTGCAATCCTCTGCAAGCTGCAGCTCTCTCATTAGGTTTCTACTTAGGCAAAGACTGGGCTTAAGTAATTTGTGAAGCTCTTAAAAGATGTACAGTCAGATAATTAAAAAAAAATTGTGGCAGCCTGACATGACTCAGCAGTCAAATATTTTCATTCAGAGCCATTTAGCATTAAAATTCAAACAGATTCAGGTGCCATTAGTTATTTATGAGGGAAAGAATCTCAATTAAGTATCCTTGATTTGTTCAGAATTCAAGTTACAATGAAGCTTTTATTTCCTTTTAATTGTAAGCAAACAATGTTATTAGTGCTCAAGGCAGACAAAACAGTATTATTGTTATTCATTCACCATTATTACTAAAAAGTAATAACAAAAAGCAACAGAAGTCCCTCAACCTCAGTCTCTTCCTCCACCCCTCAAGATATCCTTTCTAATCCTATAAAAGCATCTGTCTTTGATTTCAAGTGGAGTACCTGCTGTGCAGGATGCAATGCCAATCCAATTTGCGTGCAGCAAAACCAAATGGGTTGAAATGAACTCGGCATTTGAGAGATGTTTTTGTTTAATCATTACTGCCACTCCTCTCTAATGAATACATTAATCAAGCAAAGCTTCAAGCGCAAACGGAAAGGCTCACCTCGAGAAACGAAAAAACAAACATTAAAAAATGAAAAAAAAACCACCCCAACCTCCACGATATCCTGCCACTGTCAAACCCTGCCACGCTTCCCTTTGGCAGGGCTTGAAATGCATATTCCTGAGGGTTGTTGGGAGACACGAGGTAGGAACAGCAGCTCCCTGCAGAAGGAAGTGGAAGAGGAAGCAATGAGCTGCCATGGCTCCCCTCCCCAGCTGATTGATGGCACAGGATGTGCAGCCCTGAGCTTTCCTGACACCCCCTCAAATGTCCAGGATCCCACTTGTGAAAAACGCCAGCCACTTGTTTTAAAATTTTAAAAGTTGAATAGAAATAAAATAGTTATAAAAACAGTGATAAAAAATTAGAGCAATAAGAATTTGGACAATCAGAGTTAGGACAATAAAGGACAATAAAAAACAAAGAATTACGGACTTCCAGATGCTTTCCTCAGAAAAGCATGGTTTGCTAACAAAGAATTACCCCTTAAAAGCAATAACCTGTTGCATATTCATATATTTCATACATGATGCAAACATCCTTTTCAAACAAAGGGTGTTTTCTGGTTATTGTCAACTTCTCCTCCTTAATCCTGTTGGCGTCCCAAAGTCGAGAAGACGATGGAAGAAAGTTTGTGTTTTCCAATAAGGAGGTAATAATTCTTAGGTGTCTTGTTGCTGTTATCTCTGTGCAAAGAATTTCTTGATTATCTCATAGCTAGTTAAAAAAGTATCTCACACTGTGCAGTTTCTATTTTAACATTATGTTATAACCTAAAACTATATTTACCACACTACTTAAAAAATACAGTACTACTAATTAATACAGCATAACACATATAATCTCTGCAAAAAGCCAATCATATAATACAATATATAAATTTTTCACACACTTTATTTTAAGGAAACAATACCAGTCTCCACTGCAGTGTCAGCAGCATGGGAAGGCCACGTGCATAATGTTTATTCAGAGGTGTGAGATGCATTTCTTTCAAAACTTGAAACAATTCACCTTTTCCACCAGACAGTAAAAGGCACAGGATTTTGGCCTAAAGACAGAGTGGTTTTCAAAAATTTGGCTTTGTAAATGCTCACTTCTGATGTAAATTCAGTCACACCCATTATTTAGCTTATGATCTTCATCCATATTTTTGAAGTAGGTATTGAAGATGAATTTACATGAGAAAATACCAGCAGGGAAGAGGAGAAAAGGAGAGAACACCATGGCTTTTCCAGTCTGGTATTCCCACCATCTCCATCACCCAGGAAAAATTAAGGATTTCTTGAAATTTAACCATCATGGTACACAGCAAAAAGCCAGTTATTTCACAAATAAAGTGGAGGTAATTCAATATCATTTGCTTGAATGTCAAATGCATTTTAGGTTTCTTTTTTCCTTTATATGAGTTTGCCTTGTTGAAATTGAATTTTACCTCTCTCTTCCACAGAGGTAAAATTTAAAACCCATTACTTCTTTCTTGCTTCATTTGTGCATCACATTTTTTCCAAATGATCGAAGCATTTTGGCTGGTCACTGCCACCATGGTACCACATGCAAACCTGGGGAAAAGAATTGCTGCACCAAAGTTGCAGTGTTCCTTCAAAAGGCTTTGTTCCAGAGCTAGATCTTTTCCAGGAGGAATTATCACACTGCACTCCATTAAAGGATCATAAAACTTTTAAAGGCATTTTATGATTAGGGCAGTGACCTTTACTAGGATTTCTCCTGTGGCTTCCACAAATTTTATTTCAATGTGGAAATGGTAAACAGCAGAGGAACAATCATATTGTTTAACTTAATTTGTAATTTGACAACAAAATAAAGGCAGTCTTTCTTCTATCAGATGGACTAAGAGAAATGTAGTAACATTACACAAGATTATAGTAAATTAATTTTAAGATAAGTTAAGATTTTTATGTGCTCTCTCAATCCCTGGAGGGCTCATACTCTTTTTTAATATTTCTGAAAAAAATGAGGGTGCAGATTTGACCACACTGATGCAGAGCAAAAAGACATTTTGCTGTTCTGATGCTAAGGTCAGCTTGTGCCACTTTTGGAGTTACCAAGAGAGCAAAGGACAGCTGGATCCTCTTCATGATTATACAACAAATTAAACATATATATATTCAATTAATTTAAACTGATTCAACTAAATTTAACAAATTAAATATATATATATACATACATATAGTACAAATTTAGCAGGACAGGATAAGAAGCATCTCCCATCCTCTGATGGAAAGGTCTGGAATTCACAGTTATGCTATATTGTGACAACCACAGAACAGGTCTATTTTTATTTGTATATTTTAAAAACCTTTCTTGTTCAGAATCATTCCAGAAAAAAAACACTCAGTTGGGAAAATGGGAGGCTCTGCTTCCACGACGAGCAGGGACTGAATCTGATCACTGCCAAGCTCAGAAAAGGGAAGGAGACAGCTCCTCTCAGCCTCATTACAGACGCCAGATGAACCAAGGTGCACATGCATTATGCATGAGGTAATTTGAAAAAGTTGTATAAAAAGTTTAAGTTGTGATTATTTGTCATCACTTTAAAAAAAAAAAAATTCCTTGTCACCACTAACAATAACATTTATTTACCAGTTATTCCAGTGTTATGCATTCAAAAGAATAGCTCATATTTTCTTTACTCTTTCTTCCAAATCCTCAATTTGAAAAGCAATTAAAAGATATCCCCAGATATTTGTCTGCGAGAGACTCAACTTCCTGATTTCTGCTGCTGATAGATACGAAGCAACATCACATAAGGGGAAGAAAAAGACGAGAGAAAACAAGTCATCCCAACCTTCTGTCAGACACTTTACAGCATAATGAGCTATGATGAAAAACAAGTCAAACCCCGGGAAAACAAGAAAGCTTGGAAATTTGATCTCCCTGACGGGATCGGGAGTAATTAATTATAACCCATGTGACCACTGGATGTCCCCACTGTTCCTGGAATGCAGCAATTCCATGAGCAGGGCACCTGGCAAAGAGCAGTGCAAGGACACACGGACACAAGGACACGGGCACGCCGATGATTCCGACAGAAATCCAATCCCCAAGGCACGCAGAGGCACACGTGGGAGCAGAGCAGGGCCCGGGGGAGCAGCAGAACTCAGAAACACTCTCTGAATGAATACAGCTCCCACCAGGTTCACTCGGTGTCTGCTTGATGGTTAATAATGCAGCACCGAGTGGGGCTGGGTGACAGATCCTCAGAGGGAGCCAGGAGAGCAGAATTACTTCTGAGGAATTGTGAAGGAAGCCTGGATTAGAGCACTGCGTGCCACGGGACACACAAAAAAGACCCTTGTGCCATAACAGGTGAGAGAAAAGGTGAGCAGGAGCAGGGATGCCAGCACAAGGCTGCTGAGAGCTGCCTGTCAAAAGCAGCCAAAAGAGCTGGAAAAACAAGGAGAACATCTGTAACACCCTGGGATGCTCTTCATATCAAAGCTTTGAGGGCATTGGTGGAGAAGGCAAAGGAAAACAGAAACAAATCCCAAAATACCCCAGGAAGAGTACTTGTACACATCCTTCTTTGGAGGTCAGGCCATGGAAGGTTTAAGTTCACGTGAAGGTATAGAAGCCAAGGTGCTAGCATCAACTCATTTTTATTTCTTTTCAAATGGGACAAAAAGCTAGACCTAATTCTTCCATCAGAGAAGACCCAAGTGCCTTGCTTACTATGATGAAAAGGAAAGATCTCATCCTGTTTTTAAAGGAAGGAATTTCCTACAAATAAATTCTAAAGCTAACTTCAAATCAACCACGTGTCTATTTTGTGGATTTTAAAACCTCAAGCTCCAGTAGCTTATGACTTATTTCACTCTTGTAATGAGAGGTTACACCACAAAAAACACCAGATCTGTCTCCACCTCCTGTCATTAGCACAGCTCCCCGACTTTAGATGTTGAACTACAAAGCTATGGGAAGGGCAGCTGTGGCTCAGACAAAATAATATTTGAAGAGTGTGCACTCTGTGAAGGTGATGTGCAAGTTTATTCTCCCTCCTGCATCCAAAATCCCCTTCCTACTACTTGTGGAAGCCTGGGCAGGGAAGTGTTTGGACCTTGGACTTCAAAAAGCAAGGCTTAAAAACCCCACGGGCAAAAGTACTGGCAGAAAGATACTAAAACCAAATGTAAACTGACAACAAGTACCTGAATTGAACATTAAACTGGCAATGAGGATTATGTTTAGCTATTGTTTGGCTACAGAAGCTATTTGGACAGCAGAAACACAGAAGTAAAGGGATCTCCTTCAGCCTGGGCTCCTCAAAGGGTTTACTCAGAAGGCTTTTGTGTTTTGTCCTTTATTTTTCCCCCCTTGCACACTGGGTAAAAGGATGACTGGTCTGACACACTGTGGATATCCTTTTGTTCAGATTTCAGATGTTCACGAAACAGCTGCTCTGAAAAGGCAGGGGTTTTTAGGGGGAGAACCCTGGGGGAGGAAGCACATGAATATATTTGAATAATATACTAATTTGAGGATTTAATAGTTTGCAATTAAATTAATTAGGCACTCAGACTTACTGGACAGTGTCTTCAAGCTTGTTATACTTGTTTTGAAGAGATGCATATGTACAAATGTGCCAGAAAACCTCAATAGCTTATGTTCCCTCTCCTTGATCTCATCTGTACTTTCAGATCAGTGACTGACCATAATACAGACACTGCATATGAAGAATAAAATGAATAAAGTGATTTGCTGAGATTTCACAATAATAATAGTAAAAAATATTGTTACCTGTTAGGCTGACTTCTGGTAGTCACCACTCTCTTTTGCAGCATGTTGTCTGACAGACAGAATTCATTGTGTACATCTCAGCCTTCCAAAAAGTAGAGTTACTATCATGGCTCTTCATCCAAAGATCTGAGATTGCTTAAAAATGTCAGGGATGCTTTATGACAGCTGCTCAAATTCTGAGCAGTTTCTTTACAGCTTTTGGCTCTCAGAGAGGATGAGTAACATATCTAATCCTGAGACCTGATTACTTTCCCAGGTGTGAAAGGGAGACTGTGCACTCTCATTTTCAGACTCACTGTTGGAAAGCTGGCACCTCCTCCACTCTCAAAACATCACAGCTGCAATTGACTCCAAGTTGAAGTAAGTAAGAGGGCCCAGCACTCTTCAGTTTTTTGCATCTTAATCAGGTGCTGCAATTGCATAGGCCTTAATTATGGCTAACTTGTAAATTTAGGAGAAAATAGTAGCAAAAGCTTAATTGCAGCAAACAGTTAAAATCCCTTAAGCCAAATATTTTGGACACAAAAGTTCAAGATCCCATCCGGTCTCTTGGGCCTACAGCCCAGAGAAGGAAGAGTTTAATTACAGTCATGTAAGAAAAACAGGGATTATTGAGGCATTGCTAAGGATCCTCTCCAGTGCCTCCACAGGAAAGGTTTTGCCCATGCAAGCCAGATAATTGAATGGAAAAGTATTAAAAGATGTCCACAATAGAAAAATAAAGACAAGACTTTGGCCAAGTTTAGTCACACCTTTATTCTGTGGCATTTTTTCCTTATCAGTCATTAATTTAGCAGAGAAAAATTTGGTCCAGAGTTGCTACATGGATCTCTGATTAATGTTTTAGCTAATCATCTGTGATATATATAATTTGTGTCTGAAATAGCTGTGTAGTCCAGCCTCAAACACTCACACTGCCTTCCCAGAGCCCTGATAAACCAGAACAAGGCTACACAGTAAATCCTGTCTTGCACTAAGGAGTCTCACAAATTCAGTTTTGATTTTTATAAACAGATTGCTCCTTGAGTTGTTATTATTAGTGTGAGCTGGACAGCTTGAATTAGAGAATAATTTATTCCCTGTGCATTTCTAATTACAGAAAAGAGGTTCACTCACTGACACACTTGTCCGTCTTGTTCTTTCCTGTCTTTCAGGCATGGCTGATTGCAGCTAAATAGACAGACCAGCACAAACTGCATGAGAAACACAACTCTGTCAAAAAAGGACTGAAGTGTTACCATTAATTATTCTGGACCATGTGCTCATTTACAACAGATCTAACACGAGAAATATTCTCAGAGGTGTCAAACAGCCTCAGTTTCATAGGTGCATGGGGGTAGCACTGACTAAATGTTTGACTGACTGGTAGGATGTGACCTGCCAGAGACCCTTGAAGCTTGGGGATTTCATGTGCAATTTGTGTTTCAGCATTCAATAGATAATTTAAATTGGGCCACTCTCTCTGAGCGTTTCTGAAGGATCTACATGCCTGAGCCTGTGTCAGAACTGCACAAGTATCTAAAAAAAACCCAACAACCCCCCCTGAAAAGCAAACAAACAAACAAACCCACCCCAAAACACTTATGAACATCTGTGCAAGTCATTGTTTGGAACTCACTGCATCTTAAAAAGGCCTGAAGAAAGTGAAAATGCCATTTACTAAAGAATGTTGAAAGGTAGGTGCAAGAATCACTGAGCACATAGGAAGAGAGCTTGAAAATGCTAACTGAGGGAAAAGAACAAACCCCAAATCACCTTGCTTTAGTTAACCCTTGCTACAACAGAGCTGTTGTTTTAAATAATTGAATAGAGAACAGTCCATTTCAGCCATTAATTAGATGAACAAACTTTGCAAAGGCGAGAATCAATTGACTGCCAATTCACACTTGAACTGTCAGGAGAAGCAGCACTGGATTTACTGAGTTATACCCTTCAGCTACTTAAGCCAGAACTACAAAAGCAGCATTTTCTGGTAATTTTTTAAATAATAAACAAATAGATACTTTAGGTGTGCCCTTACTGCCACTGTATTTAGATTTTTTAACACCTGTGCAATCTAACAGACAAGAGCTTCCTCCACTGTCACATATTCTCATAAACATGAATTTCCTATCCCAAGGAGCAGCAATCAAAAGCTTCAAGGAATAAAGTAACACCATTTTCAAATGGCTAATAATCACCTCCTTCCCCTCTTCATCCAGTTTGCTGTTCTCTCTTCTTGAAACTGTTTGCTTATTTTTGCAAGGCCTGCATAATTTCTGTACTTGTATCTCTGCAATGAAATTTCTTCCTTAAAGTCACAGACATTCCCTAGTTCTTTTTTACAGAATATGTAAGGCTGCGTAATACTTTTGCTGTTAAGGTTTTACACAAAATTCTCACCTTTAAAGTTCAGTTTACAAACAGCTTAAGTTTAAAGAGTGTTTCCATTAAATGACAGCTCTTTATAACCAGTGACACAGCTTGTTGAGGGGGTTATCATCTGTCAGCATGATATTAAAATCTCTCAGGTTTTCCTCCTGAATACTTTAAAAGGGAACAATTTCAAGACAACAGCAAAACTCTGTGAACTAAGGTGAAGAAATTCAGAATTGCATGTAAGGCTGGATTTGCTTTCAAGCAGCATCCTCTTGCAACCTTTGGTTTACTATCCAGCATTAGTTTTGAATTAACAGTTTTGCTTGTTATCAAAGATTGCTCCATCCTGCCAGCTAAACAGTACCTTCACATCACAGTCATTGGCCATGCAAAAAATGAAGCTGAGAAAACTCACTGTGCCTTTTTATTAAGTGCTACTGTGACTACTTCCCCCAACCTCATGGCAATCTTGCTTCTGAAGTTCACACAACATGACAATAAAAGCATTTGGGATCTGCTTTCAAAAGATGCTTTTTACCAGGCTACAAAGCAGGTAGGACAAACACCCACTGCTTTAAGGTTTGTTTTTCTGTTGATGTCCCCACTGATTCCTCCTTTCAGATTGTTTGCTAAGAGTTTCAGCTTTCAAACCATTTCTTCTGATCCTAAAAGAAAAAGAATATATATTTTTAAATAATAAAAGGAGAATCCAGAAATCTGCATTCAGCTCCAACCGGTCAGCACACTCTGCTGGGTGTTCAAAATGAATATTCAGTTTCAAAACCTCTGCTCAAAGCTAAGCTGTGACAGTGCAACCACTTGAACAGGAGTTTCCCACATTAAGAGGAAAGAAGCCTAACCCTAAAAAATCTAAAGCTAATGTCTGCAATATTTCCTAGACTTGGGCATTGTCTCAGAAGTGAGATAGGAATGAGAACATTTTGGCTCTGCATAAAATTGTGGTGATGGTAAGGCCGTGGACAACCCCAAGTCAATTGTAGATGTACAGACTCCAATTACTTTATTTAAGCTGGGGAGAAAAAAACAAACAAACAAACAAAAATTCAGCCTCAAAACAAAACCATCAAAATCAAAGTAGGAAAAGATGTTGGTCACACAGTATTTTAAAAAAGTTTCCGTCAATTTTATTTTTGAAATTAAAAAAAAAAAATCTATAGACTGTATTTACAACTTGGTAGTCTTAGGGTGCAATATCCAGTACTCTAGAGATGAAATATCTCCAAAACACTGAAAAATCCCCCTCAGAGCAGTTTATTTCACTCTTGTTACCACTAAGTATTAGAACTGATTACCTTTAAAAAGCCATCACAAATACCAGTAGATTTCATCAAGTTTAGATGTCAGCCTTCTCTAATTCATGGAAATCTATATTTAAAGCTATAGACAAAGATTGAAACTAGAATAATTTAAAGTGCTACATCACCAGAATATGACTTCTATGGTGACACTTACTAGAGACCAGGTAGATAGAAAGGAAAAAGTAATTTTTATTCTATTCAGAACAGAGAAATCATGAGGAGAGACTTGTGGATTTCCTTTTTTTTTTCAGATTAAAAAAAGCAGACTTTGAAAACCTCCTCTGGAAGGCAGCTGCATTTGCCTCTGCCAAGACAAATCTAATACATGTTGTAGCAAACAGACACCAAGCTTAAGTTAAAAGCTTTAGTTCTGCTCTGCAGTTCTACTCTATAATGCCACAAGGAAGGGATTCTCCTACCTGACCTTTCCAACTCACAGCTCCCACAGGAACTGAACAAGACTGGTTTTCATGTCTAGTGGATCANCTGCTGAGCCTTAACAACTCCCTCTTTCCTCCACAAAGCTGCAGGCTTCAGCAAACAAAGCATTCCTTATAGCTAATTGGTATTACACAGCAACTCAACTGCTCTTATTTACAAAGCTACAGATTTATGTCAAGCAAAGCCAATTATGCTTAATGTTTAAACTATTGCAGGTGCTCAATGACACTGTGCTAGGCAGTAGAAGTGAAATTGCTCTTTTAATGCATCTTGTTCCAACTGGGAGCATGTGTTTTATAATCAGTGCAAACTTAACAGATGGAGATCTTAATCCTCTCCATCGAGTTTTCTCCACTCCCCCCCCCCCAAAAAAAAAATGGTGTCCTGTGCATTTAGACTTAACTGAGGTGGTCTATGAACTATCTGGGACAGAACTTGCCTTTTTTTTTTTTTTTTTGGTGTGTCCATGAATACAGTACAAAACACACATTTAACCATTAAAAAGACNGAAGCCTAACCCTAAAAAATCTAAAGCTAATGTCTGCAATATTTCCTAGACTTGGGCATTGTCTCAGAAGTGAGATAGGAATGAGAACATTTTGGCTCTGCATAAAATTGTGGTGATGGTAAGGCCGTGGACAACCCCAAGTCAATTGTAGATGTACAGACTCCAATTACTTTATTTAAGCTGGGGAGAAAAAAACAAACAAACAAACAAAAATTCAGCCTCAAAACAAAACCATCAAAATCAAAGTAGGAAAAGATGTTGGTCACACAGTATTTTAAAAAAGTTTCCGTCAATTTTATTTTTGAAATTAAAAAAAAAAAATCTATAGACTGTATTTACAACTTGGTAGTCTTAGGGTGCAATATCCAGTACTCTAGAGATGAAATATCTCCAAAACACTGAAAAATCCCCCTCAGAGCAGTTTATTTCACTCTTGTTACCACTAAGTATTAGAACTGATTACCTTTAAAAAGCCATCACAAATACCAGTAGATTTCATCAAGTTTAGATGTCAGCCTTCTCTAATTCATGGAAATCTATATTTAAAGCTATAGACAAAGATTGAAACTAGAATAATTTAAAGTGCTACATCACCAGAATATGACTTCTATGGTGACACTTACTAGAGACCAGGTAGATAGAAAGGAAAAAGTAATTTTTATTCTATTCAGAACAGAGAAATCATGAGGAGAGACTTGTGGATTTCCTTTTTTTTTTCAGATTAAAAAAAGCAGACTTTGAAAACCTCCTCTGGAAGGCAGCTGCATTTGCCTCTGCCAAGACAAATCTAATACATGTTGTAGCAAACAGACACCAAGCTTAAGTTAAAAGCTTTAGTTCTGCTCTGCAGTTCTACTCTATAATGCCACAAGGAAGGGATTCTCCTACCTGACCTTTCCAACTCACAGCTCCCACAGGAACTGAACAAGACTGGTTTTCATGTCTAGTGGATCATGCACCTCCTTCCTCCAACCCTGGCAGAAAACAAGTGATTCAAGAAAATTTACAAGAATTTTCAAGGTGCTTCAAGAATTTTCAGGTAGCTTCCACTAAAAGAAGGGAAAAGAAATCCAACACGGAACAGGACAGCTCAGTTTAGTGCTGTAAAATTACCTCCAAGGTATTTTGATCAGACATTCTCAGAGTTCTTTACCAAAAAAAAATATATATATATATATAAAAATGTTATTCTTTTGTACTCTATGGAAACTGTTTGAAACAAATGAAGTAACTTGTACAAGGATATTCAAAGCCTGTGTGATTNGTCTATGAACTATCTGGGACAGAACTTGCCTTTTTTTTTTTTTTTTTGGTGTGTCCATGAATACAGTACAAAACACACATTTAACCATTAAAAAGACACCCCCAAAATGTACCAGCAGTTATCAGGAATCCATCTGGCTATTCAAGGCTAGTAATGACCTCTGATGAGCACAGCACCTTCTCAGCTAAAACCAGAGCTGCACAAAAGCAACTTCTTCCCAAGTCAAGTCTGAATCTAGAGTCCTTCACACTAATTACAAGGGAGAACAGTGAGAAAATTAAGGCAGTAATCAAACAGAAAACTGAACTGGGATGTTTCTGGCCACTCCTAATCTCATCTAGGAGGCAACTTTTTCCACAATACCTTTCAGAACTATAAACCTTCATGGTGAGGATTAAAACATGAGTATCCTAAATTTACTTTGTGCAAAGCAATCCAGAATGGCAACAGGTGATCTCAAACACAAGCAGTCAGAGCTGAGTGCTTTGTAAAAACTGCCATGGATCAACAAAAGGCTGAACAAAAGCAGGCTCTCCTAACATTTTTCAGCTGTTTATTGCATCTTTGTATGCACACACACATCCTTATTTTTTCTCTTAATGTAAAAAGTCCCTAAATTTTTCACAAGTGAAAAGCCGCTTCCTTCAAAGACTAAACTTTTAGTCTTTTATACTGATTTCACTGTGTGTTGGCACAAGATTTATATAATTTAGGCAGTGCCCCTGTATGCACAAAGGATTCCATCAGCTTTGAATGGAGTCCTAGATGCTGCAGTTCAAGAAAAATTCCTGTCTGTTGCTTTTGAGTGCTAAATTGCTCTGTCATAACAGTGAGATTGATTGATGGATTGATAGATTTTTGCATTTTTGTAGATTCCTCTGCTCCACCAACTGAACTAAGGCCAAATTCAGCATCCAGTGCCCCCTTTTCTTCTGCCATCCATCTGAAAGGCCAAACTCTTTACTAAATCTGATAGAAAAGGCATTCCTCCTGTCCCTGTGAAGATATTCAATATTCAACTCTTCATCCCAAAGCCCATTCTAAGGAAGTCCTATCCAGGGAGTTAACTAATCCTCTTTTTCTTGCAGAATTATCTTCTTCATCAGACAATTCAACTCAAATGGCTGCATTCTGTTATCTGCTGTCATCTATTCTCATGTTTCAGTTTCTGAGGAGAAAAAAAAGAAAGTGGTCTTGAGCAGTTTGAGGCCATTCAGCCTGAGAATGCAGCAACCTTAAAATAGAGTTAAATTTCTTGTTCTTGGTGTAAATGGTTCCAAGCCACTCTTACTTTTGCAGTTAAAAAAAAAAATATTGTTAGTTAATAAAACATCTACAGTCCAATCATATTCATCTGCCCAAAATTTAAATGTTACCCTTCTATTACATAGCTCCTCTCCTTTTGTGTCTAACCCTCAAGTGCATTGAGAGCAATCACATCCCTCCTGTCAGCAGACTCCAACCAGCATTTTTGTAGCTTTTCTGTGCAAGGACAAAGGTCAAGCATTCAAGAATTCCTCAGGAAAGAAACTCATATTTTTCATGGCTTAAACCTGGGTCTATTGCAGTACAAACATGATTTAGAAAATAACACCTTACAAGCAAATAACTGTCAGGTGTCATGGTTAAATTTACCCAAATATGTGGAAATTAGCCTGTTTCACACTTTCTAGTGCCCTCAGAGAAGAGATCCTTCAGCCTTTTGCTGGTCTCCTCTCACAGCCCCAGCTCATGCAGCCACTTTTGGAGAAATAATCTGTCCCTTGCTGGGAAGGGGTGTACTCACTACATTTTCCTCTCACTCCCACAATGCCCACCCTAAATTTACAGCATTAAATGTAGTTAATAGTGCAGAAGAGATTTCCTTTACCAGCTCTTGCACAGTTTCAGCTCACAAACTGTGTCACTTCAGGGAATTCCATCCTTTTCAGGTAGCCTCTCCTGCGGCAGAGCATTCCTCATATCTAGCAAGCATTCTGACTTCACTGCCCCTTCCATTATGGACATCTTGGTATCAAAGTGCTCCTTGAGTTTTTTTGGGTTTGAGATGTTCCCTTATCACATAAAGACCCCACTTCTCTCATCACTCTTTTTAGTTCTATGACTTTCAAGTGGAAATGTTAAAGGGTTAGATTATCATCTCTCACAATAACAAAATCAGCCCATTTTGGGAGGGGTTAACAGCATGTAGATCTTTAAACTGGAAAGCATTTTACTAATAATTATTTCCCTGCCTCTCCAGCTGCATCTACCCTCTCTCCATCTTCTTTTCCTAATTCCCTTCACCCCCCTTCAGCTGGGCTGCAATTAGTAATTTTGGTGCTAATATATTCCAGTCTCCCATTCTCCTATTAGCAATTTTCTTCATATCATCCTTCAGGAATGGCAAATCTCACAGTGTTGCTGCCAAGTGAGACTGGCTGCCCCAGCATCAGTGTTTCATGGCACATCTTATGGACTGATGGCTGCTATCTGGTTTCTAGATTTGTTTTTGGTAGATCTCAAAGCAATTTGCAAAGAATGCTTGTGTCCATTTCACTGACAGGGAAACTAAAGCAGCAAGAGCCAAGAGCAGTACACACAAGACTCCCACCATTGCAAACATCAACCAGTCAATAGCAGATTTCAAAATCACCTGTAAATTATACTGTCACAAAGTAATTTGCTAAACAAATGTCTGCATGTTTATTAATTTTTGACCACTCCTAAATACAAATATATGTGGATTCCTATTTCCATATAAAGGTTAAAAGCCTCTCTCCATCAATTGTGGCAAGCAGTGAGCTCTCCTTGGCCTCCAGGTGAATTATGACAGTGCAGCCTCCTTCAAGGCCAAATCCTATGAAGAATGCCATGTTGTTAACTTCTAAATAACATTATTATTCATCAGATAATTCACAAATACCAGGACAGTTCCACTTAAGTGCGCTGGGTAATTTATCCTTAGAGAGCGGGTGGATAAAAAACCCCCAAAGTTTAGGGTTGAAATTTTATCAGGGTGAAATGCTATCAGGTTTTCTCCACAGGAGACAAAATGGGAGAACTTTCCAGGACAGCATTATAATGCTTGATGGCTTTTTCATGCTTCAAAAGTTTTTCTCCAGGAAGACTTCCTCTGAACTCATTGGTGCAATCCTCATGCAGATTGTTGTATCTGGGGGAGATGATACAGAAGGAGAATAACAAAATAATCATCCTTTAAGGTATTAACTTCACCCATTGCTTATATATAACTTTTTATATAATATATAAATACTTGTATAATACTTTTTAAGTTATAGTGCCCTCCAAGTCCTGTCTACCAAAAACAATAGGAAAATGCAAATATGCATTTTCCTAGAGCCTTTCAGAACTTCAGGATCAGAAGTACCAAACTGGGTGCAGATGTTAATAGCTGTCCTATGTCCTTTAAAAAAATTAATAATTAACATGCTTTTTCCCCACAGAGAAATTTTAGTGTATTTTTTCTTATTCCAAGTTTTAAAGTCTGTTTTCCCCCTCTGCCTAACCAGTGTTTATCTGAATGGTCCTCACTCTTTTTCCTCCTCGCTTAGAGAATTCTTATTCTTCAAAAAAAAAAGAAACAATTAGAATTGATTTTAAAAAACCACATTTCTAGTAAGTCAAAACTTGTATTATTGAAAAATGAGTTACCTTGATTCTGAAGTGAAATGCTGATTTGAAATACACTTTTTTAAATGTTTGGTTTTCTATTTTTAGGAAAATTGGAGGTCAACAGATTTCTTCATTAAAATATTAAGCTGTGGTGGAATTTTTTTTTTTTTTAGTTTATATCAATTTTATGTTAACATTTTGACAACCAAAACCTCTTAGTTTTCAGCAGTAAATGCCACAAATGAAAATTTCAATTTACAGCAGAATACTGGCGAAATACATAGATTAAACCAAGGCTCTACAGGTGGCATAAAGTTGCTTCCTTTGAGGGGGCTGAGCAGTTCTCTTGTTTCCAGCAGGAAGTTGCTTTCCTCCCATGCCCAGTGGAGCACCAGAAAATATCTGGGGGTTGTTCTGTTGCAGCTGCTGCACACAAGCAGCTTTCTCACCCCCCCTGTGTCCCACACTGAAGGTGTGAGCTCCCTGGGAGAGCAGCAATGCTTTCTATAAATGGGTACAAAGCCAAGGCCAGTGGAGGTCAGTTCCATGGCCACTATAGCTTTGTGTTCCCACCTGAACTCCCTGCCAAAAAAATTGACACCCTTCTAGAAAGAATATGATGCTCTTCTTTCTTTAGGGCTTTTTGTATTAATAAGACCCCTTAACTATTTAAGGTAAATTACATCAGGTTGTTTTAGGCTTTATCTCTACCTCTTTTTTTTTTTTACCTTTACCACATGTGATCTATCACTACCAATTCTTTATTCCACACTACTCTACAGATTTTATAAGAACTTCTACCTGCACCTACAAATGAAACACCAAGTTTTCATTCTCTCACACGTACCTGTGTGCAACGGCCCAGAAGCCCAGGGTGTTCACCACCATTAAGGAAGCCAAGAAGAAGAAGAATCTCTCCAATTTACCTTCATGCAGCAAGTGTGGGAACCAGTTGCCTGGTGAAGCAGACATTTGCAGCAGAATTAGTTCGGCTTGCAGCAGGAGACTCATGTGGAAGACACGAGGATCAATCCCCACAGGTGCTCTGACCCCCCTGGAGCTGCTGACACAGATTTCATTCTCACAGCACCCCTGGGGGTTTTTTGAGATCCAGAGGAACTAAAGAACTTCCCTAATAAATCTGAAGTGTCATGGAAAACCTAGTCCTGGCACAGCTACTGCTGTAATGACTGGACCATCTTCCATCTCTAATATCCTGTGCACACAGCTAAATCTAAGGCAGTTGTGAAAATCTTAGGAAGACCTAGAATTAATGTGGGCTGTGGAAATCCTTACTTGTATCTCTCATGCTTTTAACAGTCTCTTTTTAATAGAAAGAATTAAAAACATATTTTTAAAACTCAAAATATTAAAAGCATTCACTCAGTGCCTTGGATGGTGCTCCATTACCAAGATACCACCTAACATTTTATTTTGCCTTTCTTTACAGCTGCCTTTACCCATGAGCCTGTAAGGTGTCCTTTTCATTCAGTGTTTATTTACCAGGTTTATCAGACCTTTTCCAACCAAGGCTTTTGGAACAATGTCTGGGCCATTTTGGCTCTCCTTTCAGCAGAGGACAGTACACACCTACACACAATCTCTGCACACAGAGACTTCCCTGCCTGTGCATTCCTGTGCAGTTTGTGCCTGTATTGCTTTCAGTGTTGTCCACTGCAACCAGTCTGCAAACAAGCTCAGGTGGCAAATAACTGCAAATTCAGAACGGTTAAAAACAAAGCCAGCCCCAGTCAGTCTGCAAGTGAAGGCAATCAGTACCTGAAGTGCCAAAATCAGCTACAGCAAAACCATCAAACCAAGGTGAAAAAAAGTTCCAGTAGAAACTGAAGTTAGAGGATATCAGAGACTTATACAGTGCTGTAATGACCATGTACATTATTTGGGAATACATTATATTTGTTGCCTTTGAGGAAGGCAGATAGGCTGTCTTCATTAGCAGTTAATGAAGAAATGCAGAGTGTGAAAGTGCTGGTGCTGAGAATGTGATGTTCCACACTCTCCACAGCTCAGAGAGGTTCACAGAGCAGTTCCCATGAACAGCTGGAACATATCAGACATGAGCTTATTTTGTTGTTGTTTAGTTCCCTCTAAAAAGAATTCAGTTGCTTTCATGCTCCAAGAGCATTCTGTGATGCAAATCAGAGATTATTGGGAGATTTAGATTAAAAGCATACCCCTGATCTGAACTATACCTGCATCAGTGTGCCCAAAGTCACCTTCCCCCTGCATGAAAGCCTGGTATCAAATCCTGCTCCTCTAAATAATGTGGCTATCCACCCCTTGAATGAGCTAATGGTAAAAGGAGGAAAAGCAGCCCTCTTACCACAGCAGCATTGTAAAAACCTGATGGCCTTAACAGATCTTTTGGCCACTAATGCCACTTTTACACATTGATTGCAATCCTTAGATTGTTAATTTTTTTTCTAATTAGAGACAAAGAGCAGTTCCACAGCATGGGAGAGACACCAGTCAAGGGATTACACCCTGCCAAACACACATATATTTACATTTTTCTCTTCCCTTCACATCTTAGAGTTATAAACACATTTCTTTTCAGAGCTGTTGCCTCTAGTTCTCCTGGGACTGACAGAGAACAAGAGCCATCAGTTTCCCTAAGCTCCTGCACAGTTGTCTCCATGCCATGTTACCTCTTTGCTCATCACAGAGCAGCACCACCACACCTCTGCCTGCTCCCTTCCTTTTGCAGAGTTATCTCAGAGCCAGTTTTAAACACCTATCATCTGACACTGTAAGCTGACTGAGCTCCTAGGTGCTGTAACTTCATTTTAGGAGCTTATAAACTTTTACTGTCATCATTCACAATCAGGTAGTTTTTCATTTTGCATCCCCCAGGGGCCAATAGAAGGCAGAGACAGAGCATGTGGATGTGATGAAAGAGAAATCATGCATGGGAGTCTGCACTGCAGCTTGTCAAAGCAGAGTTCACACTGTCTGCTGGGTTATTCCCCTTGCCTGGGCTAACTACAGGAGCAGCAGGAGCTTCCTAATGGAGTGGCATTTCCAGGGGAACCTGAACAGAAAACACATACTTAAAAAGTTAATAAAAACAATTTTGCAGCTTCTGTGTTTCAAAGGTCCATTTGCATCATTCTCTGTCTTATCACTGATAAAGGCACCAGAGAGAAGCACTGAAACTGGGGCTGGTTGGGTCTGTGAGGGCAGGATGGCAGCCTGGCCAGCAGATCTGGATTCCACTCCCACTGCACCATGGCCTGGGTCAAAGATCCTTGCTCTGTCTCCTCCCTGCTTCTCTTAGGAGTAGCCACAGTGTTGAAACAGTGAGGGCAGGATAATGACAGAGAGCCTTTGGAAAATCCAAGTGACCAACAGCACAGGCAGGGACAAAACCAGGCAGGACGTGGTGAGGCTCCAGCTGCCATAGAGCTCACATTTTCTCTCTAGCTTCCTGCTCTGTCCAAAGCAAGAGGTGGGATCAAGGCTTTCTTTTCCTCTCAGAGAGGGACAGCAAGGCTTGTTGTCCCTTCCTCTACAGAGGAACAAGGATGGCAGCAGTCCTAAGGATATCCAGACTATAATCCTTCCAGTACACATTTTCATCAGTGGATGCAGCAAAAATTAATATAACCCTTTCCTACTTTCGGCCAAAAAGAAAAATTACTTCTCATTCTTTTTTCTTTCATTACTTTTCATTTAAAATTTTTTTTTCTCCCCATGAAACAGGGGATAAACCTGGACTACATTTACTGCTACTTACACTCTCTTTAAAGAGAATCCTCTCCTTTGCTTGCAGGAAGTCTTGAGAGAAGAATCATCAGTGCTAGAACTTCACCCACATGTTTCAGGCACCAAAACTCCCTTTAGATGCTCTCACCCCTGACCCCACCAACACCTCCCACAAGCTGTCTGCAGACTCCAGCACCCTCCACTGACTGCCTTTGGGGTTCATACTCTCAGGATTTTACTCTCAGCCACGAATATCAGCGACTCCCTGGGCCAGTTTTTGGTTTTGCTGGAATTAGGCACCCTGGGCACTGCTGTGATTGAAGAGTCCAGCACTTTCCCATCCTTGTCTCAGCATGCAACATGCTAAAACAATTCACTTTTCCCCAAAAGATACTGCCTTTGGGCTCTGTGCATCTTTTCCTTTTCTGTGGAGATTGCCAACAGAAGTGGCAATTACAGGGTTGGTTTGTCACACAGATAATTGCTCACTGGGAATTAACTTTCTGCGACAAGCTCCTGATTTCCATTTTTATTCCAACAATAGAAATACTTAGTAGCATGAATCACCACAAAGAAACAGAAGTTTCCTTTAGGTGCATTATTTAAAATAGATTTTCTCTACTGGTTAGAGGTGAATTGCTTATGTATTTTATGGCAAATTTAGAACAAGTTAGAAAATGAAGCCTAGGCAGAGTCTGTTCCTCAAGTCTGCTCTGCAGTCATGGAAATAAAGCACCTGATAAACTTTCACTGACATTTTGGAGTTCTTTTGTATCAATTTTGCATCAAAATCACTCAGTTAGTCCAAGAAGAAGGAATAATTTACAATACCAAGAGGAAACAACTGATCCTACCAAAACAGGCAGAGGTGAAGGTGAAGCAGAGATTAGGACAAAAGCTTTCCTGGGCTGTTTCTGGTGGGTGACTGACAGCAAGGAGCTGCTGGCAACACCAGCCATTGAACAAAACCTAAAAATGGCCAGTCTTTGACAAATATTAGTGCACACAACATGTCTGCTGCTCTGGTGGCACCCTCAGAGAGCTCAAGGGAAAGTTGCACAGGGAGGCATCCAGGATTTTTTGCTGATTTTTTTGCACTATCCTATTTTATTATGGGGAAAACCTTGAAGAAAAAACAAGACAGTCACATGACAGAAGTTACTCTATCCTGTACTGTTCTTGCAGCTATCCTGCAACCTATGCTATCATTATAGAAAAAAAATTAATACATATTTTAAAAAAGGTTTGTACTGCCTTCCTTCATTTCATCAACTTAGTGGACATATATTTAGTGTTTAATCATATCCAAATTAAAGTCTCACTCTGCCTCTAATCCCTATTAGCTAAGTAGGCACCAGTGGCCACCACCATCTGGACTGCAAGAAATATCCTTTAGCTTTATCATCTTTGGTATTTAGAATCACACAAGTCAAAAATGATAAAAAGAACCAAAAAAACCAAACTCAAACCACAAACCCCCCAGTGATTCTCTAAATGCAAGCAGGAAAACTGTGTCTGGGACAGTTTCCTCCCTCTGACCTTTTTTTATTTTTATTTCTTTCTTACATATTTATATTAATATTTTTAGAGAAATATATTCTGAAATGATTGGCATAAGGGGACAGGTTTTGTCTTGCATCTTCTTCCGTTAAAATGTTAGGCGAGGTAAGAGATCCAAAAGAAAGCAGTTTCCCAGCTTGTACTGAAAATATCACTGTCACCCATCATCTGTTTGCACTCGTCAGATTTTTTAAAAAAAGTCTTATTTTATCATATTCACACCATCCTCCATAGATGCGTTAAAAATGATTAATGCAGCTTTGACTGTGACTGATATCTGATCAACTTTGCCAATAAAAACCCAAATAAAATCCTAAACCGGTGGCATAAAATAGGATATAAAAATGTTTAAATTTTGTCAACACCCTCTGTGCTTCAACACTTCAAAATACACAGTGGAGGATCTACTTCGCTGCAGGAACATGGAAAAACATGGTCTCAGTGCTTAGAGATGGGAGAACCAGAAATAGCCTTGGCTCAGGTTTTAGTGAAACAAGAATCATGGGACAAGACAAAAGCATTCATAGCCCAGGAGTCACTCACTAAGCCTTGTTAAATCTTACAGAACCATTTCATCAACACTATCCTCTCTTGCAGCAAAAGAGAAAGAACTTGCTCTTGCAATATAAATAAATTGGTAAATTAGCTGAGCCTTTTTTTTTTTTAGGAAGAAAAGAAAGTTCTGGTTGGTTTGCTTTACTCCCCGTTTCATAAATTGTCCAGACACTGAATATTTACAAGCTCTTTAAACAGATCTGAAAAAAAAGTGAGTAAAACAATCTTAATTTGTGTCATTGGACTGTAATTTGACTTAGAAGCCACAAATTTGTTCCCTACAGCAGTCATCTTTAGTGGGATCATTGGGCAACCACTAGGTTTTAATAAATTTAAAAAATATTATTTTGCTGATTGTAATGAGCACCAAAGTCCACTGTACGAAGCTGTCCACTGTCAAAATTGTGTGTATAACATTTTCTACCAAACGAGGAGAAAAGAAAAAGCTTTTTAAAAATGCATTTTTTCTTTTGCTATAGTCTATCCCCACCTCCAAAAGTTTGATCCTAAACCTACTCTGATTTAGGAGTCAGCAGGACAACAGCCTGGGATGAGCAGAGGAACATTAGAACACAAATGAACTTACAGGAACATCATCATTTGCAAGCTGTGAATTGTGTGGTAATTTGGAATTATTAATCTTATTCAAGCAAGGAACACTGAGAAACAGATACCCAGTGAGATCCTAATTATTTTTAAAAATAACAAGTGAGAGCCCAGTAATATGTTGTTTACATATTGATAGGGCAAGTAATCTCTAACACTCTCCTAACTAGAGCAACAGAGCAATCACTAAGCATTTTTCACTTTATTTTCCCTAAAGCTTCTCAAGTTTTGCAGAGGATTTTTCCTGCTTAGCAGTATTCATTCCCATTACAGCACCTTAATGTGAATACAGAGTGTCACTAATTCCCTTGGAAATTCCACAGTGACTTTTGCTCAGGATAATGGTGCAGTCAATTCCACCTACAGGAACAGCAGGTCTGACAAAGTTAAACAAAGACAGCTTTGGAAAAAGAAAAAAACAGAAGAAAAGCTGAAGTTGAGAAGTTTGCCACCCAACTTTCTAAGAGTGAGGAATATTTTAGCCAGGAAACTTTTCAGTTTGCTCAAGAATCCTGAGCAAAAGGGGCTTGAATGTGGCAACTGCAGCCTGTGGAGAATTTAGAGTTCAGCCTTGGTCTCGGCCAGGAGAAAAACTCACAATCTCTGTTAAAACAGCATTTCTGGTAAGAAAAAGCTTTTTATGAAATCATTTAATTGATTCACAAAGACTCACAAAAAAAGGACTAACCACCTTGATAGAAAACCAGACAAAAATCTACTGAATTGCAAATCAAATGCAAAAATTGGTTTGCTCTATTGCAGAGTACAGAAATACTCAGTAAAGAAATTAATTGCATTATAGTGACACAAGATAGGCAAAATATTTTGGTGCTGACATTATGCTTGATTATTTTGCAATTATTTAATTATTTCCAAAGTCAAATTGCAGTAAAATGTCAGTTTTACTAAATATTTCAGTCTCATAAAAAGTAATAGTTTCCATACTTTGGAGGGGGTGGGAGAGAAAAACATCAGCAATGCAGTCTGTGTTAAACTGTTTGTTTAGTTTACCCCATATTGACCTGAACTCACAATAATGAAAAACAACCTTTTCCACCAGGGGATATTCAAGGAGCTCAGCTCTCCACACTGGTTGGCTTGGGGCTTAATAGTTCTTTGCCTGATTCATGTGTGTAAACATTCCTGTTTTTTACCCATCTGCAGGTGATGTTTGATGCCTTGTAATAAAATTTTAATTGAATTTTTAACTTAAAAACAGGACTGTGTGTCAAAGAATCATTTGCTTGTTCAGATCTTGCGAGAAGGAATAAAAATTTCTTGTCACACTTTCAAGACACCCACTTCTGCTTGATTTTAAATTACATGATTCCTTACATAGGAAAGAGAAGAACCCAAAACTTTAACCCTAAGCAGTGACAAAATCCTGCACCAGTTGCAGGAGTGTCATGCATTAGGGCCAGCAGTTGTGGTCTCTAAAGAACAGTTCTCTGTAACTCTTCCAGCAGAGCTTGACAATGGCATCTTCAGACTATTTCAGATTTGTAAACAACTTTGGGATGCCTGTCCCTCAGTTCAAGAGTTCAAGTGCTTTACTTGTTCAATTTACTTGTGAAAAAAGTATTTTCTGTATTGGACAAAGATTCAGCAGCAAAGGAAAAATGACTTTAAGACATTCCTAGCTTATCTTGAAAGTTAGTAACTCAGGAACAACTGCAGTTCAGAGCTTCCACTAAATGCACCTCAACAGGCTGAGCCTGCAGTAGCTCCTTTTGAAACAGGAAGATTTCTGGGAATGGCAGCATTCATCTGCAAAAGGGCAGGCCCTCAGTGAGACAGCATTGTCACAGAATCTGGCTGTTCCAAAAGCTGGGCAAAGGCAGAGGAACCAGTGGGTCCAGGAGAGTGAGCTCCCCAGACAGCTTTGAAACCCTCAACCCTGAAACCTCCATCCTGTCCCACACTGGGACAGACAGGAAGGAATACTCCCCATTCTTTAAAGCTCAGATCCTGCTCTTGAGGCCAGAGGCTTCCATCTGCGTGTGAATAACATGAATGTACTTCTTCATGAACACAAAAAGGTGCTTCCTAGCCAATTTATTTTCAGTCTTCCAGAATGGAAGTACAGAGATTGGGCAGGAGGACTTCCTGCAAGATGCCATCCTCTAATTACTCTGACTATCAAAACTAAGATGACTCATTAAAATTGGATGAATACAGCTGGAGGGCTATTTCCTATCTTAATTCCATCTTAATTGTGAGTGCAAATCAATAAAACTTTGGCATCCCTTTTAATTCTGCTGCCTGATTCTCCAAATCAATAATATTAGAAAACTACTCAGGAACACCCATCATGAGCATACTCTTACCTTGAGTGCCTGCGTGGGCTGTCTGAACAAAGAGAGCTCCCATAAAGCAGCCAGCTCCATTAAAGAGAGCTAAAAAATGCATGGAAATCCCTCTCATTCTTTCAGGCACAAGCCAGAATGAAAGTAAGGAACCTTTAGGAAGGAAGCAGATACAGTTACAAGTTAAAAAAGGAAAAAAAAAACCAACAAGACAGGAGTTAAATGATGGTAGAACATAGATAACACAGAAAAAAACCTCAAAGCTTCTCTATTAGTGAATTTCCATATTTTATGCAGAGCATGTCCCCTATAACGTGTTAATATGTACCCTGTAACAAAGCATTATCTAAACTGCTTAAATGAATATCTCTAATAAACTACCCACACACAGCTATCCATATTCCACAAGAACAGAAAGATCTTTCACCCAGACATTTGCTTGCACCTTTTAAAACCTCAGGCATGAGCAAGAGCAGAGAAACACCACCACAGCCAGTAAGCATGAAGACAACGGATGTGATATTTAACTGCAGAACAGCAGGACCTTCTATCTCAGAGCCAGTGCAGCACAGCCACGAGTAAATACTTCCAAAATCTGGAGCTCTGCCTTAATTTGGACAGTCAGCTTGCTTTACCTTAAGGCTGGACAATGCTCCTGTTCCCTGGAGTGCAACCCCCAGGCTCACTGGCTCATTTTTAAGACCTCATTCCTCACTTTCTTGCCAGAAGGCTAAACCAGAAGCAGCAACAGCTTTGGTGGAGAGGGGAAGCTGTGGCATGCTGCTGCAGCATGGATGCCTATAAATAATCCCACCAGCTGTAATTTGGCTGTAACAGCAAGACTTTATGACAGCTGTTCTTTTTGTGCAATTTAATTTCACTCCTTGAGTTCTCCTCCACACTTTTTCTCCCAATCTCAGAGTGTTGGGAGAACACTCTGCTTTATTTGTTGAATTAGAATGACCTCCAGCTTGAAAAACTTGCCACCAGAGGGTCCTATTTGGATGCTGAGTTGCCTGAAGCACTTCTGAACACAAATGAAACTTTGCAATCACCATCTTTCACCACTTTTAATTTGGATGTCCAAATGAGAGCTTTGAAAACATATGAAAGAAAAAAATACCACAGATTGAGTGGTATTGTGAGTTTTCTTCCTCACTTACAATAGGAACCAGAAGCCTGAGGGCAAGAGAAAGCAGGTGAGCCTGGGTCACCATCTGTAGATGCAACAGCCTGAAGCATTGTACAGCTAACTTGAGACACTAAAAGACTTAAAAGTTTCTGGTTGTTCCTCCCTTCTAAAAGCAGGGGTGCAAAACATGCATCTTGGTCAAATTCAGCCTGGGTAATTGCATCCTATTTACCTAAATTACCCCTGCTGTTTTAATAGGCTGCTCCACTCCTCCCTTTCCCCACGGTGCTGCTGGGAACTGTTAAACAGCTGCTGCATTTCCCCCTGGAGATTATTGCAATTTACTGGTGGGCAAAGCCATCCCCAATATATCCTCTAACTAACAGAGCTGTAGCTTCCTGGTTTAAACCAAGCTGGGGTTACAAATTCAGCCTGTCAAAGGCTAGTGAGAACTTTGTAGCACTGTTGAGGAGAGCAATACCATTGTTTGGTTTTATTTTTAAGACTTCCTTAGTGGCAGATATTATTCTAAGAGATGCTCGTGCCACCCAAAGCAGATGATTATTCAACAAGATAATGAAATAGATTGCATAAACACAGTTCTAAGTATCAGGGACCAAATTATAGAATAGCTTGGGTTGGGAGGGACTTTAAAGGTCCTCCAGTTCCAGCCCCACTGCTATGGGCAAGGACACCTTCCACTAAACAAGGCTACTGAGAGCCCAGCCTGGCCTTGAACACTGCCAGGGATGGGAGAGTCACAGCTTCTCTGGGTACCCTGTGCCAGAGCCTCAGCACCTTCACAGGAAAGAATTTCCTCCTGATATCTAATCTAAACCTACTCAGTCTAAAGCTGCTCCCCTTTGTCCTGTCACTACATGCCCTTGTAAATAATTTCTCCCTCTCTCTTGTAGGCTCTTGTCAAGTACTGAAATGACACAATTAAGTCACCTTGAAGCCTTCTCTTTTCCAGGCTGAACAACCTCAATAAGAGAGGTCCTAATGAAAATAAAGAGTTCAACGTGCCAAATCTAACATCTCTAACCAAGCTCTTCAGAAATTAGTTATCTCCTTTCTTCCCTCTGCTTAAGAGAGTGAACATTTCCCTCTCCAGCTTGGATCATGTACTTTCAGGTCCAGTAAATTATGATAATAACTGGATTTGACCTTCTGCATAAGAAAGGCAGTAAGATGTCAGGAAAGGTGAGACAGCTCTGTAAGGGTCTAGGCTGTCACTGACATCCACAGAGCTTCACAGAAAGGTTCCTGAACAGCAATTCAGCTCAAACTGCAGTGGAGAGCCAGAGCTCAGTTCAGAAGCCTGAATGCAGAGGCTGAGGGCTGCTGGAGATGATTCAGTGGACCTCAGCCAGTGCAAGAGCTGGGGGAAAACCAGGCTCCTCTCCAGCAGCAGCTGGAAGTCCCAGACCGCAGAGAGCCAGCTTGCCCTGCCTGCACAGCCAAGACACTCGGTGACAAACAGGGCCAGGCACCAATTTGTGCAATGAATGGAGGCCTTCTTCCCCATCAGCTACAGCAATAGCCTGGTTTAGGCACCTCCCTTTAGCTTTTTATCTGCAAGTCTTTAGACTTAGTCCCCTTTAGCTGGGTTCTTAACTCATGCCTCTCACTGCATCTCTAAGCACAATGCTTAATCTCTACTTAAATGGGGAAGGACAGCTTTTCTTCCTAAGAAATTATAACCACAATCCTTTAAAAAAAGGTCTTAAAAAGAAAAAAAAATAAAACCCCTAAGATGGAGTTTTATTTCTTTTCTAAAGGCTAATGTAATCTTCCAGTCACTGGACTCCAGTTGTGCACCAGTGTGCTAGATTAAAAGGCCTTATTCTACCAGCAATATTCTTCTCCTGCTTTTGCATGAGAAGTCTGTAAGCAAGTCACCTCCTAACCTTTTTTTTTGTTAAGCTAAACAGAGAAGGTCACAGTTTTCAGTTACACTTAGCCTGTAACCTAGAAACCAAATTACCTGCCTAGAAACCTGTCTCAGTTAAGTACTTGAGAGCTATCAGATGAAGAGGCATTATGAAAGTGCTAAGTATTTAAAACTAGGGAAAATTACCTTTTTAATGACAGACTGTGACCCACAGTTCTCAGTAGTCTCAGAGTATAAGAATGAAGCTGAGATACTGAAGTTATTTCCTGCTCTTAAATAAAAACCTGAACATTTCTGGGGTTGTACTGAAACAAGAGACACTCAACCCAGAGAATTAAATGCCTGCAGAGATCAGCCAGTCAATTACTTTACCTGTGTCTCTAAGTGATTGTTGCTTAGATTATTTTTATAATAATAACTTTTTTTTTAAAAAAGCTCTGCAAGGTAAAACACTGGTAAGCACTCTGCATGCTCCTCAGAAGAAAATAAGCCTCAAAAATGTCAGTGTAGACACAGAAAAGTAAATTATGGAAAGCAGAAAAGGTTCAGACTCACAATCAAGAGAATGACTACATAATGTGTGGATGGCAGGCACAAGCTGAGCTCTGAAAAGCAGGAGTGTTTATCTCTGGCTCCATGTCACAAGCTAAGACATGATGATCTGGGGAGGCATGTTCTCATGACTCCTGATTGGAGCACTAACAAAAACCTTGCAGCTGCCTACACCCTTCTCCAGGTTAACCTGTCCCTTTTACCTGCCCACATATGCTCTGTGCAATTGAAAAACATGTCATAATTCCATTAGCTGGGCCCAAAAATCAAAATTGCTTCACCTTGCTCTGACTGTGGCCTTTCAGGCGGTCCCAGAGCATAACCACAGCTTAGCTCTCACGTGTGTTTTTATTCCATGTCAATAAAATCATCACAGGAGAGTTCACATCAGAAGGGGCTCATCCAGTCCAGCCCCTGCCTGAAGCAGGTTCAGCTCCAAGTCCAAACAGGGGACTGTGCCCCAGGGACCTGACTGGGCTGTGCTTCCTTCCTGTTGATCTGGAACATCACTGCTCCTCCTGAGTTACAGCCAGCAAGACAAATTATGCTTCTCTGAAGCAGGTAAAGCACAGATCTGCTCATTAAGCCCATGGAAGAGAGCCAGGGATAAAGTATCAGATGACAGTAATTATTTTTAGGATGCCAATACAGCTCTCTGAGAATCAGGACACCCTTCCTTTAGCCTATTTGATTTTACTTACAAGAGGGAGTTACCAAGGCTTCAGCCACTCCAAGCAGGATGTACTGAGGAGCCAAGTGGAAGCAAGGCATGGAGGAGACCAGCAGAAGCTCCTGGGAGAGAGTCTGCTCCACCTGAGGGAAGTGCTTTCGGTGGATTTCGGAGAAGCCAGCAGCCATCACGGAAAGAGCAGCAGATAAGTGACCTACAACTGGGTGAAGAGCACAGAGCATTCACCAAGGCCATCCTTACAGGACCATCCTGTGTTTAGAGTGCAGCAAACTCCTAAGAAATGCAAAAGAAGCTTCCTACCCCCACCCCAAATCCTTTTTTTTTGAACACCTCAACACGAATAAAGAGTGCTTGCTATGTACAAATGGCAAAAGGACACCAGCTCAGCACAGACACAGTTTCAGAGTTCAGAATAAATGAGAGAGGAAAAACTTTTCTGAAGACCAAAGTCACAAAGAAGAACTTTTTTTTTTTTTTAATTGAGGGAGAAAAGGAAGGAGAAAAGAAAGAAGCAGCAAATGTCCTTCCAGATAATACAAGAGAAAGTAGGAACAAAACCAACAGACAGCAGGAAATTCTTCCAGAACTCAGATGTATTATAACTACCCCACACTTCACCTATTGCATAGAGGATACTATTAAAATACATTAGATTGTATTTCTTGATCTTGGCAGTATGAAATGGTTGTATCCTCTCAGAAAAGAAAAAACACAAAGAAAGCAAGGTTTCCAAGTCTCTGAACCTGAATTATCTATACTTCTCGTGGTTTGAACTCCCCTTGATTTTGACTAAATTTCTGATTTGCCAGCATTTCTAAACCATAATGTGAGGAGAATTTGGTTGCTTTTGACAGTTTTGGCTCAAATGCTTAGACTAAGTTTCTCTTACCAAGCCTTCATGACTGGCAATTGCTTCACTTATTAGATTGGACATCAACAGCTTTTGTTTCATATGATATTTATAACATATATACACTTTGTCGTTTTTAGTGTCACTGTTTTTCAGCAGAGATTTAAAAAAAAAAAAATCAAATAGCTGAGTGGCCTTAGCCTTGCTGTGTTTTTGCAGGCCTCTGTGTTTCAAACTTCTTCCACCACACCTTTCCTGCATGTTCACAGCTTTAAATATCCTACCCCCTCTGCCTAACCTGAGCCTTGGAAGCTGTTGGGGCTCCTCTAGTGCTTAATGAGAATATCAATGAATTATTGCTTGAAAATTGATGACAGGAGGGAATTCAACAGAGTTTTCTGGCCAGTGCACCTTTATCAAAGTCAGGTATGAAGCCCTCAAGGAGCTTCTTTTAGTCATCCAAAGCCAGAGTTCTCCTAGTGAAAAATTATGTTGGTACTGAAGAAACCTCCAGCAGTTCAGTATTCTAACAGTGCAACAAACTTGAAGCATTTTCCTTTACTAAAAGCCAACACATTTCAGAAAAAGGAACCTCTTGGTGCCCAAAAATTTCAGCTTTTTTTTCAAGACTTTTTGAGGCAAAGGAAGAAACCAAGAGCCTTGGAGATACAGTTTGCATCTTTACTCTTCTCCCTTCAGTCCTCTTTAAAATGAGAGGCTTGGAATTTGTCTGAGGCTTGGGTTTTACAGGAGAACAAGCTGTTTTGGTAATATTTAGGGGTGACTCTGGGACAAGGCTCTTTATATTGTCTAGAGACTAAGGTTGGATTGGGCCTTTATGAATAAACCAGCAACTATAGAGAGAGTAACAGATTACAGTTTTTATGTAGACCCTTAATACAGCACAACCAGGTATTTCAGTTGTCTACATGGCTCATCCTCGAAAACTGCTATTCTTAACATGCCGAAAATTTGCAGAAAACTGTTTAAATTTCTTCTTCTTACAAGAGTTGAATTAAAATATAGTTATAGGCTGGCTTAACACCAAGTGCCTATTTATACTTCCAATTTTGTTGCTGAAAATAATTGAGAACCTAATTAACTGTTGGCAAAAATATTGGCACTTAGAGGTCTACCATACTTGCAGGTGCAGTCATATACTTGGATATCTAAAGCCATTGCCTGTACTCACAGGTATTTTTATGCCTCAGGTAGTTTATCACCCCTAACAGGAGGCTATTTTGATAAATGAACCTATTAAGAACAAACCACTGCATATATTCTACTGCTGTTCAACATAACAGGATAGAACATTAATACTAACTTGAAATTTCCATGGTTTAAAGGAAAATGATTATCTGAATGTGCTTTTTGTGTTTTAATGCAGATGTTATTTTAAAAACTAGGCTAATTGCAACCTGCTGTGTTATATGCTTCTGGTTTGTATAAAACTTAATAACACTCTTAATTAGGCTAATTTAGTCAGATTAATACCTCTGTGTGTGTCAGTACTCACTGTGCTGCCTGCCATGGGGCACTGAATTAATAGCAGCACACTGAGAAAATAGCGGTTTATAAATATTTTCATCTGAGGTTTGCAATGCAGACTGGAAGATAAAAAATGGAGGAACTTTAATGAGAGTATCTGTGAGAGGGAATAGTTTTAAGTGAATACAGAATGGAAGCTGCTCTACTGCTGGCACTACATGTAGCTACATACAGAATAGTGTTGCAGGAGATCCCTTCAGACCCTAGTACATAAGAGGTTTGGGGGCAATTAAAAAACAAACAAATAAAAGGAATCACATCAGTGTCAAGAGAAGGTAGCCCAACTCTTATTAAAGTTATCATTGCTTCTAGGCTATGGAATTTCACTGGAATAAGTGCCAATCTACAACAGGGAAGACTTCCTTTTACCACTTCTGTGAGAAAGAGGTAACACTTCACCTTTGGAGAGCCCTTCTCGCTGTGACTGGGGGTACAAGGATTTTAATAATGACAATACTAAACACTTGAACATTTATCTCATGTTAGACATTCTAATGAAAACTAATTCTAATGAAAACAGTGCTGGGGAGGAAGGCTGCACCTTTCCAAGTAACCTCCACCTGTGAAATAGTCAGCCTGTTCAATGGGAACAGCAGCCAGTGATACACACCCATTTGTTTTGCATAGCATTCTGCACATTTTCTTTTGCTCATCCATTCTAAAACAAAGCACATACAGAATTAACCTAGATACTTTTATTTCATTTATGATGCAGAGTCTGGAAGAAACTGTTCTAATTGGTAATACAATTTCCCTCTTATGAGCTGCAGTCCTAACAATAATGCACTTACAGCATAAAAACCACAGAAAAACAAAGCCTTGATTCCTAACTGAGTTAGCTGAATCCAAACTCATAGTTTTGGGCAACACATTTCTCCAGCATCAGAGAGCAACTAACTGAAGGGCTTCTTAATTTCTAAAAAAGACCTTGATTGTAAATTAACTTTCCAAAAGCTAATGGATAAAGAAACATATAGAAGATAATCAAGTCAAAGTAATTCTCAGGCATAAATACTCAATGCTGCTTCTCTCCAATACCAATTCCATAGGTGACCCCTAGTTATTTGTGAGTGTGCCTCAAAATGTTTTAGAGGAGTCTGTCCTACACAAAACCTATACTTTTTTCTCACTATCTACTAAGTGTTTTCAGGACTGGTTTTTTTCAATAATTCCTTTGAAAGATATTTACTTCTGAGCATCATCCCAAAACAAATCCATGTGAACATTTATAGTCAGATATAATTATCTAGGATAATCCATCACACTGAAATTTCTCTTTCAAAAAGAGAAAACATAGTAAAGCTGTATAAACACGTGTGTTTTTTACATACCAATGTAAATTGTTGGAGAATGTCCAGTGTCCTTGGAGCTAAAGAGCCAGGAGTTAATGCACTCCAAAATAGGAACAAGAATCAGCAGGGGCACGATGCTTATCACGTTCATTGCTGCAACTGGCAAGACAAATCCACTGAAGTGCAAGTTGGAATTCATGGTTTGGAGATAATATCCTGAAGGAATCTGTATTGAGGGATAAAACCACAATCCATGGATAAGATTTTCACTGTATTAGGAAGCCTCTCCAAGTTTTTCCTTCTGAAGAAGTCACATTAAAACAAATACCTGCTGGCAAAAAAGGAATGAGCATTCATGAAGAAAGCCTTTCAGATAATGACAAGATTGTTCTCTGCCAGAACATAACATTTCCATTTTATAAGATTTTCTCCTACATTTAACAAATTAGGCAACAGTCTAAAAAGTTTATTTGATCACCGCTAATTAGAGCCATCAGCCAATATACTAAATAATTCCACCAAAACTTCAGTCACTTCACCCAGACAGTGTTTAACAGTTCAGAATCTTGAAATAGCAAAATGCAGAGCAATTTGATTTTAGAATTGCAAGGCACAGAGTGATTTTGGACTTATGATTGTGTGCTCAAGGTAGGAGCACTTGAAAAGCTACAGGGAATGAAGATTTGGGTAGAGCCTTAGAACCAGCTTAATGCAACTCACAGTCAGGGCACCTATAGGGGACTTCCTTTTACCTGGGGGAACTGAAAACCAAAGACAGAAAGAAGATGAGGAACCTCCCAGTGGCAGCCAACAGGGTACACAATTAAGTAGATTTGTAAGACTCTCTCACTACAAAAGCAAATAATTCCTCCTGCTTGTGTGAGGCTATACAGAAGAGCTGTTGAGTTTATAAAACAGTGTAAAATCAAAATCCTGATGGCTTCTACCAATAAATTTATAGATTTTTCAGTGGAGTTTTTTGTTTGTTTGTGAGTTTTTTTGAGGAAGCTTGATTAACTAATTTCATGTGCAGCAGAGAGGCATAATCCACTGTATTTTACAGACTGGGAAACTCCAACTTGAGCAATTCCCAGAGTACAGTCATGACAGAACTCAACCTAGAACTGGTTTCTTTGCTCTGTCTCTGTTTCTACTGAGCTCTGGATTCCTGCAGCATCCTGCACACTCTTCAATATGATCAGTGATTTCAAACCCAGGTAGAATATTGCTGCTTTACAGCAGTCTGAAAATCAGTGTATAGTTGTTAACGGAGCTCATGCAGGGTTTCTCATCAATGATTATAGTCAAGCCCACCCACTTTGAGCCTGTTCAATGCTCAAGAATTACTCAAATACCAGCTCTTAACAAAAATATTTTTCACCTACATTCCACCTCCAAAAGGAAATATAAATTGTTAAAGGGAGAATAAACAGTAACAGAACCATGTATGTTTAGAACTGAGTCAAATTTTGTTGGTTCCTTTTTTCCAATGCCTATTGCAAATAAGAATTGACTTCTGAATAGGAATTAAAATATCACCAACATGAATCACAGGCACTGAAAGCTGTTAACTTAATAATATGAAGAAAATACTATTAATCTTTACAAAAAAGATACTGATCTATCTCTGAGTTTGAGAAAGAGCCTTAAACTTCTTGGAAGTTCTGCCAAAGGATTAACTTCTTTCAGCAGTGAAAAGACATCTGTATTTTCTAGATAAACACTTTATAATCAACTTGATAAATGATAATATCTCTTTAATTTTCATGTGGTCACTAATGCATAACCTTGGTCACATATGTGTGTTTGTTGATTCTGAATTTTTTTTTTTTTGTTTGCTTGGGATTTTTTGTGCTTTTGGGGGGAAGGGAGGAATAGGGGAGGGAAGAGGAGAAAAAATGAGGCAGATGGATGGAACATGGAATGATGGCATGAGGAGGTGTCAGTGAAGCAGTATATGCCACGTATTTGTAAGAACTTAAGCAGCATTTTAACACCAATGAGTAAAAATGAGTTTCTGAGCCGGCTCAAACTCATCATTCCAGTTGCCTCCAACTCCAGGATCATCCAGACAGAAAGGAATCTGAAGGAATTGTGTCAGCTTAAGGAGCTTCTTGACACACTTATATTTCTATCACACACAGCTGCTCAGGACAGCCTGACAGAGGGGCTGTGAAAGGACTGGAAACCCACCCACCACCACTGCAGGTACAGCAGCCACACAAGCCTGTCAAAACAGTAGGAGAAATATGCAACCAAAACAGCAAATAAAGATTTGCTACCTCCCCACAAAAGTAAGGGAACACTTAGGAAATTGGAAAAGTGCATTTTTCAAGAACGCTGAGCCTGAGTCTCAGTGTTGATGACTGTGACACGGCATCATGAGGAGAACAGGACTCTCACACAAGATGGTTCAGCCAGTAAAAAGGTTCCAAGAAAGAAGCAGCAAGCACTCACACAAGCTTCTTAATGAGTCTTGCCCACATCAATTCTCATTATTTGAGGAGATCAGAGGCTACAGCAAGGTGTATTCTTAGGCAATTAGAGCTTCTTTGCAAGGCTGCTCAGCTGGCAAAGCAACAGTTAGAAAAAACACACCTAGAGAGATGGTGCTAAACACCATTTCAACACTATTGCAAGATTTTTGTTTGAAAGCTGTGTACCCACCTGCATAATGCATGTTCTGTAGAGGATCTGGAAAGTGAACAAGGGGAAGAGTCTGGCCAGTGACTTTGTGCCCTCCACCTGAGTCTCAGTGTAGTGACCACCGTGGTTCTCCTTGGCGTGGTCCAGCCAGCTGGCCACGGCTGTGCTGAGGTAGCGGTAGCGCACACAGCACGTCTTCAGGGCACTAAAAATCACCCCAAAAGTCGTCAGCAGGGAACTGTCTGCAAACAATCAGAGATGTTAGGCACTGGTATGTTTTCTAAGATAAACACCAGCCAAGACAAAACACTTTGGGAGGGAAAGTACAAGCTGGTATATTCATCTTTTTAGGGAGGGGAAAGGTAATAACTCTGGATTTGTTTTAAAAAAAATTCTCTTTTGAACCCAGTTGGTTCACAACCCAATTGTTACACAAGCAATCCTGTCCAACAGCCATGGAGAAGAGTTCCTTTTGTTACCAGTTATTTAACACACCACAATCTGTTTCTCCGGTTGAGCAGGTAAAAAACAAAGGACATTAATACTTTCTTTCCATTTATTGAATGACTATTGAATGCCTGCTGAAGTCTGGTAGCAAGGGAAGGGCAGTAGTGAAGTGAGAAGGAAAAGGAGTTTAAAAAACAGTTGAAGACTTAAGAGAGTTTTCATGGATGAATTTCAAGGCCAGAATTATCATCTCAGGTCTTCCAAGTATCATGCAGGACAAAAGAGGAGTTTCCAGCCTAGTACTTGTCATATTAAAACTTATTGACTGGTTACTGGGTTCAGGAATTGCCAACTTGTTTCTCAGATGAAACAGAAGTAGAATGAGCACAAAACTGTTAGCTTTAGGCTTGGGAATGCAGATTCATTTACCTTTGGCAAATTGCCATCCATACAAATGGAGGTTGTGGCACTTCTATATTTTTCTGAGTGCTGAAGCACTACAATAAGTTGAGTATCTATAAATACTTTCCAAAACCCAAAATGAACTTAGATTGCAGAATGAAAATGTCTCCCTACTATCTCTGATGTGTAAATAATTTTCTAGAAATATCCATTGGCCACTGGAAGCACTTGCTTTAAAGTACTAAGTAAGGGCATTTCATTAGATAAACTAATATTTAAAACTCCCTGGCTGTGTGGAATTAACCTGCAGAATGTTGTCACTATAAAATAAAATCTGAAATAGCATATCAAAACCTGAAAATAGAGAGTTGGTAGAGTTTTTATTGTTCTGTAGGACTGTACTTGACAACTATTCTCATCACTCATTGTAAATGATGTTTAAGTTTCAGACCTAGATTATTTTAAGAGCAAATCTGAAGACTAAAAGAAAAAAAAAGGTGAAGAATTCCAGAGTGAATAGACTAAGAAGCTAACCACAAAATAAGTGGGAATTGGGGCTCTTCTCAAAGAAGAGTTAGTTTCAGAAGCAAATAAAAGATAACAGGAAATTTGGTATTAGCTCAAATCATTGGCAGAGCCTGTAAAGAGATGTCTTAAGTTAAAGAAACGTTATTTTGCTTTGCTCTACACTGGAGATTGGACATTGACAAAAAGGGAATAAGAAGCAGTAATGTGGTGTTACTGCTCTGCAAGGGTTTGAACCCAGTCAGGTTTGAAATCAGAAGATGCACCGAGTGCCCCATGACAAGCCCAGCAGAGAGTCAATAAAGCAGCAGCACAGCTGTGTCCTGGCTCATCTGACCTGGTCTCCAAGATGGTCATGGCCATCTCCTTTCCTTTGCAATGTGAGGGGTTGGGCAGACAAAAGGCTGAATAAAACGTGGCAAGATCAATCCCACCAGCAGCAGGCATGTTACCCCTCTTCCTGCACAGGCAAAGGCTGTGACACATGCCCTGACATGACAGAAATCAAACATGAGTTTACCGGAGTCTGCTTCCCACTTTTACAGCCTGCCCAGAATCTCCAGAGGATGGACAGAATTTCTCACACGCAGCTTTTGGAGGGCTAAAACCCAAGGATCTACCACCAAACAGGGCAGAGTTGTAGAGGAAATAGTTTAGATATGCAAATCGATTTCTTCTGAAAGTAATCTCTAAAGATGCTTCCAAAGACAGAGCTGCCTCTTACCTGTTTTGGGTTTGTAAATCATTTCACCCCGAACCATGTGGATTGTGATCATAGCCATAAGCCCAGACACAAAGGGGATAAGAAAGCCAAGGTTCCTGGCCACGGACTGCTGGATGTAAGAAATGCTGACAAAGACCACTGCTGAATTCAAGTTAACCAGCCAATGAAACCTGGAACACAGAGACAAGAGACAGAAAAGTGGAGAGGCTGAATAATATAAAAGCCTTTACAGAAGATTAAAACATTCAATTAAAGGCATGGTTAAGTATAGTAATCATGGACAGCATCAGTACCATGCACACATTAGCACAGCAATTAAAACAGATTTTCACTCAAATGTCTCAGCTCCAAGAGGTATATGATTAAACTAAGTGTACTAAGGCAGCAGAGCTGAACAAATTATCAGTCTGGTACTGGAAATATTCTTGTGGGTGACATTAATTAAATACATCAACATTTACCATTTACACATTTAATATCTGGTAACAAGTTTTGTGTATGAAATATCATCCAATCATATGCTTCAAGATTAAGAGAGAAATGTCTTAATGCCATCACCCTTTGGTTAAGAAATATTAAATGTTAAAAAAAATGTAAGCAATATTAAAATTTGATTTATCAGTTATAGTTGCAAGGCTCAGCTTGAATTTTTGTTGGCTTCTGGAATATCTTGATAAGGAGTTTCCCCAACATAATTTTCTGAGACTGTAATTTGTAGTAGAGGTGCTTCCCAAGTAAGTACTAAGCCCCTCCTGATCACAGAAGACATCCAAAGGATAAATCACACACTCCTGGAAGCAGATGGCATACCACTAGTGGCAGGCCCACTGCAGTTTGGAACCCCTGAAAAGAGCACAATTATTGAGCACTACTGTCCCAATGTGTCAAAGAATACAGTCTGGAAGCAACTGCAAGAAGAGATTCCTCTGCCTTTGCTGAAGCCATAGCAAAATGGTTTCATTTAAAGGTGAAATACACAATTATAAAGCTTAATACATATTACTGGAAGAAGAAAAGCTCATTTTCTTGTTCAGTGCCATTTCTGCATCATGCATGCTGTTTGAACTTGAGTATTTGGGCTGATGAATCTAGAATTATCTTCTCAGTGACAAAAGATTTGGAATTATGTTACTCGATGATGATACAGTTGGAGGGATTTTGTACATAAAAATATTGGCCCGTTCAACTAAAGCTTTTAAAAAAATATAATTACATGACTCATTTGGCTAGAACTTGTGTAAAAGTTTTGAATCAATTCTTAACTGACAATTATTAAGTTAGAAGCTTCAGTGGCTGTTTTCCAAACTTTCTAAAGAAGTGTGCCTGAGCTACCCAGAGACCTGACATTTTTCATGACTCTATGAGTGTTTGACTGGAAATAGGAGCATCCAAAGAAAACCCTGAAGAGCAGGAAAAACAGGAGAGCACTTGCATTTTTCACTGCTGCATAGCAATATACTTTATGACTGAAATGTAAAGTTCCTGTCCTTTTACAAAATTGAGAAGGAAAAAAAACCCCCAACCAATGTGTTTAGCAATCCCTACGGCCAAAACAAGAAAGAGGAACTAACCTCAACACCCATACCAGAATTCTGGGCTGTGCTCATATTGTACTGACAGCAGCAGAACAGCGTTCAGGCCTTTATTACATAAAGAGTCTCAGAGCTCACATCAGGGCATGGCAGATCAGTTAGATACATCAAGCTGAATATTCTGTCTAGTTTTGCAGGGAAGAGCTCCTTCCTGAAACTTCAGCACTCTGAGGCCTCTTCACAATGACAGCCAAAAGCCAACTTGAGGAGTTCATTTCAAGAATGCAGTCCAGATACAAACTTAAATGCTACAAGCCCACATAAACCTAATACTCTTCTTAAAACATTTTACAGAAATGCATTTGTGGTGAAAACTTTAAAGAAGTAACATCTAGGTGATTCTTATTGAAAAAGTACTGTTTATGTTTATATGTCTTTGTAGGAGGAGGTCAGTTTTCTCAGACTCACTATGGAGTTCTCAGCAAAAACAAAGTGGGGGAAAAAATCCCAGAGAGGTAGAAAAAGTTTTTAAAAAGTCAAAGTAAAATGCATTGAGGAAAATGGCAGAAATTGATCTGCAATATATGGAAACAAAACAGAGAGAGTGAGGGTGGGAAACACCATTGGTCCCACATTCTCTGCAGCTTTTTACATTTCTAAGACAAGATACACTCATCTTAGATACATTCTCACTGTACCCTTTGCTCTCATTCTCTGCCCCCACAGACAGAATGTATTTCTCCCACTGCAAAACAGAACCAGACCATAACCTTAACCCTGGAAATGTAGAAGGCCCTAGAAAAAAATTAATCCAACAGAATCCAAGTTTCTTCTTCACTTAGGATTGGTATATTCTATTTATTTATAAGGACAGAGCCATGGTACATACTGCAGCTTAGAACCAAGCTATAAGATATGCCAAGCACTCTTCTTGAAGGATTGAATTAGAAAACAGATAATTACCAGGACTTTTAACCCAATAATTTCAATTGTTTAAACAGAACTTGGCTAAGACCAGACTCAAACTCATCAAGAGTATGCCATCACATTTTATATCATTTTAAAATTCAGTCCCATGACGAACACCCACCAAGAGAGAACAGGCTACCAAGAAAAAGTGATTATATTCTGAGGGGTTTAATGAGATTAAAAATGCTTAGAATGAACCTCCCATTTTTCTAAATTTTGAGATGACATTCCAAAGCCCCTCCTTGGGTGCCAGTGCAAAAATTAAATTTTTTTCAATCATACATGTGCCTTTCTTGATATTTCCAAAGTTCCAAGAACTGACCCATTTGGATTCCCCCAAGGAACTTTTTATTCGTATTATATCTCCTTTGTAATCAACACTGAGAAATGTCACTTTGATTAAACACAATTCTGAATGGCTAAGACCACAATACAATAAACTCTCCAGAGCTATCTTTCAGAACAACTGATTGCTCTCCAGTCTTAATCCCCCAGAGTCTTATTTAATCAAAATTATGTTGCTAATTAAGGATTAAAACTCAGAATAGAGTAAAAAGGAAGGATTTTTTTTTTCCTCTTCTCTCCTATGGGTAGGTCAAGGAGGCAGAATCTGCTCTAAGGAACTAAACAGTCTCATCCACCTTCGGTAAAGCTACTTTATTCACTGAAGTTTGGATTTAATTCAAAACTCCTTGATATTAACATAATTGGAGGAAAAAAGAATAGCCAGGAAAGCCATCCCCACAGGAGAAGAGATCTGATTCACCAGGATCTTCATTGATTCTTCAGCATTGCATTGTTAATATGCAAATATGCTCAGTTTTTATTTTAATAACCATGCATGTAAAGGAGAAAGAAGGGGGCAGTTTAGGGCTTTTTTTCACCCTGCCTTGAAGCAGGAATATGGAGAGTCCCACTGCAACTTCCTCACTGCATGGTTTAACCAGAAAAATATAGCACTCTCTATAGGGCTACAGAAGGGGAAAATAAGGGTAAACAAATCATCAAAAATTACCTCCCTGATGCAGGGAGAAAGAAATGAAATAATTCATACCAAAAAAAAAAATCCAAACCCCGATTTTTAAGAACCATTTTAAGAACAATTATTTCTAAAGAATAATAAAAAAACCCCAACCAAAATACAAATGCTAAGTGGTTTATCAGATGCCAGAACTTGGCAGCAGCAAAGCTGAAATAATACAGCAGATCCCTACCACTGAGTTTAGTTTGAGACAGCTCACAGTCCTGACTTCCAGCAAACCAGCAGTCTACTGATGCCTGTTGCTGCTAAAAATTTACCCTGATGTAAATACCAATATATCATTGAATTTTGCCACTGTTATGGAGCAACAGCAAAATATCCTAAAGGCATTGCCATGTTAAAGGCAGAAAACCAAATAGAGTATGTTGTTCCAACAGCAAAAAGATTAGCAAGTCTTTTGAGTATTTGGGCAAATTGTTTAATCCTGAAAACTCTGACTGAGCATTTCTGTAGGTGGCCAAAATAGATTAGCATCCACTAGCAAAAGGAAAAAGTCAGGAAAAGTTTTAACTCTTGGGAGCTCTTCCAAAAGCTCAAAGTCCTGCAAGTAAAAACAAAACGTGAAACCCACCATCCACAGAATCTTTGAATTTCAAGGCAATGCTCTATCACTCCCACAGATATTTAGCCAACACTAAATCACCAACCAGTTGAAAAATGAAAGCAGCTCCTTTGGCCCACAGTCCTCGAGGCTGTAGGCACTCAGTGGGCACACAATGGCTCTTATGCCTCCTATTCCCAGGCTGGCTGTGAGGAGTGCAAAGTAGAACACGATTTTCTGCTCCCTTTTGGGCAGGGCGAGGAGAATGTGTCGTCTGTCCATGTGAACGTCTTCAAAGGGGAATGACACCACAGGTAACAGTGCTGTGCCTGGAAGGGAAAGAAAATTGTCATTGGAAAGGAATTAGAACCAGATTAATAAGACTTGTACTTTTTCAGAGCAGGTATGTTTTATGCAGGTATGAAAAGACAGGTGGAAAATCAAAGATAAACAACAGGAAAGTGTAAAGAGGGAGAGGCACAATTCTGTAGAGAGGCAGAAACTTTTTGGTATTGCCATGTAAAGCAATACCACTATGGACCTTTGAGGAACCAAACCTCCTCTGAAGTGCTTGCAAGGATTCAGGTACTTCCATCAACTGAACCACCAATTAACCAAAAAAACCCACAAAACATCCCACAGTGGAGTGCAGCTTTTTTTTTTTGCATCTTCTAAAATCTCAGAATTGTAATAGGAATCATAATTTAAGAAATAAATTCTCAAAACTTTTGTGGGAAAAATTCTTTTTGCAGTACCATGAATTGCATTTGCCTCTTCTAGTCTGCAAAGCAAGTCTTCCAGATTTAGTCAGCTGTAGATTTTTCAAGTTTTAATGGAGCTAAAACTAAGTTTTAACTAAGCTTAAAATATACTGGTGTTTCAACAACACAAGTATTAGCCATTACTTTGACTGTGCATTAAACTTGAATATATTAGGAATGTTTAATGATTTATCTCCAAAGGAAGAAATTCTCTAGTTACAATACCCAAATGCATCAAATTGTGTTTGTGTCTCCAATCTTCTACTTTAAGAAATGCACTGAAAAGACAAGTGGCAGAAAGAGATTTAAACCAGAACACCAGGGGAGAAACAGTGGAGCACAACAGCAAGCATTTTTCCAGACTGCTTGAATAATAGTTTTGCAATCAGCTGAAGAACATTTTAGGAATGACTCTGATATTTTTTGCTTTGTTGTGCGTCTAAATAACAATGTGGCTGGCTATTGTAGAAATCAGGCTTGCTCAACGACTGGTACAAGCAAGAAGCATTTCTATCAACTTGGTTTAATTTGACAGAGTAACCAGCAGGTTGTGCTGGGAGATGCCCTACAGTAGGAGGCCAAAATAATGCATGGGAAATGCCCTACCTGCTACAGAAGAGGTGGATTTTGTTTGAGCAGTGCTTTTTCTGTAAAAAGTACTCAACATAATACCCAGGGAAGGTTCAGAACGTGCCAACAGCAGGCAGGCCCTCAGTGCAGGTATTAGGATACTTAAGGCAAAGTTTGTTTATACTGGTGTGTTCTTAAATACTCTTCCTCTTGTCCAAATACAAGAGTACAAGTACCTTTGCATATTATCTTACTCCTAACAGTGGGGAAGCAGTTCCTAAATTCTCTCTCTGAAGCCTGGCATTTGTGCCAAACACTAATAACCTCAGGGACCAATTTTAAGAGTTGAGCATCCGTGCTGTCAGCAGCTGACCCACTTCAGAGGAGCCAAGTTTGTGCACCAGCTACACAAGATGCACACACAAACATGGCTTTGTCTTGCTGAAAGCTGCAAAGGTGAAAACACCACAGTGCATTTTGCAGAGAAGGAGCTAAGGAATCAGCTGTTAGAGGAGGCTGGGGAAAACAGATGCCAAACACCACGCTCAAGAGCACGTTTCTGCAAGAGAACCCGTAAAACACGACGCGGTCACCGGGCTGTCACCCACCTAGGAAGTGCAGGAACATGCAGATGCACACCAGCTTGATCCTCCCCACCAGGTACTCTGCGAGCCAGCCCACCAGCACGGGGGTCAGCGTGGAGGTGCCCACGAAGCACATGTTGACCATGGCCGCCTGGTGGCTGCGGTAGCCGAGCTTGGCGGTGCAGAAGAGGATCATGTTGCACACGATGCCAAAGAACGTGAACCGCTCGCACAGCTCCACCAGCAGCACGCAGACGGCCTCGTGGAGCTTCTTCTCAGCTTCAGGCACCTTCCCAACGTGGCTGCTTCTCCCAGGTCGTTGCTCCTTGTCAGCCATGTGGTTCAAAAATCCCTTCTCCTGCGTGTCTCTTCTGTCTGCATCAGGCATGCCTGCCTTCTTTCTTTTTTTATTTTTTTTGAGCAGATCAGCTTGAGTTACAGGTATACCTCTGTGCTCCTCCACTGTCATTAGCAGACTGGTAAGAGTCTCGCTTTGAATTCCACACTCTGCTACTACAATTTCTTAGGGCACCTGTCACTTTTGAGATATTACATATAGGATCAAAGAATATTTTAAAAAACCCAAAAAAACCAAAGAACATGCTTGAACATTTCAGCTTCTGAATATAGCAACACTAGAAAGTTAAGTAGTTTATTTAATTAGTTCACTTGGGGGTGAACAAGATTTTTCCCAAGAATTATATTACCTATTAAATGATGTGAATCCAATACTGTATGCTGAACTCAATCTGTATGTTAAAGATAAAGGTTTAAACACACATGAAAGCTAACATTTTCAGCAGAATTCAAATAACTTGGTTAAAACCATCCAATACGTTAATTAGGCAACAAGTGGAAAACAACAAGTAGATAAAGACAGGGATTTTTTTTTTAAGGGTAACATTATCAAATGATTGTGCTACTTCTTTCTGTTTCTGGTTGAAATTCAGATAAAGGTAATTATAAAAATAAGCAATGCTACTAGGTTTAAGTTAGAAAAACAAATTTTAAAATAAAGTAAGTTGAATTTATTATCGAAAGAAAAAAGAGGAACCTAAAAAAAGCCTAGCTCAAAACTGTTTCTTCAGGCAGATTCTGCCCTGTAGCTACAATGCACCAGAAGGGGCAGGGGCACAGGCAATGTTTTATGTTTTCTTTCATAGCAAACAAAAGCTATTACAGCCTTGAAAGGGAATTAGGAAGAGCCAAACTCACAGTGCTTTATAATGTTCCTACTACTTTATCCACAGCAAAGTCTGCTGATTTCCCAGGTCAGCTTCTCCATTTTGTGGAGCTCATTAAGATCACTAACACCTGACAAAATGCCCCCACCTACCAATGGAAGCATCCCACATTTATCTTGTGCAAATGTAAATGCATGCACAGGTTACAAGTTTCTGTTGGTATTTTTTGAGAGATGAGCTCTGCTGTTTGCTTCCATCTGTCTTTATAACTATCAAATTTGTTCTCTTCAGATCTATTTAGGATATGAGAACTACTACATCACAAAACAGAAGCACAATAGTATGTAACCAGCATGGATAAAGATTCCAAGATTACCTTAAAAAAAAAAAAAAAGCAACTGTGATTCAAACACAAAGCCTAAAAACTCTGAAGCTTAAATCTAAGTAGCAATAGGTTGTTTCCTAAAATCAAATATATTTTTAGCCTATTACAAGTCTAAAGCAAGAGCTCAGACAGCAAAAACCTCATCATTTTCAGAGACATTCAACTTTTATACATGCTAAGAACTACTTCTGTTTTCTGATCCATGACAGCTGAAATGATCCTCCTTTGAGCAAACCAACCAGAGAAGTTAAAAGTATAACTCAGCTTGGTTTCTTCATCAATGCCTAAAGAAGCCAATCTCAAATCAACACAGGACAGAGAAAAAGTATTTTACCTCTTCTGTTGCATGAATAGAACATCTTCTTCATGTTTTATCTAACTGCTCACAAATAAAACAACTTTTCCTTTTTCTTTAAGCAAATAAAACTGTATTTTAACATCAGATAGAAAACATAAGGACAAATAAACTCTTGCTCCAATAGTCATTTGAATGTAAAATACTCTCTTTTCCTTCAGAGTGCCATGTTTACCTGTTCTCATGGGTGCTGGCAGCTCACAGTGAATCACACCATGGGAACCAGCACAGAGAGCAGGGCTCCTAGCTGGGATGGCTCTTAGTCCTCATGTGGTTTCATTCACCCACATTTGGGGTTATAAGCTGGGAAAAGGGCATAATTGACCGAGCCTTATAAATGCCCCAGAAAGCAGGAATTGGGTGATTTTCATGATTACTTTTGAATTGCCTTTGCATGTGATGAATGAGGGTGTGGTGGTGACAGTCTCAGATCAATCAGTACATGATTAACATGTGCAGTGCTAAGAGAATGTACAGCTTCATGTAACAATAGGATCTTTATTGATTTACTTTTTTAATCACCTCTGCAGCAATTATAGGTGGTCAGTCTATTTACTTGACATGTTTTCTAGTGAATTCTAGTTGAATAATCTGGCATTCAATTGGCTTATTCTTACCCAAGGTAATAGAACTGCATAAAGCCTGATGAAAAACCTCTATTATTTGCATTAACATATGTAGAGCTTTATATATACTGAGGCTCCTAGAAACTGGACACATAAAATAACTGCTATTTCAAAATCCAGACCTTCTGGCAGTACTTCTGTCTGCCAGTAAGGACTTTGCATGTTTTTTAAACAAATCTTTAAAGATCTGAAAATGTGGCAGTCGCATATTGGAGAGAGGTTTATAAAAATACTTGTTTTTCACATGGCAGTGTCAGCCCACGAGAGGTCTGGCTGTTAATAAAAGAGTTGCTCTTTGGTGCCCTACCACCCCAGGTTAAAGGTTACTTCTTCTCATACTAGAACCTACACATTTACATTAGGCAAGTGAATTAAGCTGCTCAGGTTGGAACTAAAATTTTCTACTAATTTTCTCTGACAAGGGATAATTGTCAGTGTCTTTATTGTACAGGTAATTTACTGAAATTGAAGAGGCAGAACTTCAGTGTCCAGCACAACAGTTCTTCTTGTTAAAAGGTAGCAGTGGCTTTAGACCTCTGTGTTCTAGAAAGGTCAGTCTCTCTAATATTTTAGCAAATTTAATTCAGCTTTACTCTTACTCTTTTAAAGAGCATGTGAGAGGCGTTACCCATCATCTTAGCAGTTGCTGTGGTTCCTGCTAAATATCCAGGGTGGAAACATAATTGATATGGACAAGGCCGACAATGCAACACAAGAATTTTGACACTTGTAAATAAAACATTACGTGGGTCAAATCTTACTAGTTAGCACCAGGATTCCCATTAACTTGCATGGTTTGAGAAGCTGGCTCAATGACCACTGACTTGAGGACTAAAATTTAAAACACAGAAGAAATGCAGAGCAAAAGGTTCATAATTAAAAGAAAAAAAATTAGTTTCTAGGGTGAACTTTGTCTTTTTCTATTAATATTTTTGTTCTTTTATTTTGGTCCCTTTTTTTTCCATCTTTAGGTGTCAAGTTGGACAATGTGTTAATTCCTATTCCCTACATCTCCTATTTCACAGGTGAATAATGAAACTTCTTTTGTTGAAATTGTTACCTCAGACAACTATTTCAGTGATTTCTGCACTGCCTGTCCCTGGAGTCTCAGAGTACTCTGGCCTGAGAGAGAACTGTGACAGAATATGGCAGTGCTTCTTTTGGAATTCCCAGAATTTCAAACCCATAGCTGATGCTTCTGAGAAACTTCATCAGCATCAGTAAAAATGCTGCCTAGTATTTGTCTGACTGCATACCAGAAGAATTAATACATGCAAACCCCAATTGCTTGTGAAGCATGTAAAAGGTCAATTAAGAAACTGAAATGTAGTCATCATGAGTTTGAGATGAATCATTTATGAAATCTGTTATGTTAGCAAATCTACTAAAAATAAAATTATTTTTTGTTTTGTAAAGATCTCTCAAATGTTTCAAAAGGACACTTTAAAGGCTGAAAAATGGCATCTATGAAATAACCAGTTCTTAAAATTACTGATTATATGAGAAATTCTCTGAGAAGTTCTGGATGGTACCACATCAACTTTGAATAATTTTATTCTCCCTTTGGTATGTATTTTTGCAAAAATTTCAATGTTTTAGCCAGATGTTAACTGGCAGCCTCACCCACTTCTACCTTGCTGCAGGAGCGATGTTATATCTGTCTTTTTCCATGGCCACTTTTGTCTGTGAAAGTGCAAGATCAAGCTGAGACTTTAAATTTATGGAAAACCTGTATTTTAAGAAGTATATTTGCTTTTTCCTAATATAGTAATAATTAAAAATAGTGTGGGAAAGCCATTTTCTTTATTCTGCTAAAATGCAGCAGACCAAGAAACAGAATTAAATCCCTCTCCCAAGAGGTCCTGGTGGAGAGTGTAGACAGGACATCTTCTGCTATGACCTTTATTTTCTCTGCTTGTCCTGCAAAAGTGAATCCCACTTTCCCCCTCGTGTAATTTTTGTCCCTCTCTCCTTCTTATTTAAGCAGGGAGCGTGGCAAAAGCACAGAACTGGCACAAAGCAGGAATTCCATAGCTTTTTCCATGGCACCTGAAGCAGGACAAGAATGTACAAGATGTGAACACGCTGGAGTGGGTCCAGTGAAGAGCCATGAAGATGCTGAGGGGACTGAAGCATCCCTCACATGACAGAGGCTGGGAGAGCTGGCACTGCTCAGCCTGGAGCAGAGAAGGCTCAGGGGGTTCTTATTAATGTATAAAAATACTTGAAGGGAAGGTGCAAAGAGGGCAGAGACAGGCTCTCCTCAGTGCTGCCCAGTGACAGGACAAGAGGCAACGGGCACAAATAGAAACACAAGGAACTCAGTTTAGGAATAATAAAAAACTTGGGAGGTTGTCAAATACTGAAAGAGGTTGCCCAGTGAGGATGAAGCAGAATCTTCATTCCTGAAGATATTAAAAACCTGACTGGAGACAGTGCTGAGCCAGCTGCTGCAGGTGATTCTGCTCTGAGCAGGTGAGGTAGAGTAGAAAATTGCCAGAGGTTCCTTCCCACCCCGACCATTCTGTGATGCTGAGCAGCAACTAAATACTTTGGCAAAGTAGACTTTAAGCAAGATGAGAGAAGAAAAAAGTTTCTTGCCCAGTTGCTGGGCATGACCTCTCTGAGTGAGGAATTTACTTTACACTCTATGAGCGCTAATTTATTTTGATAATTTTTTTTTTTCGGGTAGATGGTTTTAAAATTGCTGATCCTCAAACCTTTACTATAAATGAGAATTATTTTGGCATGATTACCCTGTTCCTTCAAACTGCACATGTTTTATTTTGGGGATTTTGTTCAAACATATATAATTATCTATGCTAAGCAGTTTATCATATGTTCTAAGGCTTTTGTCTTTATTGCACCTAGCTGACGGTTTTATAATTCAGGAGTAATTGAATTGCAATTATTTTTCATGATGCATGGTGTGGTTTTATATCATGTTGTTGGCAGATATTCTTTATGGTGTCGTTTGGTCTAATGGGAAAATTAGAAGTAGCTCTATCATACAGAAAGATGGCTTTTTTGTGTCATGTTATAGTTTGTAGATGGCACCCAGGATATTTTCTTTTGACATATAGATTTTTAGGTAGAGGCTGAAATGAGATTCTAAAGCAGAGTTCACAGTTGAGACAATATTATCTGTACATCCAAGATGATTTCAACTATTCTCCCATAGTGACAGTTCATTTATATTCTAAGTCCATTTACTAGACTGTGGTTAGTATTCTAAAATACATATATAAGTGCTATGTGGGGGTGGAGTTTCTGCTCTAAATTCATCCCTGATCCAACAGAACTGGTTTCAGAGAAGCCAGGAAAAGGTGTCAGCATCTTTTTTAGAAGCAAATCTCCATCAGAGCAGGGGATTGACAGCAGATCTCCCACCTCAGTGAAGAGCTTTCCAACCACTGCAGTGCCCAGGTAGTCTTTAATCTCTCCTGCTGGAGCTTGTGTCAAGCTTTGTGAGCTGTATGGGAGCTGACTTTGTTAACCTAGAGATTAGGGCTGCTCTCCTGGAATTTGGGAAGAGGCAAATGCAAGGCTCCATGTCAATGAATAGTTAATTATGTCTACAGAAGAGAAATTCTTCAACAGACAGGAGAGAGAAAGCACTATCTGAGAAAAGTACACTTTTGGGCCAAGAATGGTAGAAAATGAGAGCTGAATGCTGGACCCAACAGAGCATCCTTTTACAAATAGAAAAGTATTCAAAAAAGTACTCAAAGTTTTTGGTTTTATCCACAAAATAATATCTGGAGTCTCACAAATTTGCACAGGATGAGTCAATGGTCGTATGAACCCCAGATTGTCTGCCCATATAAAATCACACTGATGATCACATAAAAGTTCATGGCAGGAAGTTTCAGACAGTCTTCTTGAAACCTTTTCTATTTCCCTTATATGTTCATACACATTTCTGCCTTGTAAGCTAGTACAGAAGGAAGTGTAACGTAATTTTATTTATTCATCTGCAAACTTGAATGTCCACATGCTGAGAACTGTGTGAGTCACTACAGACCCTGTCTACAGTGCCTTGTGTGGCTTGATTGAGGGAGAAGCTGGCAGAATTTAAAATGTTTCTCTTGTAATGGCCAATATTTTCTCATTAAAACTGACTTTTGAATGGGTTTTTGGTCTTCATGACAGGTGTCAGCATGGTCAGCAGGTAAAGGGAGGTGATGCTTCCAGGTCCTTTATTGTCAGCAATTTGCCTAAAATGAGCAAAACTGAAGTTACATTCCTAATCTGGGGATATGTACAGCAGAACTGTTACAAAATTAACTTCAACTGAAATACACCAGATTAACTTTTTCAACTCCATTTACTGTTAAACCTGGCTGATTTGGACCAAAACAGATGACAGAAGGCTCGTTCAATCCTTTCCACTGATAGAATGGGTGGGTGCTGGATGCTTTCAGCTGCAGAAGTTTATGAAGAAAGGGGAGCTTTTCCCATGCCTCAAACACTGATAACAACACATTACGTAACTTTATAGCTAGCTGCACCTCTGGGCCTCTTCTATTTGATGATGTGAATATACCTTTTGCTAACTGCATTTGGCTCTTTAAAGACATCACTGAATTTCCCAAAGCACAGTTGCTCCCACTTAGATTGCAGTCTATGAGATCTGAATTTGTATTTGGAAATGCTGTTTTCAATTTCCACTTTAAAAAAATGGCTCCTCCACCTGCTATTCAGTGCTCACACAGAATATTTGTCATGTTCAATACAAGAAATGTCTGCAACATCTGCCCGGGCAGTTTTGAAAGCATGGAAGCAATTTAAGAGAAATAGAACTACAAAAATTATTACCTTTATTTATATTTGATACATCTTTAAGATTCAGAGTTATTGGTATTTAAACACTGGACTTTAAATTTCAGTTTAAGTGCTGGTGTGTGAATTTCAGAACAGAAATACAATTGTTTACATGGAATACACTGAGTTTAAAAATAATGCTCCTCCATTTTGAGACATCCAGTATACTTCATTTTGAAAAATTCTTTTTTTTTTTTTAGAGAGGTGCACCTGAATGTGTGATTCCAAAACAATATAATCAGACCAAATAGCTTTATCAAAGATAGCAATTCAAAGCTTTTAGTGCAAATGCATCACAAATGCTTGCACTTAGAAATTCTCTTTCTAAGGTCGTGTTTACAGACTCTGCCACAATAAAAGAACAAAAATATCTTTGATGATTTAGCAGAGAAAAGGGTGGTACTGAAAAAGAGATGAGAAAGAATGGGATGCGAGACACTATTGAAAAATAATTGCTACTGTTACAGGAAGAGAGCCTAAACTCAAAAAGAAAGAAAGAAAGAAAGGAGAGAAATAGAGAAATAAATTTGGTATTAGGTGCTCACGTTTTACAGTTAGATACATAAGTGTTTGTACATCAGTAGTTTAGTCACATTCATAATGCACATTGACCTAAACCTACATTTGAGTTTCTCAGCTTTTCTCCCTATTGCTTTCTCCTTGACAGACTTTTTGAAGATCTTAGATATGAAATCTCTTAGCGAGACGAGCATCAAGTAATTGTATTTGTGGCAGAAGAGATGAAGGTGGAGGAATGCAAACCAAGTTTTGGCTATCACACTAGGATCTGACAGGAAAAGAAAAACACAAGGACACCCTAATTTCCTCCCCCATCTCCCCTGGCTGAGCTGGAATGGTGGAGGAGAAGCCTATGTGCCAAGTGATGCACAAGGAGACCACACGGGCTGCAGTGTTTCACAGTGATACAGCCACATCACCAAAATATTTGCCTTTCTCCATGTGTAACAGTGGGCATCAATTTCAGAGAGAAGACTTCAAGTTTTAACAGAAAAAAAAGTTTGGCAAGTGTTCCAAAGGATGAGGAAGACACCTTTGGTTCCAGTGTCTTTTCACAATTTCATGTTCCCTGGCAGGGAGACGTTTTCAATGAGTTTATGTCTCTCAGATTATCACACTGAACTACCTGAAAATAAACACTGAATTCAGATCAGTTCTTACAGTTACTTACGGATGACAGAGCACACAAATTGGTCTGGCTCCTTCCAAGAGAAAAGAATCATGCTTCCTGCTTAAAAAAAAATGGCAGGGAGACGTTTAATGTGATTGCAACTAACTGTTAAAATCCAGGCAGCTGTCAGGAGAAAAAAAATAGCAGAGTTATATTGTCCCACTGCAGAGATGTTACATTTATAAGATAATCTCCAGCACAGCGCTCATAGCTCATGTTTGTTCACATCCTTCAGAGGAATGTTTTCTAATCATCCAGAGAGGTTTACAGTGTTGTGTTGAGTTAGCACCAGTGGAAATCAGGCCAGCAAGCAGGAGATCCATCATGAACAGCTGTACAGCACCTGTGTGTGCTGTGCGAGTGGCTGCTGCTTCCAGTTTGGTGAAGAAATCACAATACACATTTTTCACACTGAAGGATTTTGGCAGTCACACAAGCACGCTTTCGTGGAGTTGTAAAATCCTGATGGAGCTGTAAAATCCTGAGCAGATCTAAGCTTAAATTCGAAGTTTTAAAAGTGTTTCTTCTCATGGTCCATAGTGTGTTTCACCTCTGGATTTTGCAGGTGGGATGGGCAGACTTTGCCCTTCTCTGCTAGACAAAATGGAATACACAAACCAAGAGCAGGCAGGAGTTCAAGTCTTTGGCATTGAATAAGGGAAAGAATTAGGTTTCTAAATATATGCATGAAAGTATCCATTAATATATTTGCTGTGATATGCAGTAATGTGTTTAAAATGCATCTTATCAGTGCACCAACTGTTTTCCAAGTCATTTGTGAATTTTCGGTGTGAATGTGTATCCAGAGGCTCAACCTGATAGTCTTGAAGAGCGTCAATTTTCACAGGATGTCTCTAACCAGTCACTTCTGAAATTGTCTGCTGCTAATTGAGTCTGGCACATTTCTGTCAGATAGGCAAGGAATGTTTGCCATGCTAGAGATGGGTCAGTTATGGTACAGAGAAACTGAGCCTCCCTTGTAAATTAACAGCGAGGCCAAATATAGAAATGAAAATCCTAAAGAAGATCAGAGGAAAAACTAAGATCCTAAATAATGACCCTACTCACATAAGGATGTAAGTATCAAAGAATCAAGAATCAAATCCACTCCAAATTTTACATGGGAGAGGGAAAAAAAAAGAAACCTTTTTAAAATATTCAACAGTGTGACAATCAGACCATATTCTTTACATGTGGGGCACACCATTTAAAGCCTTTCTGTCATGAAACTGAACATCACATTGATATTTTTCTTGCTGGGATAATAACCCACAGAACCCACAGAAATTTCCTAGATATTCTAGATCTAATATTTATTCTAGATATAATATTTCAGAGAGTCTCTAAATTGCTCTGCCTCGCAAAAATTTAAGTGAATCTGATTTTTTGAAATCGGACATTAAAATAAACTTTACCCAGCTGCAATTCTTATTGGAAACCCTTGGCAAGAATTGTTTTCCACTGCTTATTTGAAATCAGAAAACAAATACTGCACTCCAAGTATTTCAAGTTATTTGGCAATTTTTTACCACGGCCCAGACTTCAGTTCTACTTTGTAACATGGTGACAATGGGGCTGCTGATAGAAAACATAAAATGGTCTTAATTCTGCACATGAGCTGCATGCTAAGAAATCCTTCTGTGTTGCTTGGTAAGGCTGCTGATGCTACTGCCACAAACCTTGTGTTTTCCTGTCTTGGTGAAGTGTTTTTTGCCACACTTTTGTCATTGTTAAGGGTATTTAATGCAGACTATAATGTGCTACCATTATCCCTGGCCAGAGAAAAATATAGTTTGTACCTGAAGCTGCTCACAATCTTTCTGATTTAGACTTTATCTACACTCAAGATCTCTCCCAGCATAACATTTTAGTTGCCTTTTTTTTTTTTTAATTTTAGATGTAAGTGTAACATCAATAAAAAGCTTCAGTGTGCAATACAGTAGAAAATCACCCTGCTCCCCTTGCTGTACAGGGACAAGTACATGACAGAATGATGTTTTACAGGGCTCTAACAACAGCCAATGGGTTGTAGCACTTTAATTACAGCGGTATATTTAAAGTGGCACAATTTTGGAGTGCAGACAAAGCCTTATTTACCACTTGAGGTATAACAGCTGCATAAAAAATTATACTCCATAGATAAATCACCCCATGACGGTGGCAAAATACTGCATTTAGCATCTCTCTGTGCCAGTAGGAGTCTCAGCAAAGCCTCAGACACCTGCTAATGGAAAATAGAGAGGCTGCTTATTTTTATTACCTTCAAAGTTTTTGTGAAACTAAGCTTTGGATGTATCAGAAATTACTGATTTTATTCCCCCTTTGGAAATTCAAACTTTGCTGAAAAAGAAAGAAATAACTCCTGGTGATTTCCTGTTTTTTTTTAACAAGTTGTGATACTGAGATTTTGTATTCCCTAACCCAACTTTGTGCTGACCATATCTCAGGAGACATTAATGAGGGGAAGAAAATTGAGCTGCATTGTCCCCAGTCAGTGAGAATTTTTTGCCACAGAGACAGAATACTTGTCACCTGGCTACTTCTCCCTGAGTGTCAGGTAGGTCCCTCAAGCAGTCAGGTTCCCAAAGTAAACACAAAGTTCCCAATGGTGTGATAGTATCTATAATCTGGGAACAGCTGGACTATGAAAAGATATCTTAATTTTCCCCGTTTTTTTTCTCCTTTTTCAAAAATTCAAAGGGGATTTTGGGGTTTCCTGGAGATTCATTTTCTTTTATCTACCATCTGTCCCAGCAGTTAGTTGCTTAAACAGACAAAACTTAAGAAAATACTGCCCAAGAATGTTTTTTTGTTTTTTGAAATCAGTTTAGACTCTGTTCTGTTTTTCACTAAGAAAAGTGAGCTGAAAGCATGTGACACAATGGAAAGCACAGCTATGCTTCCTCTTTTTTTAACTCCTTGTGTCTTCAGGCTACTCAGTACCTTTTTATAAGTGTACAGCTTACATTTAGAAAGGGAAATAAGGGGATCAAATTAATATTTCTGCTCGTTATGGAAGTTCAGCAGGGCAGGACTGCAGAGCAAGCAAGTGCATGGCAGTGGCACCTATTCCTCCTGGCTGTGAACACTTCTGCACAACTCACACCAACCACCTGAAGGAATTTTTTTTAGATTTCTGATACATTCAGTATTGCTTCTTCCAGGTCATAATCATTGCACTGATGTCCCACTGAAAAGTTCCAGGTTTCCGCTGAGAAGGAATTTGCTACATGCCTGTTGTCCCCTTCCCCACCTGGCTGGGGATGGCTGGGCCATGGAGGAAAACACCAGCATGGAAATTCTGAATCCCAAGAGCCACCACCACCACATTTCCAACCAGGCATGTGCCCCAAACCTGGCACAACAAGGGAGCTTCCTGTTAATGCTAGCTTTCAAGGTGAGATATATCTTCAGGAAGTAAGGCTAATAAACAGAATTTAGGCGTTTTTAGAGCTTTGTTAAAGATTTAGTTCACTTTCCATTTTTACTCAGCTGATTCTGCTTTGGCTGATAGCAAGGATGTAGTGCAACTCTAGCCTTGAGACAGAAAGGTACTGAAAAGCTATCAGCCACAGCAAGCCTGCAGACATTATGGTTCACTGCCTAAATTGCATTCATACAGCTCTCATCATAAGAAATATGCTGGGTAAGTTCAGGAGTAGGTTAACCTGCCATTGATGTATAAACTTTCTAATTAGTTGTTTTTGGTTTGGTTTTGCAGGTAATAGTTTCTAGAAAAGGGCTTGATTTTATTTTTAAAGCAGTTCTGAAGTAAGCTGGATAGCAATGAAAGCTGTCAAATACCCCAGTAATTGATGCTTTCTTTTTGTTTTTTGTTTTTTTTTAAACAGAACGGGAAGAAATAAGTTCTGCAATAAATTGTCATTTTGTGGTTTTAAATGCTGGTCAGGACAAGCCTCCTCCAGCAGTTTAAATTCCTGTAGTCCATTTAGCCTTCTGCCTGTTGGCCACAGCTGCCAACCAAGGGTTATTTACTGAGTGTCAATTGTGACAGGACATTTTGCAATGCTGAAGGACCAAAGGGCACAGCACAGCGTGCTACCAGAAAAATGCCTCATCTTAATCGGGAAGCTTGTGAGGGAAAAAAAAACTCAGCCACCAAAAAACAACTGGTATTGAGGACCTTCTGCCTGATAAAGACTGAAAAAATATTTTAAAGCTCATTAGAAAAATAAAGTTTGCCTATTTCTCCTGTTTCATACAGTGTGCAGGGAAGGAACACATATGCTGTCACATTCATATTTTACGGCCTCTTTTTTTTCCCCCCCAAACTTCGTACCTCAGATTTGAACTTTAAACTTGTGACAGTGTTATGTTCATTAGAATAAAAATCACTTGCTATTTCCATTGCAAAGCTCCCCCCCAGAGGTTATCTTAGCTGTTTTATAAATCATATCAGGAGGAAAGCTGGCATAAAGGTTGACAGCTCACTCTAGATAATCACTTCCCCTTCTCTTAAGTGACTTTAAGCAGAAAGGAGCATGTAGCTTGCCAGTTCAGTTTTTAGTGGTCAAGCATCCACATCTAACCACCACCAACACACTGACTAAATTAGCTTGTGAGTATTTTACTGAAATGCAGGAGGATCACAGTCCTGCTCAGGAGAAGGAATCTCAAACATTCATCAGCTATCAAGCCATATTTTCTGTGTCCTTCCAGGGCAGAGCTCATTACACAGAATGACATGAACGCCAAAGCCCTTTGACACAGGGTCCTTGGAGGGAACCCGGGGCTCAGATTACTGTTGGTTTATCAGCTTCCTCAAGAGCTGGACTGATTAGACTAATGGCTTATAGGGGATATGATTTCAGCATTAAAGTCCTGTATCGTGGAGGTAGACAAATGAAGCAAGTTAGATCTTGTAGTAAACAGAACCTACAACTCAAGGCAACAACACATTAAGTAGAACATTAAAGGGAATAAACACACACCAAAAGAATCCTGGGTTTAGGAGAAAAGGTCAGCTTATGTATTATAATTTTTCTACATAAACCAACAAAACTAAATCCTAATCCTCTCTCAGAGAGACTGAAACAGTCTGGAAATGATGCCACATCTTCCCAGGCTGAGTTAGAAGAGAAAAATAATCAAGAAAACTCTCCCTTTAACACCTCACTTTCCCATGACCTGATTACAGGCATTTTGCAATCAATATGGACCTCACACTATTTCTGTTGGGCTTTAGAGGCAGAGTGCTTGGAAGAGAAAGGGTTAACAGGTAGCAGGTAAAGTGTGGGGGGGGTACAGGAAGCAGATGGAAAACCTTTCTTGGAAGTTGGTTGTGATAAAAGCAAATATTAAGGAAAAACCTGAGACTATTAGCCTGAAACATAAGTATGATTCAACTGCTAATCACTCCATCTATCCCTGAAACTGTTGTCTCTCAGTTAAATGAGGATAATAAGCCTATCCTTTATAAAAAGGGTAATCCTGAAAGAAAGTATCACTAACAAAGATATAGGGAGCTTATTTTCTCAGTCTCATAACACAGAATCAGAAGAAAAATTCAGCTCAATGCCATTAGGAAGAATAAAATCCAACTCTAAGAAAACAATACTGTTTTTACTCAGCTTATAATTGGACTTTGCCATTAATTGCTCTTGGAAGCCAAGAACTTGACAAGGTACAAAAAAGAACTGGATATTTATGCAGAAAATTAAAATTATCAATAGAATTATTAATTTTGAGGAACAAATGTTAGGAAAATATATTAAATTTCATGCTTCAGATATTTGGCAACTATAAGCTGAGCAGCTTAAACTGACAGAGACAAAGAGTAGTTAACTAAGTTCCCCCAAATAAATAGTTAACTGTAGTGTTGTGGAAATAAAGGAACTTCTGAAAGTAGAAAAAAAAATCTGAATCTTTGGCAATAACTTGCATGAAAATGCTTCCAGTTAAGAGATGTTACACAAAGCACTACACATTGCAGTTCTGACTGGTTCTCATCCTTCCCTGTACTTTTATTGAGTTGATCTTTGCTTGTACAACATCCCCAGGAAGCAGATGAGCCTTATATCTAATACACCCTGGTAGCTTCAGAACTTGGCAGCCTCCTTACAATGATGAAAGATGTATATATATAAATATTATTCAGTTATTTACATACACAAATCTTAAAGAGGTGAAGGAATACATGAGACACCACCCAGCAAAGTGGGTCAGAGTTGAGGGCCTGTTTGCAGGTAGGTGGGAGGACACTGAGCATCCTTCATTACCAGATTCTTGCAACATGGTACTGGTCTTCATTTCTCAGACCTCTCAGGTTTCCTCAGGTCCACATGAAGGAGAGGTTGTAAAATGCAGAGATTCCTAGTCTGGTGCAACCTCTGAGTAATGGTTACCTGGCTTTTTGACATGGGAAATTGTCAGAGCTGGGTGTGCCCTGGCTGTATAGCAGATATTGTGCCTTGCTCTCACCTGTCACTGGGTTCAATGCCTAGGAGCAGAACTGGGAGGCAACTACAAAGTCAATATTGTGCTTGCTCTAAAGGAAGAAAAGAGGTGAGGAAACTCAACCAAAACCTCTGCATTGTGTCTTCCACCTATCTTCACACTTACTAAATGCAAATATTTGGGAATGAAACATTAAACTAGTGTTACTATTCAACTATTAAAAAAGAGGCAATGATTGAGGGAAGTAGGACCATATTTGATTTCTAGTGAAACTCCCTTTAGAAGAAAAGCAGTTAGAACTAGCTTAATTTTTAATGTAGCCATTAACTTCTTAAATGAGAATCTGCTGGAACAAAGCTGCAGCTATTCCAAAGCCTGGCTGAGGAATGTTACTGCATTTAAAACTGAGAGTGTGCTTTTAACTTTGCAGCTTGTGATGAAAGAGATTAGTTGCATCAGTGGGAGTTCCTGGCAATACTCAGTTTCCCAGAGAAGAGCTTGCCTTGAGTAATCTCACAGAAAAAGAAACACTGCAATGTGGCTGGGTGCCAAGGTCAGTGACAAGCTTAGGACACAAAATAAGAATCTATTGGGTCCATTGTCTCCAGGAGCCCAAGCGACATAAAGCATCTTTCAAGAAGCCAGAATATTCTTCTCCCACTGGGAAACCAGTTTTGTCATGTTTTGCTGCTTATTTTAGCTTTGATCAGAGATGTGAAAAGGCATGGGATGGTGCTCACTCCTCCCGTGCACCCTCCTGGCAGTTTCTAATGGCACGGTTTCATTTCACCATGTACACTCCCTGAGGGACAGAGAGACCATTCATGGGTGCTGGGAATTACTTGGGACAAGAACTACCTTGGAAGCAGCCAATGGTGTGGGTGTGTGTCCATTTCAACGAGAATTAATGGCCATTCCTATTTTGCCTTTGATTTGGACTCTGGAGATATTCTTATAAAAATGTAATTTCTGCAGAATGCTTTCTGAAAGCATCAACATGTGCTGTGGGATGAAGATACTGCCTTATTTACTCCAGACTCACCTCAACCTTGCCCCAGTTTTACACAGTCCTTTTGCATTTTGCTGTTAGAGATGCTAAGCCATTAGTGTGACTACCCTGTTGTATGAACCTGAAATTATTAAATTAAATGTTTATGAATTTGGCTGCATTTCTTGGCTCCTTGAATGGGGACAGTTCAATACAATTTCTAACCTGCACATGCTTGCAGCCTGGCGGCTGTGAGTCATGTTTGCTTTAAGAGAGGCAGCACTCCCAGACTGTCACTCACCTGGGTTATTAGAAACAGAGCACTTTAAGAATTACTCTGCCACCTCCTCACCTCTAAATATAGCTGGTGTGCGTGGGTCTTAAGCGATTTAGCTAGTCTGAGAAAAGGTCTCATTCCAAATAATCAATTAAAAATCCATCATTTTAAGAACTATGCAGGCCTCAGGCCAATTGCATCTTGGATGTAATACCTTTGACTCTTTAATGCTGATATTAATTATTTGTATTACAGCTGCAGATCTGAACTCAGAATGAAATTTCTCTGCACTACCCAGTAGCAAGTCCTGTTCCAAAGAGTGCACTATTTAAGCAGGCATGATGGACAAAGAGCAGCAGCAGAAAATCATCATTATTCCCTGCTTCACGGATGGGAAACTGAAAGACAGACTCAATGGCCTGCCAAGGGTCACATAGAAAAAGGACTAATTCATAAATCCCACTACAAGGTCTTAAACCATGAGATTTCCTCTCATTCTTTAATCAATAATAAAACACCACAGATGTCTAAGAATCTAATATCTGCAAAACTGCTCCAAGGTCTATAGGCATGATACAATTAATTTCCATTAAGAGCAATGTGATGTGAGGGCACTCTGTACTGACCAGAAAAGTAGGCCTTGCAGACTTTGCAGTTTTTAAATACTGTTTTAATAGACAATATAAAAATCAGGGATAGTCTCATTAAAATAAAAATATGGGGAAACAGTTGCCAAACCTTTGACCTAAGTTAAAACCAAAGGAACTGATTCAGGAACTAAACCAATGTTTTAAAAAAAACTCAGGTCTAGAAAAAGCAAAGTCTTTAAGTGAAAATATTTATAATGAAAAAAATTAATTTCATTTAAATTAGTTTCATTTAAATCAATTAAATGAAAATATTTATAATTTTCCCTTTCTGAATGAGCATTATGTTTCTCAGTGTTATGTGTGTTGTAGTTTGACCTTTAGGGCTGTGCTCAGCCACATTTTTTAACTCATTCCTCCCCTACTAGCACAAAGGATTACCACGAGAAACTCTCAGAGATTCACCTGCCTGAAAGACTCGAATTTCAGGAAAAACATCAAGTATCAAAGAACTTGCAACATGATCACAAGCATCAACAATGCTGAGTTACATGAGAAAAGACCTACAGGTTACAAGGAAGAAGTTAAGCACTGTGGGAAAAGTTCACCTCACTCAGCGCCCATAAGGCCAACACAGGGAGCTTCCATAAACACCTCAACCCCTTCTATCCAAATCCCTCTGCAGTTTCTTTCATGTATTTCCACAAATCTAACAGGAATCATCACTAGGCTGTGCAATACATAATCAGACTTTACCAGGTATAACTTTTGAATCTTCCTGTCACCCTCTCTTATTGTTTGTTAGAGTAGAAAAAATAAAATTAAAAAATTATTACTGCTCCAATAAGCCTGAATGTTGCAGTGAGTTATGGTAATGTCTAAATTTCTGTGCAATGTACACATTATTGACATTAATGCAATTGCACAGTTAAGCATATTCAGGTGTTGTGACAGGTCTGACTTTTATTTTATGCTTTTGAAACATGTAGCTAAACTGGAACCTGTAGCTACTGCTCCAGTTAAAAAAGTCAAACAACAGTACTCATATTATTTTAATACAGCATGCTACACTTAGAGCATTGATACCACCAAAAAAATAGAGAAATTAAACTTGTTTCTTTACAACCAGTCTTAAACCTCCAACATTCCCAATACATAAATCAAACTGACAAAACATTAAGAAAACCTTTGGCTAGCATATTTTAACCACCATTCTGGAGAAATGTAGAAATTCTGGTTCAACCATTCATTCTGTAGAAAGACATTACAATACGGTACAGTACAATACAATACAATACAATACTATTTTCCTTCCTTGCAGTGCTACACAATGAACTTTGATTCTCTAAGGAATTTGCACAGGGAGCCACCCACTATTCTTTGTTAAAACTGAAGCACAGAAGTGAAAAATCAAGTTCACTGCTTTATCAGAGGTGCCAAATTTACTGGCTGGCATGGACTAACTAGCTGGAAACTTTGGCCCATCGGTGTTTATTCTGATAAGTTATCTCCAGCTGTTGCAGGGTAAAACTCTCAGAAAACAGATGCCATTGCTGTTGCTTTCTGCACTTGTGAGAGGTGAGCTGCAGATAGGCCTTACTCATTCAACGTCTACTCTTAACCTTCTTCATCACCAAGAATATTCAGGTTTAAAGGAGGTGCCACTACTTGTGACTGTGGTTATTTTTCAAAACTGTAAGAATGAGTGAAATCCTTTGTGTGTCACGAAAGCTGGATGTGAGACATGTCCCAAAAATTAGAAAAAAAATTTGTTGGGTTTCATAAGACTTGGATTGAGTCTACTGCAGTGGAAGAAACAAATCAACTACATTTATTTCTGCAAGAATAGTAGTCAAAAAACTTGAATTCAAGTCAGTACAGCTCATCAAGCAATAGCTGTACTTTAGGTGTTTCTGAACATATTGTAAAAGGTCATGAAACTTTGTAGGTGGTTTGTTTATTCAATAAAATTTAGTGGAGGAAGGAAACTTACACTCCTCCTCATGGAATTAATGGAATGTCCACAGATTTTAACAGCACCTTCTGTGGAAAGCCAGTAGCAGAAAGATTGCATTCAGGCAAATCTGGCCACTCTAATGTGCCCTTGACCTCCCTTATGTAGCATTAATATCAATTTATCTGCCTTGTCAAGGGAAGAGTAGAGGGAATACTGAGTGGCAGGAATGAGTGATAAGAGTCCCTGAAGTGGTTTCAAAAATAGAGGAGGCACAATTTCAGAGAGGCTTTTCAGAGGCTAAAAATGAGATGGTGCACCTGAAATTTCAGAACTAAATGACTGAAGCAACTTCACAAAAGTTTTAAAGAAAACATGAATGAAATGTATTGGTATTATAAAATCTAAGAATATGGGGCTAGAATTTGCCCTTGGCTTGGAAGGGCAGCTAAAGGGGCTCACTTATGCTGCTGAGCAGCTCTTTGTTTTGGCTGCTCTGGACTGGGAAGGCAGTGCCATGTCTGAGTGTATCATGCAGTGCAATGTTAACAGCTGGGAAAAAAATGATAAAAAGATGGAAAAAAATCTACACTTCCAAACCAAGAATAATCACTTAACTCTGTTAAGAGTTAATTAAGTACATTATGAAGTTAAGGGGCAAGTCCTGTAGTCTTGTCCAGGAGGAACAGTCAGCTCCAGCACAAGGAAAAGACAGACCTTGGCTTCCATCCTTCATTTGAAGCTGCCTCTTCAAGGCTTCTCTCACCTCTTCTTGCAGATCATTCAGGTCATCGTTGAGGTAAGAGTCCAGGTTGTGATCTGCCAAGGCAGTATGACAATGGACTGGGAGGAGGTGGCATGTCAGGGATCTTTGCTTTGATCTTTTCTTGGGATACAGTCAAGCACATTTCCCCAACTCTCTTCAACCTGTAAAATCATGAAAATCCTTTATTCTGCTTCACAAGAAAGTAATTTTTCTTGTACAAAGGCAGTTAATGCTACCATTGGAGGCCAACATTGTCCTTTACCAATAGGCCCCTGCATGGAAATTAGGATAGGGTGAAAAGCACTAAGAGCTCAATTCCAAATAGTCTTGGTGCAGCTACCAGGGTGGGAAGCCAATCTTCCACAGAAAGGAGAAAAATCCTGCTGTTCCTAAAGTGGGAAGATACTCACTTTTCTTTTAGGAACCCTTTCTCATTCTTGCTGCACAGCTCCTACACTCATTCTATACATATGCATATATTGATGATTCACTAGAGCTACTGTCAAGGGCACATTTTCCCCTCAGTTTCAGCACACCCAAATATATAGTAAAATGCCTTCTCCTGCAGGAAATTGGCTCATTCCTGCTGGAAGAAGGCAAGGTTACTGCTTTGCCATCCTTGCCATGTAAGGAGGCACAGACATGGCTTTTCAAGGCTCAGAAAAGCAGTGTGTTTTGCCCCAAGAGGAAGTGACCTGCCTCAGATATGTAACATCTGTTGTTACAGATCTGTGTATGACTTCCCTCCAACTCTGAATTCAACACTCCTTGTCAGAGTGCTGGAGATGGGGATAGAAAAGGGGTAAATTCAAGGTCTTTTCCTGCTGCATGGTAAAAATAGGCTCTGTTCCTCCTGCTTGCCTTCACCCCAGGTAAGGCCTGCGGATGCCTTCCCTGCAGAAGGGCACAAGGAAGTATTTCAGAGCTCCTGTGTGCAGTGCACATAGGTAAGAAAAACCTGGCTTAAGTGTGAAAAGACAGACTACAGTGAAGAAAAAACAACAACCCAACAAAAACTTGCACAGCTCCCAGAATTACGCTATTTGTCATCTGCAGTATAACAGAGCATACATTTTGAAACAGGCTGGCAATTCCATTTCCTTCACTCTTCTCTTTCCTATTCCACAAGTGTCATTGAAGGTAAGCAGCAAAGTCACCCTCTTCATGAATTTCTCAAACTGAAATGCTCTCCTGAGGATTGTTATCCTGCTGCTATGTGATCTAGTCTGGAAGGCTGCATGTACCAAATTAAAGAGAACTCTATGAATCAAAGCTGAGAGACTTGGTGCTGAGATATATAATGAGCACAAGAGCACATGAGGCCCAGTCCTGCTCCCACAGAAATGAGCAGCAAGGGTCTGATTCTGATTTTGCTGATCCAGCTATAAATCAAGAGCAACTTCACTGAAGCACACATGAGTAAAAAGTGAACAAGCAGTCTTTCAGCCACTAAATTCCCAACATATCATGCACTGTATTTTGTACAAAACATTGTCCCAGCTTGACTTTGCCTGCATGGCCATCTTGGGACAAAATGGTGAGGATATATTCAAAGCGTGTCTTAAGAGAAAAGCAGTTATGATCCAGCAGAGGAGTGGGTTAGCAGAGTCCACTGAGCCCCCACCAACTGCCCAGCTGAATTAAAAAGAAACAGGGAGCCTCTCAGAGGCTAAACTAAGCAAGTGTGCTTCTCTTCCCCTGCTGTACTTCAGATCCTCCTGAGTCCTGAGCTGGAGGCAGGTTTTGATGACCAGATACCTGTTAAGAGATTCCATAAAATTTTATGTGTTTATGAGCACTCTTTATTCAAGCAAAATTGACAGTGCAGCTGAATATCTCTATGTATTTTAAGACTTAAAACAACAGAGAGCATCAAGCCACAATATGTTGTAACAGCCAAAAGATTTTCACCACGACTAGTTAGAATTGCAGTGGCAAGGAAATTAATTAGTTGCAGCAGAGTGGTTATAGTAGTTTGGAGGGGAAAAATATAAATGGTATTTTTGTTAAGGCATGGTATTCATCAGAATAGCAAGGCTGAAGCTTTGAGAAAGGAAATTGCCCATATTTACCAGAGGAATGTATGATTTTGTGATGTTCTTTGTAAATAGGATTGCACCAAAGAAGATCATCACTACTGAAGAGAATAATTGCACCCCTATCTTATCACCTATTTTATCTTTTTAATGAGAATTGCCTGGCAAAGAACCATACACTGGGTCACAACACTGCCCAAAGAGGATTTATGTTTGAGCAGTGACTATGTATTTGTAGCCTATTATTACTGGACATTATAAGGACCACTAAATGAAAAATGGTCCCTGTCCCAATTAACTTTTAAATCAATTACACAACTCCTGTTTTCTACAAGCTAAAATTGATGCAGTAAGACGCAGACTCTTGTCTTGCTACTGTGGCTTGTTTGTTTTTATTTCCCATCCCAGGGCTTTAGGGAGTGTATTTCTGCTAAGTATTTCTGCAGCTGTTCAAAAGCAATCTGACTGCACAATACAGTATCTGAATAATCGTCTCGGGTGACTATTAAAGTCTGCTGCTGCCCCATAAAACCACGAGGAGTAATCTTGCACCACAGCAGAAAATATCCAAGAGCCAACCCTGTGGAGTGTCATTTCTGTTAGGAGAGGGCTGCTGCAACTGAGTGGAGATTCAGGAAGGCAGAAGGAGCACAGGGAAGGCTCTGGACCTTAAATAGTTTCTTGTCTTGCCGACTAAGCAAAGCTGCTGATTGCTAAATATTGAATTGTCTGTGTTCATTCCTGGCCAACTGAAGTCAATGGACAGACAGGGAGGAGGACTTTAACCTGCTATATGTGGAATGTTTGTCTTTCCCTTTGCCTCTCTGTCTCTCCTTAAAGCCTTTTATACACTGCACTAAAGGAACCCCTTTAAAGCCTAAAGTATGGTAATACAGTTTAATTGTGGTTGGTTGGGCTGTTGGGGATAAAATGAGCTGGTTCCAAGTAATTTTGCTGACTCTAAACTTGGCTCTGTACAGAGAGCTGGAGGAGGGGAGATTACTAATAAAAATAGCTGTGCTACCTGGGGAAGCTTTGCATACTGCAAAGGTACTGTTAGACCAGGCCCTATAGTTGCAGCTAATTGATTTTTTAAAACAGTGACATTTGCCTCACACTGACTACACAGCCTGCCTCTTAACCCTTCTGTAGGAACAACTCACACACAAATGTAACTCCCAGACAAGCACTCTCCGGGCACTCTTTTCTAACTTAGCAAAATCTACTCACTTTGCATTCATTACACAGCTCCTTTCAATCTGGGAGCTGGACACAGCTGAATGGTTGGAGGCAGAAATCTCCTGTCTTTCTTTCCTGCAGGATGAAAATAGACACCACAAATCTGGGGGGCCTGTTTCTTCTCCCTGCATCCTCTGATGTAGAACTTCCACTGAATCCCACACACAGTCCACCAGGTAGTGACCTGCCTGTTGGAAGGACAAGTGTTTACTACTGATCAATATTTTGCTTACATGGAACATTTAATTCTTTCAGATGGTTACTCCTCAAAAATAACCATCTGGGCAATAATATCCCTCTCCTTCCCTGCCTTTAGCTCTCACAATCATCACCAAAATGCCAGGCAGAAGCTGCTCTATAAGCTAAGCATGGTTCACATCCCATTAGTGATATATATATATATATATGTACAAATAAAGTGTTAAGAAACTCCAATTTTAGACGACTAATAATGTGCAAGGATCATTTAGCCTATTGACATTCAACTGTGATATAAATCCAGTTAAGAGTAACAGAAACCAAAGGTTCAAACCATCCCAGAGTAGCATAGAAACCTCATGAGAAAATGAGCTTGCTTCAATCCACAGGGCCAAGCTCTTTCACTGCCTTACATAAATAGGTACATCTACACAAGTAGTACAATGCAGGATCTGGGAGAGCTTCAGAAATCAACTTTATAACTCTACCAATTTATCTATAGACATACTAGGCCTGTTTGTTTGCAGGTATTTCCAATAACTGTAAAGCTTTTGCTTGTTTACTTACAGAAATATCTTGTCTGCAGAGATAAGTTAGCAACTTCTTGCTAGATATTTTTTATCATCTCTGTCTTCTCAGTAGCTCACTCAAGCCTTCTGTGTGCAGTTGGAATGTCACTGTGGAAAGAAATCTCCCAGTCTGGTCTCCAACTTTATAATTTCCTTGTGTCTCTGGAGCAGAGAAGTAGTACAATAACAAGTAAAACCCACTGGACTCTTATATAAATGATCAAAACCTCAATGTCTTAAAAATCATTTTGCTCTCTACACTCTGTCATTTCAATCTGTGAAGTGAAATTTGAAAAGCGTTCTGCTTTTATAGTGAATACTTTCTCCTTCTGCCACTTCAGTGTTATTTTAAAGGATCAGATTTTGTTCTGTGAGCTGTGTGTAATAATGTTTAACAAATAATTCTTTCATTGCATTAGTTTAAAAGAAAGTTACCATGGTGGCTGCAAAATCTGTTTTATGGGCATATATCATCTTTATGTCTTTTAATGGTAATAATATCTTGCTTTCCTAACCAAAACAATTGTACAGCTCAAATAGGATCACAAAGGCTGAGTGAAGCTTTCCCCTCCAGTTCAGCATGGGGCTTTAAACACCTCACCTCACCACACATGCATTACTGCCAGCTGCAAAGGTGGTTCTGTGCTGCAGACTTATTTTCAGGAGCAACAGGGCTGTTGCAGTACTCTTATGCAGTGAGAAAGGAATTAAGGCAAAGAAAAAAGGTCCATGTATAGACCTCCCAAAAAGGTTTTCCTATATGCCCACCAATCCCTTTCTGAGCTGCTCCTCAAGTGGGACATCAAGCTGGTAGGGCACAGATTACAGATCATTTTCATGTGTTGTACTGCTTGTTATGATTGCTCTGCACCTGACTTTTGATCTGGAAGTTTTTAAGCAACTTTAGATGATAACATGATAATGATCAGTAAATGAGCTTTGTGGGGTCTCTGCACAATGTATAAATGATGGATAACTGGGCATATAGCCAGCAGATGTAACCACTCCTGTGCCTTGTGGAGTTTGTACCTTTCTCTCTCACTGCCTGTTGGTCACCACCCACTGTGACTGGTCACATAAATAATTTCCTACTGTTTCTGTCTCACAAGTGAGCATCTGGAATTCTGAAAAAAACTGCAAATTCCAATACTGAAAACTGTTGTCCTCTAAACAGTGGCATGGATAAAAGATTGGATGGACTCTGCTGTTTCAGTGCTAGAAGCTCTACCAAAAGGCAACTTATGCCAGAGAAGCCTTCACTGAGCTATACCCAGCAGGAAGCATTCCCAAAGGATCCTTTCTTGCTGTTTTTGAAGCAGTTCCCCAAAGAAAGCAGACAGCAGCTTGAGATCTTATGAGGAAGAGGAAGTGTGTGAATCAGTGAAATTACATAGGTGTCTACATTTAATATAGTGAAAGTGCTTGCTAACCAGAAGGTGCAGTTTTTAATAGAGTAGCACAAAAAATTACTCTAGTCCATCATACTAAATTTTGTAACCATTTCCTTGTAGTATTTAAAGAGAATTTCAGATTTTAAGTTAAAATATGGACTGGATTTTAGTGTTCATGATCTGATTAGTGTTCACCAGTGCTCTGCAAAGCACTGGTTTATTTCATGGAGCAGGTATAATTTGCAAGTTTTACTTGAAGAAAAAACTGATGTATATTATCAAGGGGGTGGTGAACAAAAGCTTGAGGTGTGGTGAAAATGTCCTGTTGCTACCTTCTTTACCACTCTAATTGTGGTGAATAAATGGAGCCAGAGAAGGAGACAGGACAGAACAAGTCTGATCAATACTTGCCTCTCTTTTGCCCTCCCTGCAGTTAAAAGAGAATGACTGCACTTATCTGGCCTTCTTGGGGAGTATCCATTCCTTGCTGGAGGTTAAATGAAAAACTCTTTTATTCCTACTTTTATGCTGACCCTAAACTCATGTCCTGATTCTACTGTCTCTGGCTACACAGACAGTTCTTCAAGTCAATGGGAAAGCTGTCATGAAAAAGGGTTGCTGACATGAATGAGGCTTGCAAGATCAAGCCCTTCACGATCACTACAACCCTGGGCTCTGGGCTGCTATGGCATCCCTGATTTACAGGAGTAATCCCATTAGCATCCCAGGGACAATTCACATGAGTAAGAACTGTGGGAATGGGCCCCTCAGGAGCAACTAGCACCACAGTTATGTATCCAGCCTCACTCAGATCACAGCCGTGTCCAAATGTTCTACAGGCACTTTATGCTGTAGAGAAGAAAATAGACCTTGGGCACAAGTTCATTTCTGCTCTACAGGCTATGGCCCCACTTTGGCACTCTTCTTATTCTCTGCCCTCAAAGAGTCGTCCCTCTAAGAACCTGAAAGTTTTAAGTGGTTCAGGGTCTGCAAGAAATCTTGGCTTCTCTCATTTCTTTCTTTTTTTCCCCCCTGTACCTTTCTTTTTTCCCCCTCTTTCTTTCAGTCTTACTTTTTTTTTTTTTTTTAATTTCTCCTTTTCTTCTCAATTTTCTCTATTTTTTCTGATTTTATTTCCCTTTTTAAATATTTCCTTTTATTTTTAGTCTCTTTTATTTTATCTTTTCTTTTTCTCCTTTCTCTTATCTTCTGTTGCCTTCACCTTCTCATTTTTTAAAAATATTTTTCTCTCTTTTCTATTTTTTCCCTATCCTGCTTTTTTTTTTAATTCTTTCTCTTTTATCCTTCTTTCTTCTTTTTCATCCCTTCCTCTCCTTCTCCCCTCCTCCTAATCTTCTTTCTCAGAATTAGGAGTATTCAAAGAGGGTAGGAAAAAATTAACAAGGTGTTTGCCTCAAAATTCAAAGACTGGGAGTATAGCAGCTTTCCCAGTTTCAGAAGGGCTTTTTTAAAGTCACATAAATCAATCATAATTTCCAGAATCTGAAAAACTGGAATGTAAAATCCAAAGGAAAGCATGGAAATAGTAGAATTTCTACATGCATTTATGCTTTTTTTTTTTTAATATATCCTACCTACAACGAATGAAAATCACATTTTTCCTGGTTTTCTGTTGTTTCCAGGTGCAGTTCTGAGAACTTGTGTAAATCAATTACCAGCTTTTCTTCTCAAGTATAATAATGTGTGTTTAGTTTTACTGTTAACTTAATAGGTTTATCTGCTTTTTAAACTGACTGCAGGGTAAGGATTAGAATGCCAAACAAACAAAAAGGTGGCAAGAGAAGATAATTACAGTTTTATTTCAGTCACACCCTGTGATCATGATATGCATTAGGTGTGGTAAAAAAAAAAACTATGAAGATACAATTCCTGCCTTGAACTAAAGCATGAGCTGCAGAAATTATTCTGTATTTTTTTGAAATAAGTCCATTCCCTGGGATGAACTCACGCTCCTGTGAGGTTTTTTTTGACTTCAGCAGAAGCATTATTTGCTGTGCTCTTAGTGAGAACAAAGGTTGTTGAACCCAACTCCTACCAGCATTTCAAAACAGTTCTGATACTACCACTCTTGCTCAAATGAGTTTTGCTGTGTTTTACGGTTTTAAGAAGAGTTACACAGGAATTTGAGATGACATGACAGGACATGACATGAAGCACAGAAGCAACATCAGTGAGCACTGAATATATGTACCTAAGAGTAGAGATTTTTCATAAAAATGCAGCTTTAAGAATTGTATCCCTTTCCTACTGCGTACACATCTTTAGCATTAGCTTTGAACCCTTTCTGGGCATCTGAGTACATTTATGTCTATTTTTTTCGGTCTTGCTTATCATGAGCTGCTTAGTCACAAGCATTGCTCCTGTTGAAGAGGAGGGCTATGGGGATAGCATAATTCTCCCTGAAAAACCACAGGGAAGCTCGGACACCAGGTTCCCTCCGTTCATCACATTGTAGCACACTGGTAGGAGCAGTCCGTGGCCGGCTTCGGAGTTCCTTTAAGTTTCTGTTTCACTTTGCAAAGCAACACGGTGCCTATGTATTGGAACAGCGCTGATGGCTTGGCAATACAAGCAGCTTGGCAATACAAGTTTAATTTTCTTGCCCTTTGGTAAAAGTTAAGGCCCATCAGAACAAGGGAGGGGACAAAGCACTGAGACTTTTAGGTAAGCTTTGAGCCCTCTTGGGAATTTGCACAGTCGCTGGACTTGGCTGTCATTACGAGCGCCCGTCTGGGCCACAGCCTTTGGTTTCCCGCTGTCCAAGGCTGTTCAGACAGCAGGGCTTTTCCTCGCTCGTTTTCACACCTTCTCCTTCTCTTTCTCC